>OY723248.1:1264910-1564035 GCA_963210315.1 Rhynchopus euleeides | reverse complement strand
GGGGTGTGGGGGGGGGGGGGGGGGCACGGGCATTTCATTCACGAGCAGAGGGAGAAACAAAGCCATGCATCTGAAAAATAAAATATCTCCCCCTCCACGCAATTCCGGATCTCTGTGTCCGGGAAGAGGAGGAAAATTACCAGGGACAGTGGGTGCTAATGAAAAACCGGTTTGCAAAACCGGTTTTTCAAAAAAAAAAAACTATAAAAAATTTCGGGAAAATTCCACTTTTTTCCCGACTATGCCCACCCTGCTTAGAGGGTACACAGGTCACCTGGACACCAATAATGGCCCCACTACGAACCGCGATTGACCCAAAGAGTCCAAGAACGCGAAGGAGAAGGCCAGATGTTCGCTACCGTGGCCTCCGGCGGCTGGGGGGCTCCGCCCCCCAGACCCCCCGCTGTGCTGTGTGCCTGTCGAGTGGACATATGTACCGTTGGTGCACCATGGCAAGTGAGAAACGGCACAACACCAGGAGTGCGACATGGTCGTGAGTGAAGACGGAGTACGTGCAGACTACCCCACCCCTGCACACAAGTCTGTACGACTTCCTCGTTGTCCACTGGCGATCGACATTGCCTCGCCGGCGCTGTTGGAGCACGAAGTCCGGGGATTCCCCTTCAGCCCCCCTGTCCAGCAGTGGTCTCTCAAGGGCGTGGCGTGCACCTTCTGGCACTCCTGACGTTGCCCTACAGTTCCTGAGACAGATCCATGGCTGGAGGCACGGCCGGGATGGTGTTGTAGCAAAGGACACCTGCTCTCCCACAGCACCTCACACATCTCCAACAGGGTGTATGTGGGGTGCTGTGTGAGGTGTCCGTCGGCTTTATGAAGCAACCAAAGTCGGGATGCGGGCAGGTACCCCGCTCACCCCATACATGGACAGGAAACGCCAAAACGGCGCCAAAAAACGAAAAACGGGAAAACCGGCAAAAACCGGCTTTTTTGCAGAATTTGGAAAGTCACCCACTATCCCTGAAAATTACCCCCCCCCAAAAAAAAAATATACGATGTTCTTCAGAGAGGGGAGGTGGGTGCTGGGCACACAGCTGCTTGAGGATGTTTCTGCTCCCAACCCATGGCAAACGCACAGTTCAAAGAAAAATTGGGGGGGTGTGGGGGGTGGGGGTGTGTGTGGGGGGAGAAAATGTGAGAGACAGGGCAAAAAAAACCCCCCCCCCTTCCCCCCACACCATCCCTTTTTCCTCTTCGTTTGTGCCAGACACACACAGCTGGTTATTTTTTACTCCATTTTCCACACCTCGGTACAGCCATGCAAGAGCGAGGTGGGTAACAGAGGGTATGGGGGGGGGGGGGGGGTGGGGGGGAACCCTAGCTGGCTCATTGGCACCCATTGGGGAGGGAGGGGGGAGGTGAGTCATTTCTGTTGACGCCACGCTGCTAGGCGGGGACAAAGTGAGGCACCAGGATGCAGGGGCGGTAGTGGAAGAGGGGGCTGTTGTGCGAAGGAGGAGGAGGGCAAAGGAGATGTGGGGGTTTTGTGCGGTACCTTCTTCTTCTTTGTTGTCTCGGGGCAGCCGGGTTTGCTGATGTGGGGTGGGGTGGGGTGTGGTGGGGGAGAGAAAAAGGAGAGAGAGAGAGAGAGAGAGAGAGAGAGAGAGGGAGAGTTGTGGGGGCAGGGTGGGGTAGGGTGGGGGGGCCGGATGTTTCGACGACCCTCTTCCCCTGTCATCGCGCCACCATGTTTGGGTCGTCATGGTGAATGCAAGGGGGCAGTGCACCGGAGGCCGGGCGCACGCACGGTGGGCGAATGGCAAACCCATGATGTTCGTCCTGAATCTTGCCTCAAAGGAATATTGGGGGGGGCGAGGGAGGGGGGGGGGGGCACAGATTGTGACTCGGTTTCACCCCCCCCCCCCACCATGGTTCGCACGACACCATCCTTGTCACCAGCAGAGATTCGTTTGCCACCGCCACTAAAGCCAATCATAAAGGGAAGGAACACCACGCACTGAATGTGGCGAGAAAAAAACCCCGTTTGTCACCTCCCCAAAATACCCAAACACCAATAACGTCGGACCCCGCTCCAATGAATGGGTTTAGTGCCAACCCTATCTGGAGCCTGCTGTGGGCGCCTATCGTCTCACTTCTTTCCAGCCGGTGTTCCTCTCTGTCCCCCCAGGGGGCGGGGTCGTGTTTCCACAGCGACACCCACTCCCCTTCGAATAGCTTTTGCCGGGGTGCATTCATTGTTCTCTCTCTCTTCCGTTGAACCACTTCCCGACCCGACTTCGCAGCCCTATGCAGACAGGGGACGGGCTCCACGGGGAGCGGGGCGGTGGTTGGGGGCATAAAAGATGTGTGGGGTATACTTTTTAACTTCTTCTTTTCTTCTTCCGATTCACTTCCCAGTGGGTGACCCTGAAGTGGGCAGCCCGAAACGCTGTGGGGATGGGGGGTGGGGGGGTATATGGGAGTATTGTTTTCATTTTTTTTGTGCTGCGTCCAAATGGTAAAGTCGTGTGTGCGAGATTGATATTTTTTTCCGATCTTACTTTTTTTGGACGAGCTAATTTTTTTTGGAATTGTGCACCGGGAGAACTGCGTGAGAGCGCTGCGAGTGCCTACACCCTTCACAGTCGACAAGGTTCCTGGGAAAAAAACAATAACCACTCAGAACGTGACTAGAGTGCTGCATTGCAATTAAACTCGCACATGAGCACGGCGTTCTACGGGCCAGGTGTTCAGAAATGGAACCTAACGAGCTGCTACAGTAGATAGGACTCGCGCAAGTGCAGGCGGTGTGTGCGTGGAACATGATTCGAAAGGGATCAAGGGTGAAGGTGGGGTCCCACACATGAAGGCGAGAAAGAAAGGACGGGCGTGTGGTCGGGGGAAGAGGTGGGGGGGGGGGGGAGCGGGTATGTGTGTGGGGGGTAGAGGTGGGATTCTGAGGGGGGGGGGGGGGGCCCACAGCAACAACAAAGAGGGGGGGTGCGGAGGGGTGGCCTCCCACTTCCCGCACAGCCCCTCCACATCCTCAAATAAAAAGTGTCACTGGCTGTGGCTTGTGATGCACGGGATATGGCTCCAAGAAATTCAAAAGCCGACGCAATTCTGTGTGCAGAATTGTTTCCATACAGCCTGGTGGCATAAAGAGTAACAATCATCGCGAGGAAGGACAGCTGTCTCTTGTCACCCTCCACCACCCGCACATGTTTCACATGTTCACGGTGTGATGTGGCCTCGGCAGGCAGAGGCGAAAATTGTCTTCAGCGGATTCGTCTCGCAGCCGGGGCGACCCTGTTGCGGGTCAAGCCCGTAACAATAGAGGCCCTGAGTTGACAGAGTCTCATCAAACTCGAAGTTAGTAGAGCCATAAGAAAATGCTGGCAGTGATGTCAGGGCCAGACATGACAAGAAAATCAAGCGCAATAAAATAATCGAAGAGGTCGCAAGAGGCACACCCCCCGCCCTTTTTGTTTTGACGGATGGGAAGCCAAGAGCAAAAAAAACAAAAATCAAGCAGCAACAACCAGCCGGTAGGCTAAATACTATTGACTATTGAGGGATCCAGGATCCCGAAAAAATTTACTCAAAATTTCTCAAGGAGGATCCTTGAAATCGGTAGCGGACAGTAGCGGACAGGGCGGACATTTCCTTGTGGGAAAAGTGCCCGAAAAAAAAAATCGAAAAGGTCCCCCTTACAGAATTAGCCTTTTTTCAAAAAATCGGAAAATTTCGGACCACAATTTGTACCCAGGAAAGTGCCGACTTTTCCGACTTAGTACGATTTTCGGCCGTGCCTCTCGCAACGCCGTGAGGGGGTCACTGTTTGAGGTTCCTTCAGCGAGACATGCTAGGTGTTGGAGCAGGTAATCCTGTTAGACCATAACAACCCGTCTCATGAAACACACCCTGGTTTTTTTGCAAGTACAGACGGCGGAGGGGGGAAAATAAATTTACCCACCTTTTTCCTTCAGTGGTCCAAGGAGTAATGGGGTTTTTTTTCCACCATTTTTGGCGAGAGAAAAAGTATGAGGTACGGATGCACTCAAACAATGCGAGAATGCGGTTTTTGAAGGGAAAAACCCCAGAGGGAGAGAGGGGGGGCGACCCCTTCCCCACCACCCCAGAATGGGAATATTACAGGAATAGTTGCCTTTGCCTTCATATTGTCCCGAGACATAGCATCACCCACCAGGAGTCTCGGAGACGAGACAATGCCAAAAAGGAGTGCAAAGGTGGCAGGGGAGTACTGGGCACACCTGAAGGAAGGTGCGTCACGTGCCCTCACCGGATGTCCGCCTGCTGTTGCTGCTGTGCTGCAGTGCCTCGCAACGACGTTCATTGCGTGTCACAGTCTACCACCACGCCCGACCGTGTCGTCTTCACCAGCTGCCCGAGGGTGGATGGGTAGCGACGAGCAAGCTGCTGGATACAGTCCAGAGGGCGAAGCACACGAGCCAGCCCTAGCCAGGAAGGGGCATCCATGGGAGTGCCTTCCTCCCTGAGCCCGCGCAGGAGCTGGCCCAACCTGCCAGAAATGTCGTCCCTGTCACGACCCACTTCAGCACGCGACTGCCATGGAACCGAGCGGCTTGCGTCTCGTACGTTGCGGACTGCTGATCGGGCCCCTTCGCAGCACTAGACGAGGCTGTCAGCCGGTACGTCACCGTGGTCGGCTCCGCGCTAGCGATCTCCCCGGGGACCACCTCCAACAGCTCAAGCTCGTTGGGGATGCTGCTTGCCGTCTTGAGCTTCTTGCCGGCACTATCGAAGCGATCGACAACCCCGAAGAGAACTTCTGCGAAGCGGCAAGCAGCGAGCTTTGAAGTGGCCTCCCCGCCGCAGGTGTTGCACTTCACCTTTTTGGTCGTGGTGAGATCCGCGAGGTCCTTCAGCCCATCCAGCGCAAATGTCTCGTCCTGTTTTGCTTCCCACGTCCTGCCGCAGCACCACCACCAACAACCCGTCTGCAAGACCCTCACAGAGGGGGTCTTCGCTGGTCGACAAACTTCGACAAACTTCGTCGTTCGTCACATAATTAGGAAAACGGGTGTTTCAGGGGGGTTTTCACCGAAGACGGCAGTGTTCTGACGACGACGACAGGGGTCTTCGACAAAAACTTCGTCAGCGAAGACCCCCCCCCAAAAATGAATTAAAAACCGGTTTTTCGGGGATTCTCGTCGTTCGTCACCTGTCGACAAATTTCGACAACTTTCGACAATTTTCACCTAAACCGACGGAAAATGCACCAAAATGCACCACCCACAGCCTGGGTCGGCCCAGGGTCTGGACATCACTGCCTGGGTCGGCCCAGGGTCTGGACACCACTCCTGGGCTCGGCCCAGGGTCTGGACATCACTCCTGGGCTCGGCCCAGGGTCTGGACACCACTCCTGGGCTCGGCCCAGGGTCTGGACATCACTGCCTGGGTCGGCCCAGGGTCTGGACACCACTCCTGGGCTCGGCCCAGGGTCTGGACATCACTCCTGGGCTCGGCCCAGGGTCTCGACACCACTCCTGGGCTCGGCCCAGGGTCTGGACACCACTCCCGGGCTCGGCCCAGGGTCTGGACATCACTCCTAGGCTCGGCCCAGGGTCTGGACATCACTCCCGGGCTCGGCCCAGGGTCAGGACATCACTCCTGGGCTCGGCCCAGGGTCTCGACACCACTCCTGGGCTCGGCCCAGGGTCTGGACACCACTCCTGGCCTCGGCCCAGGGTCTGGACATCACTGCCTGGGTCGGCCCAGGGTCTGGACACCACTCCTGGGCTCGGCCCAGGGTCTGGACATCACTCCTGGGCTCGGCCCAGGGTCTGGACACCACTCCTGGGCTCGGCCCAGGGTCTGGACACCACTCCCGGGCTCGGCCCAGGGTCTGGACATCACTCCTAGGCTCGGCCCAGGGTCTGGACATCACTCCCGGGCTCGGCCCAGGGTCTGGACATCACTCCTGGGCTCGGCCCAGGGTCTCGACACCACTCCTGGGCTCGGCCCAGGGTCTGGACACCACTCCTGGGCTCGGCCCAGGGTCTGGACATCACTCCTGGGCTCGGCCCAGGGTCTGGACACCACTCCTGGGCTCGGCCCAGGGTCTGGACATCACTGCCTGGGTCGGCCCAGGGTCTGGACACCACTCCTGGGCTCGGCCCAGGGTCTGGACATCACTCCTAGGCTCGGCCCAGGGTCTGGACATCACTCCTGGGCTCGGCCCAGGGTCTGGACATCACTCCCGGGCTCGGCCCAGGGTCTGGACATCACTCCTGGGCTCGGCCCAGGGTCTGGACACCACTCCCTGGCTCGGCCCAGGGTCTGGACATCACTCCTGGGCTCGGCCCAGGGTCTGGACACCACTCCCTGGCTCGGCCCAGGGTCTGGACATCACTCCTGGGCTCGGCCCAGGGTCTGGACATCACTGCCTGGGTCGGCCCAGGGTCTGGACACCACTCCCGGGCTCGGCCCAGGGTCTGGACATCACTCCTAGGCTCGGCCCAGGGTCTGGACATCACTCCTGGGCTCGGCCCAGGGTCTGGACATCACTGCCTGGCTCGGCCCAGGGTCTCGACACCACTCCTGGGCTCGGCCCAGGGTCTGGACATCACTCCTGGGCTCGGCCCAGGGTCTGGACACCACTCCCTGGCTCGGCCCAGGGTCTGGAC
Organism: Rhynchopus euleeides; assembly: GCA_963210315.1. Classification (NCBI taxonomy): domain Eukaryota; phylum Euglenozoa; class Diplonemea; order Diplonemida; family Diplonemidae; genus Rhynchopus; species Rhynchopus euleeides. Next base: position 1,557,406 of record OY723248.1, on the reverse strand, counting down.
ATCACTCCTGGGCTCGGCCCAGGGTCTGGACACCACTCCCTGGCTCGGCCCAGGGTCTCGACACCACTCCTGGGCTCGGCCCAGGGTCTGGACATCACTCCTGGGCTCGGCCCAGGGTCTGGACACCACTCCCTGGCTCGGCCCAGGGTCTGGACATCACTCCTGGGCTCGGCCCAGGGTCTGGACATCACTGCCTGGGTCGGCCCAGGGTCTGGACACCACTCCCGGGCTCGGCCCAGGGTCTGGACATCACTCCTAGGCTCGGCCCAGGGTCTGGACATCACTCCCGGGCTCGGCCCAGGGTCTGGACATCACTCCTGGGCTCGGCCCAGGGTCTGGACATCACTGCCTGGCTCGGCCCAGGGTCTCGACACCACTCCTGGGCTCGGCCCAGGGTCTGGACATCACTCCTGGGCTCGGCCCAGGGTCTGGACACCACTCCCTGGCTCGGCCCAGGGTCTGGACATCACTCCTGGGCTCGGCCCAGGGTCTGGACACCACTCCCTGGCTCGGCCCAGGGTCTGGACATCACTCCTGGGCTCGGCCCAGGGTCTGGACACCACTCCCTGGCTCGGCCCAGGGTCTCGACACCACTCCTGGGCTCGGCCCAGGGTCTGGACATCACTCCTGGGCTCGGCCCAGGGTCTGGACACCACTCCCTGGCTCGGCCCAGGGTCTGGACATCACTCCTGGGCTCGGCCCAGGGTCTGGACACCACTCCCGGGCTCGGCCCAGGGTCTGGACATCACTCCTGGGCTCGGCCCAGGGTCTGGACACCACTCCCTGGCTCGGCCCAGGGTCTGGACATCACTCCTGGGCTCGGCCCAGGGTCTGGACATCACTGCCTGGGTCGGCCCAGGGTCTGGACATCACTCCTGGGCTCGGCCCAGGGTCTGGACACCACTCCCGGGCTCGGCCCAGGGTCTGGACATCACTCCTAGGCTCGGCCCAGGGTCTGGACATCACTCCCGGGCTCGGCCCAGGGTCTGGACATCACTGCCTGGCTCGGCCCAGGGTCTGGACATCACTGCCTGGGTCGGCCCAGGGTCTGGACATCACTCCTGGGCTCGGCCCAGGGTCTGGACACCACTCCCGGGCTCGGCCCAGGGTCTGGACATCACTCCTAGGCTCGGCCCAGGGTCTGGACATCACTCCTGGGCTCGGCCCAGGGTCTGGACATCACTGCCTGGCTCGGCCCAGGGTCTCGACACCACTCCTGGGCTCGGCCCAGGGTCTGGACACCACTCCCGGGCTCGGCCCAGGGTCTGGACATCACTCCTGGGCTCGGCCCAGGGTCTGGACACCACTCCCTGGCTCGGCCCAGGGTCTGGACATCACTCCTGGGCTCGGCCCAGGGTCTGGACACCACTCCCTGGCTCGGCCCAGGGTCTCGACACCACTCCTGGGCTCGGCCCAGGGTCTGGACATCACTCCTGGGCTCGGCCCAGGGTCTGGACATCACTCCTGGGCTCGGCCCAGGGTCTGGACACCACTCCCTGGCTCGGCCCAGGGTCTGGACACCACTCCCGGGCTCGGCCCAGGGTCTGGACACCACTCCCTGGCTCGGCCCAGGGTCTGGACATCACTGCCTGGCTCGGCCCAGGGTCTCGACACCACTCCTGGGCTCGGCCCAGGGTCTGGACACCACTCCCGGGCTCGGCCCAGGGTCTGGACATCACTCCTGGGCTCGGCCCAGGGTCTGGACAGCACTCCCTGGCTCGGCCCAGGGTCTGGACATCACTCCTGGGCTCGGCCCAGGGTCTGGACACCACTCCCTGGCTCGGCCCAGGGTCTCAACACCACTCCTGGGCTCGGCCCAGGGTCTGGACATCACTCCTGGGCTCGGCCCAGGGTCTGGACACCACTCCCTGGCTCGGCCCAGGGTCTGGACACCACTCCCGGGCTCGGCCCAGGGTCTGGACATCACTCCTGGGCTCGGCCCAGGGTCTGGACACCACTCCCGGGCTCGGCCCAGGGTCTGGACATCACTCCTGGGCTCGGCCCAGGGTCTGGACATCACTGCCTGGCTCGGCCCAGGGTCTCGACACCACTCCTGGGCTCGGCCCAGGGTCTGGACACCACTGGGCCGAGCCCAGGAGTGGTGTCCAGACCCTGGGCCGAGCCCAGGAGTGATGTCCAGACTCTGGGACGGCTCAGGAGTGCTGTCCAGACCCTGGGCCGAGCCCAGGAGTGATGTCCAGACACTGTCTGGAGGGGAAGCTCCCCGCAGTGAGTGGTCGGGGGCCGTGGCCACGACCTCGGGCCGATGTCCAGCCGAGCAGAACGTGGCGCCCGGAGTACCGAGTGTTTGCTCCACTCGGCGGGGGTTCGATGCAGGACCCCTTCCCAGACATCTCCTCAGTGCCTGCATCGATCCCCTCCGTCAGGGATCTTGCTGTGTGTAACATTAGCACAAGACCTAAAGCTGCGTCGCGTACCCATCCTTCGGAACCGTGCGATGTGCAATATTGTGTTCATGTAGCTAACTCGGAGAGTATCTTAGTGATCCCGCAAGGCTAGCTATATTTGCACCGTCCAATCAAATCTTGCGCAGCTTCGACTTGGCGCCGAGAGAGTTACGAGCGCTGCCCATAGAATCAGGTGTGCCGGGCGTGTGTGTCAACACACGCAGACTCCTGCATACAGTAGACGGCCTACAGGCGAGGCGGAGTGTGACCTACTGTTGGGGGTGGTGAACTGGTCTGCGACGTCATCCTCATCCTGCTGGTGTGCGACGTCTCCACCTCCTGCGGCGCAGGGGGCCTTGTGATCTGGAGCGCTGGGGCAGCGCGGTGCAACGTCGGAGTGCGGACGGGCCAAGTCCCCCTGCTCCTGTGCATGCAGCGCAGATTTCTTGTTGCTGCGGTCCAGACAGCGGGCCGAGACCGGATGTGATGTCGGCCCACCCTCGGGACATCACTGCCTAGCTCGGCCCACCCTCTGGACAGGACTGCCTGGCTCGGCCCATTCTCGGGACAGCACTGACTGGCTCGGCCCAGTCTCGGGACAGCACTGCCTGGCTCGGCCCACCCTTGGGACAGCACTGCCTGGCTCGGCCCACCCTCGGGACAGCACTGCCTGGCTCGGCACACCCTTGGGACAGCACTGCCTGGCTCGGCCCATTCTCGGGACAGCACTGCCTGGCTCGGCCCAGTCTCGGGACAGCACTGACTGGCTCGGCCCACCCTCGGGACAGCACTGCCTGGCTCGGCCCAGTCTCGGGACAGCACTGCCTGGCTCGGCCCATTCTCGGGACAGCACTGCCTGGCTCGGCCCACCCTTGGGACAGCACCGCCTGGCTCGGCCCATTCTCGGGACAGCACTGCCTGGCTCGGCCCAGTCTCGGGACAGCACTGACTGGCTCGGCCCACCCTCGGGACAGCACTGCCTGGCTCGGCCCAGTCTCGGGACAGCACTGCCTGGCTCGGCCCATTCTCGGGACAGCACTGCCTGGCTCGGCCCACCCTTGGGACAGCACCGCCTGGCTCGGCCCATTCTCGGGACAGCACTGCCTGGCTCGGCCCAGTCTCGGGACAGCACTGACTGGCTCGGCCCACCCTCGGGACAGCACTGCCTGGCTCGGCCCAGTCTCGGGACAGCACTGCCTGGCTCGGCCCATTCTCGGGACAGCACTGCCTGGCTCGGCCCACCCTTGGGACAGCACTGCCTGGCTCGGCCCAGTCTCGGGACAGCACTGACTGGCTCGGCCCACCCTCGGGACAGCACTGCCTGGCTCGGCCCACCCTTGGGACAGCACTGCCTGGCTCGGCCCATTCTCGGGACAGCACTGCCTGGCTCGGCCCACCCTTGGGACAGCACTGCCTGGCTCGGCCCAGTCTCGGGACAGCACTGCCTGGCTCGGCCCATTCTCGGGACAGCACTGACTGGCTCGGCCCACCGTCGGGACAGCACTGCCTGGCTCGGCCCAGTCTCGGGACAGCACTGCCTGGCTCGGCCCATTCTCGGGACAGCACTGCCTGGCTCGGCCCACCCTTGGGACAGCACTGCCTGGCTCGGCCCAGTCTCGGGACAGCACTGCCTGGCTCGGCCCACCCTTGGGACAGCACTGCCTGGCTCGGCCCATTCTCGGGACAGCACTGCCTGGCTCGGCCCACCCTCGGGACAGCACTGCCTGGCTCGGCCCAGTCTCGGGACAGCACTGCCTGGCTCGGCCCATTCTCGGGACAGCACTGCCTGGCTCGGCCCACCCTTGGGACAGCACTGTCTGGCTCGGCCCACCCTTGGGACAGCACTGCCTGGCTCGGCCCACCCTTGGGACAGCACTGTCTGGCTCGGCCCAGTCTCGGGACAGCACTGACTGGCTCGGCCCACCCTCGGGACAGCACTGCCTGGCTCGGCCCACCCTTGGGACAGCACTGACTGGCTCGGCCCAGTCTCGGGACAGCACTGTCTGGCTCGGCCCAGTCTCGGGACAGCACTGAGTGGCTCGGCCCAGTCTCGGGACAGCACTGACTGGCTCGGCCCAGTCTCGGGACAGCACTGACTGGCTCGGCCCAGTCTCGGGACAGCACTGACTGGCTCGGCCCAGTCTCGGGACAGCACTGCCTGGCTCGGCCCAGTCTCGGGACAGCACTGACTGGCTCGGCCCACCCTCGGGACAGCACTGTCTGGCTCGGCCCAGTCTCGGGACAGCACTGCCTGGCTCGGCCCACTCTCGGGACAGCACTGACTGGCTCGGCCCACCCTTGGGACAGCACTGTCTGGCTCGGCCCACCCTTGGGACAGCACTGCCTGGCTCGGCCCATTCTCGGGACAGCACTGCCTGGCTCGGCCCACCCTCGGGACAGCACTGCCTGGCTCGGCCCAGTCTCGGGACAGCACTGCCTGGCTCGGCCCACTCTCGGGACAGCACTGACTGGCTCGGCCCAGTCTCGGGACAGCACTGCCTGGCTCGGCCCACTCTCGGGACAGCACTGACTGGCTCGGCGCACCCTTGGGACAGCACTGCCTGGCTCGGCCCACTCTCGGGACAGCACTGTCTGGCTCGGCCCACCCTTGGGACAGCACTGCCTGGCTCGGCCCATTCTCGGGACAGCACTGTCTGGCTCGGCCCACCCTTGGGATTGCACTGCCTGGCTCGGCCCATTCTCGGGACAGCACTGCCTGGCTCGGCCCAGTCTCGGGACAACACTGCCTGGCTCCGCTTCGTGCCAGCACGAGCACTCGCCGTTGCTCCTGCATTGCCCCAGGCGGCCAGCTCCCCTCTTGGCCCAGGATGACAGGTTGATCTCAATGTTTACCCGTGACACGGGCCCCGCCGTGCCTTCTCGTCCTGTGAGGGCTGAACAATGCACAGGGACCGCTCGACATTATTTTTTGGGTCCAAATGCGTGCTCCCAGCTAGGGGCCACCCAACTCCCCGCCCTTTTTTTTGCCTCCGATTTTGCCCATTTTCGGCCCATTTTGCCCTGCACCAGCCTGCACTTTTTTGCACCGGCTAGCGAAGACCCCCAGAAGGTGCACTTTGCAATGTACGTTCGGGAAAATGACGAGAGGCCACTCGGTGTTGGCAACGACACCGACTACGACAGCGATTTTGATTGTGACGAGGAGAACACGCAGGCTGTGCAGACTCAGGCGCAGCCTGAGTCTGCACAGCCTGCGTGTTCTCCTGGTGATCGGTGCTGCACGACTAGAACTAGATTCGTGGTGCCGGGGAGGTGTTGGGTATGAAGACCGTTCAGGCTTTTTGATTTTTTCTAGATTCATGGTGTGGGAGGAGGGCGGGAGGGGGTCGCAAACAACCGTCGGAAGCTGGGAAGACGGGAAACCGCGGCAAAAAAACGGTGTGAGTGAAGGAACTCCTGGACCAAAAAAGTGGGTAAATTTGTACTATTTAGAATTGGCCAAAACCTGGAAATGGGCACTATTTAACCGGATGGCTGAGCAACAACTGCCGATAACAACACAAAAAGAGTAAAATCGCGAAGTGTGTAATGATGACGCACCAATAGCAGTTTAAATAGGACGCCAACTCACCCACCACCACCCCCCCCCCCCACGCTGGCCTCGATTCTCAAGGAAGGATTGTATGCTCGCTACTACTGTGTACGGCAAAAAACACGGATAAAAAGGCATTCTGCTTGTGTCAAACTCTGCCAGTTTGACAGTTAAATCGGCACTTGGGCTGGATCGGCGCTCTGCGTCTCCGCTAAGGCACCCACGATTATAAGGGTTGGAAAGATACAGTGTGTAACATGCGGCATCATGGCCCCTTTGTGAAAACAACCGGATTCGGGGGTGCGATTAGGATGGGTGGGTCCATTGAAGATCACCCTTAAAACATCGCAGTTCGTTTGAATTCTTATTGAGGGTAGTGTAGATGGCCACAGCTCAGCGATTTTCTTCGGTTTTCTGTTTTTTTGCAGTACGGCAGCGTCAGCAAATATTCCTATTTTGAACTCGCCATATTGAGTTGGCTCGCTCTCGACCACTTGTACTTCCGATCGAAACATGTCCTGGTGTTCTGTTTCATTCAGAGCTTCAAGCCTTGCTTGGAATGAACTCATTGGCGGTTCTGGCTTGCGCTCCTCAGCACCTCACTTCAAAACAGATCCGGATGACGAAGGAAATAGGTGGGAGAGGAGCGGCAAAAAGGACGAAAGGAGGTGGCCGGAAAAAAAACCATCGTCCAACCCCCCTTCCAAAAAGCAGGCAAATCGCCCCCACCCTCTCCCACCCCCTTCCCCTCCCCCCCGCCCCAAGGCTCACAACCACATTGTCCGTACGGGAGTGATCAAAATAATTTTCCAAAAGGCGAGGTAAATTGGGTCGGGTGTGGTCGGGGGGGGGGGAGGGGAGGGGAGGGGAGGGGGGCGGAGGGGTGTGGGCACAACAAAAATACAACCAAAAAATCGTAAGTTTGGGGGGTCGATGATACGCGAGGGGCGGGGGGCGGGCGTGGTGTGGTGCGGTGCGGTGTCCAGGGGGGGGGGTAAAACTCACCATCACCCCTCCCCCCCCTCCCCAAAAAAATCAGGCAAAACTCATGGAACACCGCACGCCTTTTTGTTTTCGAACGATGGCATTCCACCACCACCACCACCACCCATTGTTTTTTTTCATTCACTTCTCTCGTGTTGGTTCGGTGCACAGAACCACCAGCCCGGCGTGCCAGATCACGAACCAGGCAGTGGCGGACACACTAAAATCTGCCAGAAGGCGTTTTTTTTGTTTTTTTTCGTGTCGTGACTTCCCCCTCCCAACCACATATTGATTCATGATTGATCTGGAGGGTATTTTCTGCTTGTCGCTATATCTCTGTCACTCCTCTGCCACTTGCAGACACACACCCTCTTCCTCACCACTCCGCCCCTCCGCTGTGGAACTGCTTCAGCACAAAGCCTGACGCATTCCCGCCGTGCTGCGAGGGGGTCAGCGGGGTGGTCAGGCTGATGGGCGTGGCGAGGTTGGGGCCGCCTCCAGAGAGCGGGCTCCCAGGGGCGTTCATCGCCAGCGAGTTGAAGAAGCCGCCTGCAATCAGGCGCTGCAGAAGCTCCGCAGTACGGGGGTCAGGCCCGGCGCCCCATGCGGCGTTGATCCGCACACGGGACGTGTCGTTGAGGTCGTTGTAGTAGAAGTCGCGGAAGGTGGGGTTCTTCCGCAGCACCTCATCCAGCCTCTCCTGCAGCAGCATCTGCAGCTGCAGGGCAGTGTTCCCGCCCTGCTGCTGCTGGTGCATCTGCAGCGACTGCTGCTGCTGCTGCTGTTGTTGCTGCTGCTGTTGCTGCTGCTGCTGCTGGTAGAACTGCTGCTGCGCCTGCTGCAGCAGCATCTGCTGCTGGTTCTGCGGTGTGGGGAGCTTTCCGTACCCGCTGCCGCTGGTGGGCGACACGCCGCCCGAGGGGCTTGACGGGCCCATAGAGGGGGACACGCCGTTGGGGATGGTGACGTGCATCTCGCTGCTGTGCTCGCCGTTCTCGCTCTCCGGCGGGCTGCGGTCACGGCCCTTCTTCTTGATGACGTAGTCGTCAGAGTTTGCCTCGTTGCGGCAGAGCTTGTCAAACGCCGACTGGAACTTCCGCTCGGCGGCGCTCTGCTTGCCCTTCTCGTGGAGGAACTTGTCCTCAACAGTGTACTGAGCACCCACCAGGAAGTGCACGCCGTCCAGGCATGCGCGTTCGTCGTGGATTGCGTTTTTGATGGCCTCTGCCGCCTCGGGCGACCCGCAGTCGACGAAGTACGCACCCAGCAGCACAGAGGGGTGCGCCCAGGTGCCAGGCTTCTTCTTCTTCATGTCGTCCGCAAGCATCTTGATGTTCTGCCACTCGTTGCCAGGGCAGATGTCCTTGATGATGGCGAGCACGCCGCCCCAGGTCAGCCGCGACGCCTGCTCCAGCCACAGGCGGCGCTGCGCGTACACCCGCAGGCGCAGCGTCGCACGCGGCAGCGGCACCTCCGGGGGCACACGCTGGCGGGGCGTCAGGTCCGACACCGCGACGCGGATCGACTCCCCGTCAGCGAGGTCGAGGCTGAGGGGGGTGGGGGGCGCCTCCCACACAGAGCCCAGCAGGGCGAAGCCGTGGCAGTGCCGCGTCTTGTGCTTGCGGATCACATCCAGCGAGTCGGGCACCAGGGGGCCGATGCCCGCCTCCACCGCCGCGGTGATCATCTTCGACGACGCGTCTGCGGGAATCCTGTCGATGTAGAGCAGCGTGTTCCCAGCAAGCGACTCGGGCACCACGCCATTCTGCTGCATCCGCACGGCGTCAAACTTCTCGATGGTGAGGGGCTCGCGCACCGGCTCGGCCTCCTTACGGTTGCACAGGAGGACAGGCCACGACCGCAGCGAACGGAGCTCGCCCTCACGCTGCTCGTCGTCATAGGGCATCTGGGAGTTCTCGTTCATCCGCACGTTGGTAGAGCACCTGCGGATGCCGCTCATGACACTCGGGTTGAGCATGCACAGGGCGTCGGACAGTGCATCGAGGTCGTGGTCGTGGTCCAGGTGGTCGAGGTGCGGCGGCTCGTCGTCGAGATCAGACCCCTCCGTCGCAGACTGCGTCCCCTGGCTCGCCACCTCAAGCTCGTCAGAGCACAGCTTCCCCCCACGCGGGGTGATGACCGGCCGCATGGGGGACCCCATCAGCCTCTGCGACCCCATCCCACCCCACGTGCTCCCAAGCGCATCTGTCATAGGCCCTCGCCTCGGGCTCGATGCAGGCGATGTGCCGAACACCGCCACGCTCTTCACGCTATGGGACAGCATCATGAAGCAGGGGTGGTGGTGGCGGCCGGGGGTGGTTGGGGTGGGTGTGGGTGTGTGGGGGTGGGGATAACCACAACCAGGGGGGGGCGAGACAAAAAAGCAAAGAAGTGCCCTGGAAAAAAGGGGCAGGGTGCGGGGGAGGGGGGGTAAGCTGTGTCACGCGGTTCTGTGGTGGTGGTGGTGATGGTGGTGGTTGCAAGGAACGTGCAATCGCCACTCGGCGTGGTAGTGGTGGCTGCAAGGATCGCCACTAGGCGGCATCGTGTCATCGCTCTGGCAAGCACCGGGGGCCGAAATGGCTGCTGACAGACAACGAGCAGGGGACGATCAGAGAGGCTGGCGATGCTGTCTCGCTGGCCTTGGCCAGTGTTGCGCGTGGTTGTGCACTGGTGTCGCCCTAGAATTGCTGAGCAGGGCAGGATGGCCGTGTTCGCTTGAGCTGGTCGCGCATGAAGCGCATGGGGCTGCGCGCCAGGCGGGGCACCACGTACCACACCTTCTCCGCTAAGCAGATCCGCACCAACAGCGGGGGGTTTTCCCAGTCATTTGCGAAGAGTGGGTTCCAGCGGAAGGAACTGATGTACAACATAGACGAATTCTTTGTGAAGCTGGAACGGCAGCAACCATGGACGTGGGAACAGGCGCGGAGAGAATCGGAACCATCGGAGAGGACCGGCTCGGCTTCACATGCTCCGTCCTCTCTTCTGCATGTGGAGACCCCAACACGGGCTGTTGCTTGTGCCACCAAAGCCTTTTAAAGTCAGTAATGGGGGCTGAGGAGGTGTTGGGGTGGGTGGGTGGGGATCAAACCACAGATATTCGTTCCCTTGGTGTTAAGTTCTCTTGAAATGCACACCGCCACCACCACCCCCGCCCAAACCCCCACCCCCGGCCCTCCCAGCTGGCGCACCCACACCCACATTCTGCCAGCCACACCCATCGCTATGCCTTAAACTGTAATGCGGCCGTCCCTGATGTCTTTGGGAAATCGACATCGTTAAACATAATCGCGTCAGCCTCAGGAATAGACCATTCCAGCCCGTTCTGCACAACGCAGACAGGATGCGCCACGGTGATCTTGTGGGACTGGCCACACTCCAGCCGCTCCTCTGAGTAAGGCTCTACCTCGATGGTCAACAGCTGCTGCTTGTGCATGAACATAGCAGTCACAACGTGCCACAGCCCCTCCGTCGGCATCCGAGCCCCCCAGAGGTAGGCCGAAGTGAACCGGGGCGCCACGTCGTCCATCTCACCCCAGATCTTCACCACCTCGCGGCAGTCCCGGTAGATGTTTGTCCCGGCAGCACCCTCGGGCGGCACACCCACTGCAGCCCCTGCCGGAACGAGCGACATGTCGCCTTCCCCCACGACTCCCGACAGGAGACCTGGGCTGTGCTTCGGGCGGGTGCAGGGAGAGAGAGTGACAAGGCTTGCAGGTTCAGGGGTGCACGGGGCGAGGCAGGGGTGTGTGTGGGGGGAGCTGACACTCACACCATCCTCTAGTCATACACACCACCCTTCCTCCGCCCAGATGAGGCCACGGGGGGGGGGGGGGGGGGTGCAGCCAATCCGCAGGACTCAACAATGCGATAGATATCGTAGCACAAATGCAAGAGACCTGAGCCGTGTGAGGTGGAATAGACATGAGACAAGGGGGCAGGCTGAAGAACCTGGAGAAACCTGAAGAAGCGGAAGGAGGAAGGGGGGGAGAGGGGTATCGCCACAGAGACTGATAGGGGCTAGAAGGCAGCGGGAATTTTCGGCCATATCGGCACAGCAGCCGCATTGTTTGGTCGTTTTGTTAGGACCAGGCGGTCGCCCCCACCCCCCCCCCCCCATCAGCCACCTACGCCACTCCCGCTCACCCAGGGACCCAGGGGTGTGGGCTCCCTGAAGCCAGCTCCTGCCCCCCGGAGGTAGTATCAACGACTGTTCTCACGTCACGCATCCCCTGGGTGTGCGAATTTGCATCCTGTGTTGTAGCGGCAGGAGCCATCCGCATCCCAGTTGCGGCAAGGTTTTGTGCGGAATGTGGCGTGCTGCCTGCGGCGCAGCCTGACAGGCAGTGCGGCGGCGAGGCGGGGTGGCGACAGCGGCGCAGCCGGGGCAGGCCCGGCGGTGGGCTGCGGTGACGGCAGCGGGTTGGTTGTCGCCTCGTCGGAAGACATGGCTTCGCAATGCTCGAGGGGTGGGTATAGGTGCACCGTCGCCCCGTCAGCAACCTGCTCGTCAGGTGTGTCAACAACGACGCGGCAGGGCGCACCCTCGATCAGGGCGCTGACGGCAGCGCAGAGGGCGCTGTCCAACGCAACCTGGCCCTTCCCGCAGCGCCTCTTCTTAGGCTTCTCTGCCCCGCACGCAGGCAGGGCCAGCAGGACACGGCGGCTCCCTGCCCAATGGACTGTCTCCCCGTGGCACCGCACCTTGACACGCATCGGCATGGCATTTACCGACATTTGGGCTCACATGCATGTGCCGCACACTGTGGGGCTGGGGTGGTGGGGTGGTGAGGTGCGGTGGTGGTGTTGCGGATATCGCTGTTGCTGTTCAGGCATAGCGGGGAGCGGGGTGGGGTGGGGGTGGGGTCAAAAAAACCCCCCTTTGACTTGTCAACCTTTTGGTCATATGACGCTCTCGCCAGTGCATGTCGTCTGGGGTTTCGGAAAAGGGCCACCCGTCTTTCTCAGCCTCCCACGGGACACCCACATCCACACTCCGTGGGTGTCCTTCCAGAAAAAAAATACTGAAACCGGACGAATCCCAAGAGAGGAGGGGATCAACTGATGAGTTGCGGCTCCTCCTCCGAACACTATTTGAACACCGTCGCAAAACAAACAGGCCCCACCTGGACAGGTGGGTGGGCGATACGGAAAGAGCATTGGGTGGCTGTCTGCTCCTGCATCACGACGTGGCGCTGAATCCCACTGCGCTGGCCCTTGATGAAAGAAAGTGGGCGTGCCACAGACAGCTCAACCCACACGTGTCTCACAACTCCCCACTAAAAGAATCCCCGCCAAGGCAACGTCAAAGAGTGTACAAAAGATAAACAAACAGCAGGGTTTTGAAAGCAACAAACGCAAGCAGGAAGGAATAATTGAGAAGGAGGGGTCGGCAATTCCCTCGCACGATCTGGATATCCCCAAGCGGGCGAGGGTGGGGTGTGCGGCACGCCTGAAGAACCACGCCTGGAAAGGCAGGTGACAGCGTCAAAAATCGTCAAAAATCGTCCCACACACCCCCTCCCCCTTTTCACGCTCACAGCGGGGGCTGTCACCTGTAGTAAAACAGGCAGATTTCGGCGCTCTCTCCGGCTGCTCCAACAAACACGGCCTCCCTCCTTCCCTCCCACTGAGGCGACACACATCGCCCTCCTGGGTGTGCTATAGACAATACAACACAGACACACATCCTCACTCTGCTGAGCTTGGCTGGAGCTCCGACCTGGCTGCCTGCGAGAGCATCAGCACCGATGCATAGTCCGTCGCAATCGACTTCTTCCGCGGGGGATGCATGCGCGACACGGGCTTCGCAGCAGCACCGCCCTGCGACCCACCCTCTCCTCCAAACACCCTCTGCTGCTGATAGGACTGCAGCATCTGGTTCAGCAGGCCCGTCTGCCACCCCAGCGCGTCGCTTTTCGCGCCAGACGCCGCAAGCTTCCTCTGCATCTTTTTAAGATCCTCATGCGGACCCACCACATGCCGCGGCGCCGAAGCAGACCCCTTCCTCCCACGCTGCGCAGGGGGCTGCTCCTGGCTCCCAGGGGGCTGTGGGATAGGTGCGCCTCCCCCTCCTCCTCCACCACCTCCTCCCACATCCTCCCCATCAGAATCGGCTTGCCCCGATGTGTAGGCACCTCCAGCGCTGCTGTTGATGGATATATGGAGTTCCCCAACCCCGACGGTTTGCACCTTGTGGTCCCCCTCCACAACGATCCCCACCGTGCCCTTGTTGGGGTACATCAGCTTGAGGGTTGCGGTCTTCCCCTTCCAGACGTACCGCTGGCCCACCCTGAGGTAGTGGTAGGGGGATCTCCGGAACTCATCAACCACAGCCGTTGCGAGGTTCGGCTCCAGCGTCACCGGGAGAGGGGACGGGGGTGCCGAATCCGCGGGGGGCGGGATGGCGTTCCGCGCGACGAGGTTCCGCCCCGCCCTGTCTATAACCGGGAGTGTCCCGGAGAGCACCGACGGCCTCCCAAACCTCGGGCGCACCTTCCCCCCGCCGGCACCACCCCCTCCCCCGCCGGGGGAGTAGCCCCCCGGAGCCTGCGGGATGTGCGGCTGGGGCTGCCCCCCCTCCGCCCCCGCCCTGCACGACGCGAAGATGTCCCCGACATCCGCCTGCAGATACGTCCCGTCTCCGAGGCTGATCTTGCGAAACTCCTTCGGGGGGCTCCCCTCGGCACCACCCCCGACACGTGGGGATCTCGGCACAGCCACGCCTGCCTCCACACCCACACCCACACCCCCCTGCGCTGCGCGGGGGTTGTGCGACTCAGGCAGCACCTTCGAGATGCTATCTGGGGCTATGCCGCCACTCCCTGCCGTGTCGTTCTTCCTGCCCTCCCGCGTGGATCGGCGTGAGTGCCTCGAGTCGCCGCCACGGTGTGGTTTCGACCCATATGGTGTGGGCACACAGACCCCCCCGCTCCGGAAATCAGGCACGCTCTTCGGGAGTGACGCGTGGAATCCCGCGATGAACCCTGCAGTAGCGAGCAGCCCCGGCGCACCCACTTCAGACCCCATGCGCAAAGCCCCTTCCATATAGCGCAGCAGCTCTGTCTTGTCGGAGGCGGTGGGGCCGCGCAGCCCGCCGACGCAGTGGCACATCTCGCGTGCTATCTCCTGCAGCTTCCAGCCGGAGACGGGGTCTTCAAAGGAGGAGCATGCGCTGTGCAGAAGGGAGGTGTCGTCATCCTGATCAGGAAGGCTGCAACGCTGGTTGGCGGAGGTGGGTGCTGGTGGGATGGAGACAGAGGTGGTGTCGGCAGGGGCTTCCCTGGGGGTGGGGGGGTCCAGTGGGGAGGTCTGGCCATCATCCCCTGTGGCGACGCCGCCGATGAAGCTGACGGGGGTGACTGTTGTCGCGCTGGCGCCGTAGGCGGGGGTTCGCTGGCGGATGACGATGTTGGGGATCTTCGCGTCCGCTTCCTTCATCTGGCGGATCTTCTCCTTCAGGCCTCGTGCGGTGGACTTCATGTCGGATATCTTTGCCGCAATCCTCCGGCAGTGATCCCCAATGCAGGCATCGAGTTGATACTGCAGAAAATGCCTCTCCTTGTCACTCCGGAAGACCAGCTGCATTGTCAGGAGCGGTGTGAATGAAGGGTTCCCCCGTATCCCATGCACATCGAAGGTGCCTGCTGTATACTCCGCGATGGGGTCGTCGAAAATCTGCTCCGGGTCCCGCTCCGGGATGGGGTCGGTCTGGACCTCAACCTCCAACACCTTCTTCTCCTGGGTCCGCTTCTTGAAAACGGCTGTCGCCTTCTTCACTGGGGGGTCCTTATTGACGGGCCACAGCGGCTTGTCCGGGGGTGGCGGTGCGTTCTTCAGAATGCGCCTGTTCCGCTGCCGGTTGTGCAGATCGCGCACCTCCATTGCCCTGTGGAGCTGTAGCCGCGTGAGGTGTTTCTCACGCTTCTGCAGCACCCTGGGGAGAAGGGAGTACAGCGCGACCAGCTTCGACGTGGTGTCGGGGTCGGCAACGAGGTTAATCTGGTGCGTCTCCTGTAGGTCCGCCGGAATGGCTTTGAAGAAATCATCGGATATGAGTGTCTCGCCAACCCGCGCACTGGCGCCGAGCATCGAGCAGTACTCCCGCACATCACCTCCGAGGTGGACAAACCCGCTGCTGCGCCTTGCGACATCGATGTCTGTGCCGCAGTGCATCCCGATGCTGATGACCAGCCCCTTCCCCCACGCCTTGAGGTCGAGGTGGCTGGGGTCCTGCTGCGCAAACCAGAACTTCTCCAGCACCTTGGGAACCGCGACAAGTCCCGCGGCGAGCCGCATGTGGAGCTCCCGGGAGAAGTGCACTGCCCTGGGGACGCTCTGGAATGCCACGAGGATCTCATCCCGATTCACCTCCATCAGCGACCCGCGGGTGTTCGCATCCTTCAGCACATTCTCTATGACCTGCAGCAGGGAGGTGAACATCTGCGTGGTGCTGGCGGGACACTTCTCCAGAAGGCGAGACAGATTCGGCATCGTTATCGACGCCAGAGACACCACCGGACGCGACGCCGCATTGGGCGGGCTGGGCAGAGCCTGCCCTGCTGAGCCGCCTGTTGGTGATTCCGGGGGCGACCCCTCGCTGCCGTCTGCAGCAGCTGCACTCCGCACAAGCGACGATGCAATGTCCTGCATCACCTCCGGCTCCGCCTCCGGTGGGAACGTCGTCAGCCCCTGGAGGATGCACTGCAAGGTGCCGCCGCTGCTGGGCACCGTGGGGCTGTCGGTGATGGACCCCCTCCCCGTCCCGGGGGACGCCGGCGACGCCAGAGACGCGCGCTTCTCCCGCACCCCCTTCCGCGTCTCCAGGAAGTTGCTGAGCTCCGCCATCAGGTTGTGCCCATCCGCACCCTCACCGTTGTTGCTGTAGCGCAGGGGGGCGAGATGCTTCAGCCGCATCATCAAACTCGCAGGGACGACGCGGTGCACGAGATAGCTCACGGGCTGCTTGGCAGGCTCGGCGGCAGCGGCAGTGGTGGGTGAGACAAGAGTTGGCGTGTCCGGCACCGACACCGGAAACCCCGACGCATCCTGCTGCGGGAGTGCCGTGGTGGGGGCCCCAAAGGAGACCTCGTCGTTCTCCACAGCGAGCGTCGCCTCCTTCATCGCCGTCTGCTGCTTCAGCTGCGCATGCTCCTTCTCGAGCCTCTCCCAGAGCGCACCGGAGACCAGAGTCTCCCCTCCACAGGCGATATCCAGGAGGTTGTGAAGGCACCACACCTCATGCGAGGCGAAATCGCTCCTCCCCGTCACAGGGTTGGTGTCGGAGTGCGGGGGGCGCGACGACGCGCTGTGCATCGCGAGCGCGACGCGCATCCCCCGCCACACCGTCACGGCCTCCCCAGACGCCCTCTTCTCCTGGGACAGCTTATACCCGGGGTACTTCAGGAGGTGGATGCTCCAGGACACCTTGAGCAGCCCCTCGTGCACCTGGTTTGAATAGTTCAGCGCATCCTGCACATTCCCAAAGCACACCGTGATGCCTGAAAAATAGGAGTTGTTGCAGACCCACCCCCCTGTGGAGTGTGCCACCTGCAGCATCAGCTCTGCCGCTCTGTGGTATGCTTCGAATAAAGCAGACCCGTCACGCCGCCAGATCTGCGACAGGTTGGGGCCTTTCACAACCCCTGCGACAAAGACAAGGTTCGAGCAGGCGACGGGGCCGACCCTGTCCGTGAGAAAGTCTGGGAGGTGCATCCTGTCACCCCCGGCGAACCTCGCATTCCCCCCGCGCCCCCCGGATTCGAGCTCCTGCTCCAGCTGCTCGATGCGCTGCCTCTGCTGGTCTATTTTTTCCTGCGCCTCCGACAGCTCCCCCTGCTGCTTCTTCATAAAGTCCTCCGCACACTCCGTGTCGCTCCTCTTGCTAGACGTGCTCTGCTTCTGGATCCGGCTCAGGGTGGTTTTAAACGACAGATTCGACACCGCATTCTGTATGCTGATCTGCTTCTCCCTCTCCTTATTCTCGCTCACAATCCGGTCGTGGCTGCTGAACTTCATCGTGTCAAATATCGCGGTATAGGTCGCCATGCCATCCAGCTTATTCCGGATAGACGACTGCAGCAGCTCCGCTTCAAACGTAGAGGCGCCTGCCCCCTCCTCCAGCTCATCCTCTAAAGACACAAGCAGGGATGACGCCCGGTGAGCTGCATAGGAGACGTCGCTTCGCTGTGTGGCTGTCTCGTCACACATATTCTTCCATCTTGTGATCACCTCGTCGTTCTCCCTGTTTGTAGGCTGCTCGGAGGAGGAGGAGGTGGCGGCCTGAGGTGATGAGGCGAGCTGTGCCGTATCACGCGGTAAGGTATCGAGGAGGTCGTCGTGCAGCAGCCCCGACCCACAAATCGTGGCTGCTGGCCTGGCCTGTCGGTTCGGCGAGACGCACCTCGAAGGCGGGGCGTGGGTGTCGCAGCTAGCCTGCAGGAGGCGCACCACGGCTGCATCGCGTGGGACGTAGAGCGAAGTTTCCCCTTTCTGGGGCTGCGGCGACCCCCCTCTCGCCCCGCCTTGCCCCTGGGGAGACCCCCCCGGCATTGCCACACCCTGCACCTGGGGTGTGGGGGGGGTGATAGGTAAGTACAAAGACAACTGCTGTTCTCGACCATGTTCAAAACTGCTCAAAAAGGGTGTGGGGGGGGTGGGGGTAATGAAATAGGAGTAGAAGGAAGCACAAGGATGATCACCCTCCACTCGTTATGCAGCTGGGGTTGGGGGTGGGGATGGGTTCTCAGAGCAAATCGTGGCTGAGGCCTGCGCATGTCGTGTGAGGGTGGGGGGGGGGGGGGGGGGTAGGGGTGGTCTTAAGCCCTTTAAAAACGTTAACCTGGCCAAAAAATCAAACTTTTGCGTACAAGGACCAAAAAGTGACCCAAACCTGAAAATTCGACCCCCAGACGTCCGGAAATGCATCTGCGCCCGGTTTCGGGCGGTTTAGAGCCTCTAGAAGCGCCTAGTTTGCAATTCCAAAAAATGTACCACAAAGTTGTACCACACCACCCTAAGTTAGAAGGTCTCAATGGCTGATTCAAGCCCTTCCTTCACTATGTGGACCTCCGCACTCTCGCACAGATGCCCGAGTGCGTATGAGGAACAACCACTCACCTTCAGCGGCAAGAGACACAGAAGGCCGTGCTCTCATGACAATTTTCTTTGGCCGAAGATGGTACAACTATACGGCCACAGGTTGGTGCAGGTGGTGCCACATTGACATAATCGCCAGAGGGCGGGCTGCCGCCTGGCCACCCCAGAGCGAAGGCCTCAACGTGTGTTAGTGGGAAACAAAATGGGAGGGTGGGGAGGGCATTGTGGTGGCTTCCCACTCGATGCACTGAACACAAAAGACGCTGCTGCGGGGGAGGGAGCCGTGCAGCCGTCAGACTATGCGGTACGTTGAACAACGGAGTATACCCAGGTGCGCAGGCGGGACTGCCGCAACCACTGGATATGCCAACCATGGGATCTGTGTGAACACAACACACGGATCGAACTGTGCCTGGAAATCAAAGGCACCGAGTGTGCTTTGGATGTGGGCTATGGCAGAAGTGTGGGGGACTCTGCCCGTTTGTGCGTAGCTGCCTGGACAGCCGAGTTGCGCCCCTCGTCCTTGTTGTACGGCTTGAACTTCGACATTGTAGTCTTCAGCCTTTCATACAACCCTAAGGGGCCGTCTTCGGTGCACTGCTGATGTCTGATACCAGTCCATGCCCCCTTCTTCATGGTCATCGGATGGCTCACTGCCACTATCACTGTCACTGGCCCAGAACATGGGCACACAGCTTCTGACACAAGTGATTTCGCAAGTGGCACAGTGCTCCTCTGTTGCTCGATATGCCTACGGTTGATGCACTATGCCAGTCCGATCAGCGATTCTCCCGCTCGAGTAAATGCAACCGATGCGTCCGAAGGTCTGAAGGGGCTGGAAACATGCCCCTCCTCTAGTACCTATGACCCCTTGTTTCCGGTGATACTTTTCTACTGTCTCGCATGTCACACCGCAAACAAGGTGTTGTCATGTTGCACTTTTGACCCCACGTATCGTCGGGCAGCACGGTTGGCAACACCGCTCACTGGATCACTGCGAGACATGATGGTTTGCGATTCTGCCTTCTGCCCAGGGGGGGCTGAGGTACAGCTTTGTGGTACATTTTTCCGGAACACAACTAAACTGCTCAGAAGTGCTCAAAAGTGCCCAAAACCGGGCGGAATTGTGTTTCTGGGGTCCCAGGGGTCATATTTTCAGGTTTGGTGACGTTTTTGGCCCCCAGACGTCGATGGTGAAAAATTGGCCAGGTTAACAGCTTAAGACCACCCCTAGGGGGGGGGGGGCTGCGATTCGGGCAACAGACGCACATTGTGTGCTGTGCTGCTGTGCTTTGAATTCTCTGGTTTCTTCTGGGAGGTCTTCTTCTGGGCCTCGACAAATGACAAACGGGGCTGGCCCGGCTCCATCTGTGTCCGGTTTTATTTTAAAATTTTCTTGGCAGCATGCCGTAGCTTGGCCAGGTCTAGGCAACGCCTTCCTTTTTCTTCGGCGTTTGTCTTACCATTGTCTTTCATTACGCCAGACTGGACTGCCACTGACAGTGTAGTGCGTCACCAGGTTAGTAAAGATGCTGAAAATCAAGAATTGGGTAAAAAAAATCATGCACCTTTCGCTTTTATGAAACGTTTCCCATCTGGGTTCGACAGCCCATCCGGGGTAGCTTGGTGGTTCTGTATTGTTGTATCAAGACACACTGCATGCACCAAGGGCTCTCGCACTCTTTTCGTTGTGACAAGCAAGCTTGTTTGGTAGGACAAATATTGCGCTGACCACGGAAACCCCAACCACCCCCCTTTGACACATCTCACTCGGGAAGAGTGGGGCGAAATTTCACACGGGGCACGCTTGGTTGAATCGAGGAAAACTGCGCGTGGTGCAAAATCTGAAGAATTTGCAGAACTCCCACCGCCCCCCCCCCCCCCCGCCCCGCGCCTTTGCCACGCGGGGATACGGATTAGCAAGGATGCGCATTGGCACAGTTTCCTACGGTGTGAACACAGCTCACAAAAACAGCTCAAAAATAGCACACCCCCCGCCGGAGTGTGTGAAAACCAATTAGAGGCGATGCCTACCACATAACGTTGTGAAAAAATAGCACAAACATCTAGCAAGGCCCAAAGCTCACCAGTTGCCTTACGATCTCGAAGAGATCTCGTGTTATTCCTCATGTTCAGTGCAATCTCAACCTTGCACGTCAGAATTGCAACACCACCAGAGAGGTAAGCCGAAGGTTCTGGCAGGCGTCCATAACATTGGCACACGGTTTTAAATAAGACAGGGCTGTCGTTGTTACGCCAAATCCAGGGCAAACAACAAAAAGGCATCCACAGCCTTTGCTGTGGTTGTCGTCTTTGTAGCCCCAACGCGCTGGTTCCGTATCTTCTTCGACACTGAAACAGGAAGGCCCTGCTGTGGGTAAAATGAGGGAAGAAATGCAATGTCTCAGAGAGGGGTGTGGGAGGAGGGGCAGCAATGATACCGTCCACATCAGTTTACAAGAAAACGTAATGTGGCAGGTAACCGGCATGGGCCTCTCCTTGTTCACCGCCCGCCCATGAAGCGGGGGTCACAAGAGCCAAGCAGCACAGGGCGGGAGGGCATTCAAATCGGCAGACTGCGAAGGGGGTCAATGGGATTAGAGACGTCGGCAACAGCTGCCACACATGCATGTCACTGGCGGCAGGGTCACAGGGCGGACTTCAGGTACTCCACGACGCGGTCGAAGTCGCGCTCCCTGAAGGCGGAAGCGATGCGGATGCTCTCGATAGCCTGGCGCACAGCCATGTCGGTGCTCTTCCTGTCGGCCTCGTCGACGGTGGCCCACCACTTCTCGAGACGCACCGCCTGCTCCTCGCGCACAGGGTGCTGCAGGGAGCCCATGACGCTTGTCAGCGACATCTCTGGAAGGCGCTCCAGCGCCTCCTTGAAGTGGGACGACAGGAACTCGAAGTGTGCGTCGGAGGCTTTAGCGTTCGCCCCCAGGGAGCGCATGAAGATCGCGATGTTCTGGATGCGCGTCTTGTCCTTGTTGAACGAGTATGCCAGTGTGCGCTTGATAATCTCTTCGTCGCGCGACACACTCATGGCAACACAACACCGCGACACCTCTGAGGCCTCCGTGTCGTGGGCCTCGTGCACCTGGGCCAGCTTTTCCCACGATGCAGCCGTAGTGTCCGCCTTGACCACAGCGCTGTACACACCGCCGCGCAGGTCGGAGGGCAGCACCGCCTCGTCCTTCGTCTCCATGTACTTGGCGAAGCGGCGCTGTGCCTCGGCCAGACTCGGGCCATGCTTGCACCCCGCCAGGCGGCTCAGCACCATCCCGCGCAGCTGGCGTGTGCGTGAGTCGTCCTCCGCACGGTGCTCCCATCCGAGGCGCTCACCCAGCTGCGCGAAGTGCTTCACGAAGAACTGGTTGCTCAGGGCAGTGGCCTCGTCCGAGTCGCGCAGGATGTGCTGCACCACGCCCAGGGCGGACATCAGGGCCGTCATCACCGTCAGGTCCTCCGTGTGTGCCGCACAGGCCGCGATGCGCAGCACCTGCGTTGCCGGGACGAGCCCTGCCTCGGACAGCGCTGCCACGTCGTTGATCAGCCCCGTCGTATCCACGTTGGACAGGCGCCCCTCCTCCATTGCCTTACTCAGCACCGCCAGCATGTCGTCGCTGTAGGCCACACGCACCAACGCCGTCTGCCCGAAGTTCACCTTCACCCACTCCGCATCTGCAGGCACTGCCACCTCCGACTCCTGCCCCTCCAGCAGCACCATCTCCTGCCCCTGCGGCGTCCCGAAGCTGACCGGGATCTGCCACAGCGTCTCCTCCGATGGCTTACCGGTCGACAGGAAGCGCGCCTGCCGCACCTTGATCTTGCCTCCCTCACGCCGCACGTGCAGCACAGGGTACCCCTGCTTGCTGGTCCACTGACGCATCACAGATGTGACGGGCATCTTCGACGCCTCCTCCAGGTGGTGCCACAGGTCTGCCGTCGTCGCGTTGGAGTACTGGAACCGTGCCACGTACGTACGCATCGCAGCCCGGAAGTTGTCCATCCCGATCCACGAGGCACACATGCGCATCAGCGAGCACCCCTTCGAGTAGGAGATCCCGTCGAAGATCTCCCCGATCTCGCGTGCCACACGCACGTCCACCTCCACAGGGTGCGACGACTGCAGTGCGTCCAGCTTCAGTGCATGGTTGTAGTCCTCAGCCACGAAGGTGGACCACGCCTGCCACTCAGGCCGCAGCACGTCCACGGCGTGGAACTCCATGAAGGTTGCGAAGCTCTCGTTCAGCCACAGCTCCTTCCACCACACCATCGTCACGAGGTTCCCGAACCACTTGTGTGCCAGCTCGTGCGCGACAACAAGTGCGACGAACAGCTTTGTGCGGAAGCTGCTCTGTTCGTCTGACAGCAGCACGGTCTCACGGAAGGTCACAAGGCCCCAGTTCTCCATCGCACCTGCAGCGAAGTCGGGGATGCCGATCAGGTCCAGCTTCGGCAGGACGTAGTCAAGCTGGAAGAACTCTTCGTACAGCGCAAGCGACTCACACGCGATGTCCAGGGCAAGGCTCGTGCGGTCCTTCTTCCCCCCGCCCTGTGTCGTGTACACACGCACCCGTGTCGTCTCACCGCTGTTCACCTTCTTCACCACACGCTCCACATACTCCAGCTCCCCAATGCAGAAGGCCACCAGGTACGTCGACATCTTCGGGGACTTCTCAAACGTCACGAGCTTCTTCCCATCCCCTGTCTCCTCCGTCGACAACTCGAGTGCGTTCGTCAGCACCGTCAGGTGCTTGTCCACGACTATCGACACGTCGAACGTTGCCTTGTGGATAGGCTCATCCCAGCTCGGCAGAGCGTAGCGCGCATCAGGTGCTTCAAACTGCGTCGTCATCAGCACCTTCTGCTCCACCTTCCCGTCCGCCCCGGTGACGGCGTACTTCGCCTGGTAGAAACCCTTGTTCATCTCGTTGATGGTCCCGCTGTACACAAACCGGATGGTCCCCGACCCCTTCCCCAGCTTCTGCGGCAGACGCATGAACACGCGTTCGTCCTTCGGGTGCACCTCCACAGCGCTCCCGGGGATGTCGATCTGGGTGGCGTGTGTGCAGAACACTTGCGCCTGACACACATACCTTCACATCGCCCCGGGTGATGTGCACGCTGTCGACCACCAGGTCCACAGCGTTCACCGCAAGCTCATCCGTCTCCTCACGCACCTCGACCGCGATCTCCACCTCCCCCTTGAAGGTGAAGGTCGTGGCATCAGGCACGATGCGCAGCTTGTAGTTCTGCAGCCAGAGGTGGTGTGGAACACAGCACAGCACAGCACGTCACATCACAGCACTGCAATGCAGATCATACCACAGGCACGATGCGTGTCGGCAGCACAAAACGCTCATCGGACGGGGTGCCCCCGCTGTATGACCCTGCAGCCGCCATGGTGTAGCCTCTGGCAGGATGTGGTGGCATAGGTTGGGTGGCACGAGAGCATCTCAACAGCAGAACCAGACAGCCCTTCGAGGGCAACCTGCGGCCACGCTGGTGTACAACCCGCAGGCCCCTAGTCCCGCACATGATATACGACGCCGACAGGCGTGGGTCGAGGGCAGGAAAGGCGTGATTTTGGTATGTCGGATCGCTTTGTGTTGTGCACACACCATGCCTGCCACGGTGTTTTTCACGGTAGGTTGGCGGTGCAGACCGCCACCCCCGGGCTGATATTGCTGCCTGACGGCGAAGTATATTTTGACGACAACAAACATATTTGGAAGCCAGAGGTATCACGGACACGCCTGTGTTCGTGTGAGGGTAAAAAGGAGGCCAGAAAAAACAACGGCAGACAACCAATTGTGGCCTACGCACACGTTGCCGCCGGAAGGCGCCTTCTCATCTGTCAACATCTTTGTAAAATACACTTGATTTGCCGCAAGAAACAACAGGCACAACACTCAGCCCGCAAGAGACGCACGCCTATTCCAGAGATGCATTCTGAGACCGGGAGAGGCCGGGCAACGCACAGCCGGGAGCAGAGGCCTTTGCGAAGCCCGTCCCACCCCCTCCCGAGCCCACCTCGCGTCATCATCACGCCGAGGACACGATCGGCGGATTGGCAAAAGGATCCTGTGCGTACGTGGGTGGTGGGGTGGTAACCACATGTTTGGGACAAGACACTCCGTGCCCGAGCCTGGCCCGCTTACTACGCATATTTGAAACCCAGGGCGCTGCGCGCAGCACCCTCCCACCCCGGATTGGCACGTGGCGCAGCACATCACGGCAACAACAGAAGGAGGCGAACATACCTCAGTGACAGTGGGCATCACGTCGATGCTACTGCCATGCCCGTCAGCGCACACCGTGACGAGGCACCGATCCCCCTCGCAGCACTTTGGAGGCATGTGCCCAAGGTTGGCCTTCCTGATGAGCGACGATGTGTTGAGCTCCTTCCCGTCGAGGGTGCGCTGCTGCACGACAAGCCACGACAGCACAGAATACTCATGCCCCTGGAAGTAGGCACCCTCCTTCAGAGCAAGGTAGTCCACCCACGGCCTCACGTCGTTGGGAAGCGTTTCCGACAGGCACACGTGGTAGAGTTCATGGGTGTTGTAGTACCCACTCAGCATCCGCCACATCTCATCCTGCTGCTGGTACTCAAAGATGCCCGATGCCATCAGAAGAGGATATGGGAGGCGGTTGAGGAACTGCGACTTTGCCCGCTCGTAGGCCTTGGCCCACCGCTTGGCTGACTTGTCGGCGAACATGTCGCGCTCGAGGCGGAGGTGGAGCCCTGTGTACACACCATGCGGTGCGATGCGCTTCATCTGCTCCGCCGCATCACGCCCTGCGTCAGCCAGATAGCCAGCCATCTGCAGCGCCGAATTTGCCTTTCCCAGCTCCACGAGGTCCTCTGTGGTGGCGTTGAACTTCGGATTGGCCCCTACCATGATGTCCGTGCATCCCAGATCCACCAGCACGGCACGCGCCTGGGGGTAGCGCGCCACCTTCTTCTCGATGATCTTCCGCCACATCCAGGAGGGCCGCCTCCGTTTGTACACCACGCCGATGTGTGGGAGGTTCGCCGCGACGCCCAGCTTCGCATGCAGGTTGGTGTGGTGGTGGCTTGCAAACCCCGCATACTTCGTCGGCAGCGACACATTCCCGGGGGGTGCCGGCATTGCCTTCGCCCACACGCGCCTGGGGCGTGGGATGGCTCGCTCCACGCCGTACCGCCCCAGAGGCTCGAGAGGCGCGTTGAGGTAGGACTCGAAGGAGGCTGTCCTGTAGATGGAGGACAGGTGGATCTCCCGCCAGGCGTTGGTGTGGTTGGCATCCTGGTCTCCCAGGAGGTTGCGGCTGGCGTAGGTCTGGCGGGTGCGCGCGTGTGGCAGCACCACCACATCTGCCCGGACCTGCTTTGCCACAACCATGGCGCTGAGGTGGCCGTAGTGTTGGCTCAGAGCCCCGTGGCAGGCCTGGTAGGTCAGCACCACGACAGGGCCCTCGTCGCCTTCACGCAGTCGCGCGGCTTTTGCCTCGTCAATCAGCTGCTCGACGCTGCGGCCCTGGTTGGGCAAATCCTGCGCCAAATCGGTTTCGCTCGGAACGGAGGTCGTCACATTGATGCACGTCACAATGCTTGGGGTCGCTCCGCGCGTGCGGTTCAGCAGGTCGGGGTGTGGGGTGTAAAGCGGTGCCGCCGATACTGCCGGTGCCAGCCTGGCAGGCAGTGTGGGGCGGGGCGTGGCAGCAACGCTGCCGCGAACCGGCTGTGTCACCTCCCCCCTGGTGAAGCGCAGCGTGCGTGCGAAATGGAGGTGCAGCCCCGCAGCCACGAGCAGCAGCAGCAACACCGTGAGGAACACAATCAGCCTCCGGGCATTCCGCAGCTGTTTCTGCCGTGACATACGCATAGGGCAGCCCACATGCAGCCTGGGCGCCGCACCCTGGAGGGGGGGGAAGGGTAGTGGAGATGGAGATCGAGAGGAGCAAACCCTGAGGGAAACCTGTAGAGGGGCAACACCTGCCAGGCAGTGCGCCAAACAAGCCCGACCTCCCCTTCCCCCGCACGACTGCGCCAGAGTTGTGCTAGGTGCGACACTGAACAAAACAAATGAATACGTAAATGTGACGGTGGAGAGCACATCAAGAGTGAGCCAGAGTGAGGGGGAAGGGGGTGGAGTGTTAACGACTCTCGCGCCGTTGCATTTTTTTGTCTAAAGCCACGGATAAGTGGGCATAAACCCTCTGTTCTGGATGATCGCGTGGCCCAGTTTGTCCCCCGGTGAGGAGGGGGGGGGGGCGTGGGGGGAGGGATGAGAGGCGTGGGGTGGTGGGGATGGGCCGCTGTTCGCAGACCCCTGCAGGAGCAGCAGCCGTCCCACCCCCCACCCCCCACCCACCCCCGCACACTCTCCGACCCCCACCCCATCCCCAGGAACAGGGGGGGGCAGGCCTGGCATCACCCGTTGCCCGTTGCCCCGGTTGGGGGATGGGCTTTCCATGCAGGCTGTCGCTAATCCCATGCGGTCGAAGCCCGTGACGATCGTGTTCCGTCGTAAAATCTGCAGAACAAAGGGGTTGCATGGTGTGTGTGTGGTGTGGGGGTGTGGGGGAGACAGTGGAGCTCTCATCGAGCTTCGCTTGGTGGGACCTCCACGAAGCACCAACCTCTCGGTGCGGTATGTGCCGTTCACACCCGGATTCGCTTGCTGCTCGTGGCTAGTAAAGACGGGGCCTTTTAAAAAAAACGGGGTGGGAATGGAAGCTTCGAAACATACCTGTCGTTTTGGTTGGAAAAATCCGACACCTTTGTGTAGTGCCAGCTGGTGTCCATTTGTGCTGAGTTGAGATACACTGCTGCAAACGGAGCGCCGACAAACACATACAGAAACCCGAGGCGAAAACCACGACGGGAATAGCGGTACCACCGTGGCACTTGGGGGCTGGTTGGGAGGTATTTCCGTCTGTGTTCCCAGGATTGGTGAATACGCCATTGTTCGGGATTCTGCGGGCGGTGCGCAGGGCCGTACTGCCGCATCATCATCTCATCGTCGATATACGGGTCACGTTTGTTGGGGGTGTACCCCAAAACACCACCCGCCGTTTTGCCACCGGGAACCTCCTTCATCTTCTCGGCCCACCAGTTGTGCATCTCCTTCTTCTTGTTCACCAAGTCGTACACATCCGGCTTCACCTCCACCACACGGCCGTTGTATTCTATCGACTCACCCGGCTTTGCCTTTGACAAATTCTGACTCAGCGGCTGTGGAGGCCTCTCGGGCACAGCGCCTGATGGGCTCGGCGCAGGGCCTGACCGCTGCTGCAGTGGCTCGGCACCCATATCCCTCAGCAGGTCGTCTGAGAGGGGCGCTGACCCCGAGAACCCTGTAAACACCTCTTTCCGCGTGTCGCGCTGCGGCTCCTCCGCCTTGTCGATGAGGCCGGCACCTTCGAGGTCAGTTTTCGAATCCTTGGTTACCCAGGTCCCGTTCTGCATGATAAGATGCTCTTTCTGAGACATCGCAAGGATGCGAAAGGGGTTCTCGAGCCGAGGCGCTGGCGGTGCATCCAGCTCAGTAGACTCAGTTGCCGGGGTGGCACGCTTGGCACGCTTCGCGGAGATCTCTGGCACGGCATCTTGGAGCACACGATCTTTCTCAGAGGAGTAGTCTGTTTCGATATCCTCCGGGTCAATAGAGGATCGAGCCTCTGACTTCGAAGCGCGCGTGCCTGGGGCTGAAACCGTTTCCTTCACCGTGGTGTTTTCGACGAACATGCCACCGCGCACATCTTTTTCGGAGGGCGGCATGTGTTCTGCCGCCCTGATCCTAGCGTGGAGAGGAGATCGTGGGAAGGGGTGTGGGCTTTCCTCAATAAGCTGTCCGCGCCATCAAATAAATCAAAGATGGGGGAATGGGGTGGGGGCGGGGGCAGGGGGCAGTGCGAGCCTTAGAACTGCCAACTGGAATATGGCATACAATGGAAGAGGGGGGCGGGGGGGGCGCACACATGGCAGTTCGCCTCTGGTCTGTTGCAGCAATAATCAGACCCAGGGCATTGAGGCGGAGACGCACGGCGTCTTGCTGATTGCGAGGGGGATGGGGGGTAGGAGAATATCGTTCGGATGGCTTGCTGGCGTGCTGAGGTCAACCCTTGATGGACAATCGAACAGACTCTTGGCAATGGGGTGCCGGTGATATGCCCCAACACACATCTCGGCAATACCACACAAGCGGGTGGCACCCATTTTGCTGATGGAATGCAGGACGCACCGACGCAGGGCGCTCCTGATGCGATCTGCACTGCTGACTCCACACTCTGGTCTCGTAACAAAGCACAGCGGGGCGAGAACCTCACACAAAATGCCGAGCTTGCTAGGCGAGGCCAAATAGGATCACCCCCCTCCCCTCGCCTACCCACCCCCCCCCCCCAGTTCTGCCGCTCCTCC
Organism: Rhynchopus euleeides; assembly: GCA_963210315.1. Taxonomy (NCBI): domain Eukaryota; phylum Euglenozoa; class Diplonemea; order Diplonemida; family Diplonemidae; genus Rhynchopus; species Rhynchopus euleeides. Next base: position 1,528,947 of record OY723248.1, on the reverse strand, counting down.
TCGACGAGCTTTGTGGTGCGTTGTGAAGAGCGTTGTCGCTTCCACACAACTTGCAACCCATTCACCCTTGATGAATATGGGGGGGGGTGGCGTGCAGAGCCACGGGTTATATCAGAACTGAACGCCACTCCTCCCCGCCACGAAGAGCCGCGTGCGCAAAATGAAAAGAGAAAATAATTGCAAAAAAAAAGGGAACATGACACAAGACAGCCACAAGATACATACCCCAATTGGGCTGGGACGTCTACGATCCATCTCTACCTAGGGCACAAGGGGACTGGGCAGTGCCAAACGATACACGGGGGCTACATGGGAGGGAGGAAGAACTGACCCACCGGTGGGGGTGTTTGCAAGGGGAGGGAAGGGGGCCACCCGCGGGTTCAGAGTGCAGAGCTGTGGTGTACTCTTGGAGAGGACGCTGACCCCCCCCCCCCGAACCCTGGGGACGGTCAGCACCCTGTCTCCCGCCCCCACAGGTCCCCTACCCGGCCGGTGGAATAATTGCGTGGGACACGTGGGGTGGGGTGGGGGTCTTTTGACGTGGAAGGAGAGACATCCTTCCCACACACCCCACCCCGCCGCATGTTTTGAAAGAGCAGGATCTACAACCTCTCACAGTGGGTTTTCCTGGACTGAGGCCCCACGGGAGAAGGAGACGTATTTCGTGGTAGGGGGGGGGGGGGGTCGGTAAGGTGCCTTTTCCGGGGTAATGCAGATACGCTCGTGGCCCTTCATTTTTTTGCGGCAGGGATGTGCAGGGGGGGTTACCCAGGTTGGGATGGCGCCGAACTGTCCAAATTTAAACGAAATACAATAAACCGCCACGATCACACACACCACGCCCCCATCTCACCCCTACCAACTCAGGGAATCCCGGGGATCGGGTCGAACGGGATGGAGAAGGCCTGTGCTGCAGACGCACCCTGCTGCTCCCCTGCAATCCCTGCTGCCTTCTGCCTGACAGTCGCCATCCGCTGCAGCGTGCGTGGGGAGAGGGCTGTGAGGGTGGGAGGTGGATGGGGAGATTCGTGAGGAGCGCTACAGTGCAGGCCTTCGCCACGCGGCGGAAGAGTGAAGATCTCTGGTATGCCTATCTCATGAGACTCGGCACATGCAGTGCCGGGATAAAAGTGCTGGCATTATCACCGTCATCCGAATATCGAAATATGCTGAGTGCCTTCACTCTGTGCCACTGTCAAATGTGCCATTTTTTGAACTGGAGACACAGACTACCTTTTCCTCACGGTTATGATTTTCCGAGTGAAGGCCCTCCACTGTGTACTCCTCTAAGTGCAGCCCCAAGTGTGCCGGACGATTCCACACACAGAGACAGAACTGGTGCCGACATACGCTTATCGATGAATTGCATCACCTCTTCCAGAGCAGTGTCCACGCCGTTGGCCGCAAACTTCCGTGATAGCTCGCTGTCCCTCACGCTGCTCTTCGGGGTTGGGGGGAGGGAATCCTCCAGCTCGTAGAACATAGCAGCAGCCTGGTCGCACCCTGCAGGCTGTGTGTCCACTGCAGAGCCGTGGCGCGGGAAGCTCCCCGCCGTGCTCCCCCCCAGCAAGTAAGGCGACATGGCGGCACTCTGCCCGATTGTCGAGGCCACCGCGTTGCCCTGTGCTGCTGCAGCCTGGTACTGTGAGATGAGGGCACGCCATGTGAGGCTGACCTCCTTCCTCTGCATGTGTGGCACCACAGAGTGCACCACGTCGATCAGCCTCTCGGTGTCCAGTGCGGAGAGCATCTGTGCGAACCCCATCGCCTTGTCGGCATCCGAAGAGTTCATCTGCAGGGGGGTGGTGGAGGTGGATCCCAAGGTGCAGCACACACAGCACTTGCTCTTGGTGTGGTCTCCACTGTCTTACACACGAGGCACACCAGTGTTTCTGCACAGCCGTGTGGCGGTGTGCCGTGTGGAAATTTCACCGACACAGCTTCCTGCGCTCAAACCAACCCTGTGTGCGGACATACCAGTGACATCTTCAAGCTGTCCGCGATGGACGCCAGTGACTCCTGTGGCACGGGGGCCTGGCCGCCCTGTCCCTGCCCCTGCATCTGCATCTGCCCCTGCATGGCCAGCAGCACATCCGACCCTGACGCCCCTGATGCAGAGGGCGGGTTGAGCACGAGCCGGGTCTGGTCTTCTGGGCAGTGCGCCAGAGCTGCCTTCTGTGCGATCGCCAGAGGCCCGCTGCCAGGGTTGTCGCTTTGCTGCACCGACCCCGATGCCACGCTGTCGAACATGTGAATTGTCGGGAAGCTGGTCGTCGCTGTCGTCGCAAATGACGGCTGCTTCTGGATACGCGCCTCCGGCTCCTGCAGCATCTGCGCCACCTGGGACTGCTGCGGTACCTCCGGGACAGGCGCTTGCTGCTGCGGCGGTGCCGGTGGGGGTGCCTGCGGCTGCTGCTGGGGCTGCGCCATGGCAGGAGCCAACGCACGCACCACGCCCTGCGGTGCCTCCCACACGGGGCTCTGCAGCCGCCTGTGCGCCTCATCGATGCTCAGCACCGCCTGCGGCGAGCGGAACGTGAGTGGCGTGGTGTATGACGAAGAGGGGGCAGGGTGCGCGAAGGTGGGCGATGTTGCCCGCAGGCTCGTGGGGTTGGCAAACGTAGCACCGGCAGGAGGGTGCACCGGTGCAGGGTCCCGCAGACGTGAGATCTCGTGTGTCATGTTCGACGGTGTCAGGGGGGACGGTGACCCCAGCCCCGGGTGGCGCGTCGGGGATGCAGGCACTGCAGGCGCAGACGGCAGCGTGGGGAAGGCCACGGAGGCGGGGGGGTGCGGCGCGGCGGTGGCTGCTGTGGCGTAGGCGGAGAGGGGAGATGTGTCGCCCCTGCCCGCACCTGTCGTGTCGTGGATGCCCTGTGCTGTCTGCCGGATAGCCGCGCTGAGCTTCGTCATCTCGTTCTGCAGGTACTGCTGCATCTCGTCGGTTTGCCGTGCCAGGTGCTGCTGAAGCATCAGCGACTCGTTCGTCAGGTCCTCTGCAGGGCTGGGCGCAGGCACTGGCGCAGCCACGGGAACGGGCACAGGTGCCACAGGCGCTGCTGCCGACACCGGTGCCAGGCTGGGCTGCGTCCACTGCGCTGTCGCAGAAGGGGCGGCCGCCGGGGGAGCGTATGCCTGCTGCAGGCCGTCGAACGTCGCCGAGGGCACAGCATACACCTGCTGCTGCTGGAACTGCTGCAGCTGTGCCTGCTGCTGCTGTTGCAGCTGCGCGGGCTGCACAGAGGACTGCGCCCACACCCCAGACGGGGGCCCTGCGCTTGGCATGGCCAGCGGCTGCTGCTGCTGTGCCATCGCCGGCTGCTGCGGGGCAGCAGGCAGGACAGAGGGCTGCTGCCGCAACTGCTGCGGCTGCTGGGACACCTGCTGCAACGGCTGCGACTGCTGCTGGTAGGCCTGCTGCTGCGGCTGCATCTGCGTTGCCGCTGTCGCCGTCGCATCACGCGCCCTGCTCAGCAGCGCATCCAGCGTCGGGTTCGACGCCACAGGGACAGCCTGCGACTGCAGGCTCCCCCTGCTGGCCCCATCCTCCCACTGCCCGGGGAACAAGCTGGGCAGGCTCGTGGACAGGGTGGCCAGCGTGGCGTCCATGGCTGGCCCTCTCTCCTGGACGGTGGTGCTGTGAGAGCTGCTTCGCTGTGCAAACAACACAACAGGGTGCGGACCCCCACTCTGGGCCCTACCCTTTACGCGGATAAAACTACCGAACTTTGCCGAAACACCTGGCAGTAGCAAAGACCCAGAAACAAACCGAACCCTGCAAAGAGTTCAGAAATCTCCTATACACAACATGATCAGCAGTCGCCAACAGCAACACAAGAGCGAGGGGGTGGGGTGTGGGGGTGGCAGGGCACCATCTCTTCTCTCGGCACTGCTGTGCCACACGCATGTCGCTGGACCCCAGCCCGCACTTCTCTCTCTATCACTGTCAAGTATCCTGACAGCATGCCACAGGCGTGCTGCATCATCGTCATCGCCTCATCTGCCAACAAAATCAATGCGGCATGCAGCCCCCCCTCCCTCTTTTCTCGTTGTGGCGCAGCCCTGGCTGGCGCTGTATTGAGGCCAGATCTAACGCGAGTGGGGTGAAGACAGATACGCGCTAGAGGAGCAGAGAGTGCACCTCTCCCCTGCAGAAGACAGACAGAGCCGGGAAAGGCGCAGGGGTGGTGTCGGAGGGGTGTCTCTGGGTGGGAGGGGGGCGGCATGTGTGTGTGTGGGAGAGGGCTAGAGGGAACTCGGGGCAGCACCACACATACAGGGGGTGGATGCGTGGTGGGGGTGTCTGCCCGCCCAAGTCATGGTCACCACACACACACACACAGGAGGAGAGAGGGATACACGGGCAGGATGTCACAGGCCGACCTCCACGGGGTCTCCTCCGGTAACACCGGCCCCCAGGCCGGTGGCCAACAGGCCGCCCCCCTGCCCCCCCTCGTTTTCAACGAACCCCGGGAATACACCCTCGGGCCCCTCCCCCCCCTGTACCGCGCGGCGCATGTCCGCGCCATCCTCCGCCACCTCCAGTGGGAGGCGCATGTCGAGGAGCCGAAGGACGGCGTAGCCGTCATCATCGCGGACAGCCCCCCCCCCTCTGGCACCCCCCCCACATGGTCGGTGCAGGTGAACGGCAAGGCCGTGGCTCTCACGGACACGGCGTTGCTGGAGGAGGAGAAGCGGCGGCAGGCGGAGGAGCGGAAGAAGGGAGAGGAGCTGGACCGCCTCAAGAGGCGGTACGATGGCCTCCAGGCCAGAGTGCGGGAAGAGCGCGAGGCGGCGGCGAAGGCGGGCCGGGCCGCCAAGTCCAGGACGCACCTGGGGAAGACCGGACGCGGGGGTGGCGCCGCGGCGGCCGCGCAGCAGCACGCGCAGCAGGCCCGCCAGCGTGTGGAGCGGCTCCAGAAGGACCTGGAGCGTCTGGGCCGCCGCCTCGTGGCCCTCGGCCACGACCCCGCCGCAACCACCGCCGCCGCCACCGCAGCCGACCCTGGCGCCGGCGCCACGCAGGACGGCGTACCCGCGCTGCAGCAGGAGGTGCAGCGCCTGCACGATCTGCTCAAGGAGCAGCAGAGGCAGCAGGACCAGCAGCGACAGCGCCTTGAGCAACAACTCGCTACACAACAAGGCCACCAGCAGGCGGCCACGCAAGGGGAGCGCGCCGAAGTGCGGCGACTTCAACAGGAGCTTGGGGAGCAGAAGGCAGCCGCGCAGGGGGAGCGCGCCGAGGTACGGCGACTCCAGCAGCAGCTCGGGGAGCAGCAGGCCCGGCAGGATGAGCTCCTGCAGCGCCTGGCAGCCCAGCAGCGCCAGCTGGACGACCTCCAGGAGCGTCCCGCCGCGACTCCCCCCCAGCCTGGCACACCGAAGGCTGTGCGCGAGCTGAAGGCGCAGCTGGAGGGGCAGGGCGTGGAGCACGCCCGAGTGCACGGGGAGCTGCGCGGCCTGCTTGTTGGCCTGCGCAAGGACGCGGAGAGCGGCCTCGGGGAAGAGCGCCGCAGGGGTGAGGCCCTCGGCGGGAGGGCGGCGACGCTGGAGGCGAGCCTTCGGGCAGTGCGGGAGCAGCTGCAGCAGCACACCACCCGCCACGACCAGAGCGAGGAGCACCGCCACGCCCTGCTCGCGGAGGTGCAGGGGGCCCGGGAAGCGATGCTGGGGCTGCAGGGGAGCGTGGGGGAGGCGCAGCAGGCACTGCCCCAGCTCCAGGCGAAGTCCCTGCAGACGGGCATGAGCGGCCTCCGCAAGGAGTTCAAGTCCTTCAAGGACGAACAGAAGCGGGTGAGCAGCGCGGGACAGGCGGAGGTCGCCCGCATCACGGCCGCGCTAGGTGAGCAGCAACAGCAAGGGGTGGAGCTGCTGTCGCGGTTGGCCGCCGTCGCCGAGGAGGGGCGCCTCAGCCAAGCCCAGGCGGACGCGCGCCTGACAGCCGCCCTCGCCGACGTGCAGGCGACAGCGCAGGCGACTGCGGACGGCCTGCGGGCTGCGAGCGAGCAGCAGCTGGGCGAGCTCCGGGAGGAGCTGGGCAGGCAGCGCGTGGGCAATGACGCCCAGCAGGCAATGGTGGCAGACGGGCGGCGGCAGCTGGAGGGGATGCGCGCCGAGCTCGCTGAATCACAGCGGGCAGTCGCGGAGGAGACGAGGGCGCACCTCGCCGAGCTCCACCACCACTACCATGCCCAGCCCGCCCGGGGGAGGCCAGGTGAGCAGCGCAGGAGCCGGTGCCGCTCCCCGCGGCGGGCCCGCAACCGCGAGGGCAGGGACAACTCCAGGGAACGGGAGAGGGCCTCGGCGACCCTGCAAGAGGTCATCCGCGAGGATGTGCAGGTGAGGGAGGCGCTGCGCCATGCTACGGCAACGGCAGCAACAACAACAGCAACAACGGCGCCACCCCCCCCAGTGGCGGCAACAGCGGAGCCGGCCCAGACCAAAACGGCAATCGCGCCACCACCGGCAGGGGCTGACCAACCTGCCCCCACAGCCAACGCTGACCTCGAACCCCCCGCGTCTGATAGCAACAACAACACCACCACCGCCACCTCCGCAGCGCCCGCAGCCGCCCCTGCGCCCGGGGATACACCCGTGCCCGCACCGCAGCAGCAGCAGCCTGACCCTGGATGCGGAGGCGAAGGGCAGCCCCCGGCGTCCGAGCAGCTACCCCCCCCTCAGCAACCCGCGCCCGGGAACAAAGGGGCCGAGGCCGGACAAGGGGACGCGGCAGCTGATCAGGACGTCACCGACACACCCCGAGTGGCGGGAAAGGGCGCGGGCAAGAACGGCAAGGCACCCCTACTGTGGAGGGGGGCTAAGCGCTACACCCCCTACTAGGGGGTGAGGCGCCCCCTCAAGGGGGGACCCGGCCTACACCCTAAGGCTTCCGGTTCCCCCGGCGGGGGCGCCGACCAGGGGATAGGGGGAGCGCCCGTGGCGCAGCACCCTCTCGCCGCCGGCGAACCCTCCCCACAACCCCCCCATAGAGAACCAAAACCCGCAGGGACAGGAGTAACCTCTGCGGGGCCTTTAGATAGAGCGAGAGTGCATAGAAGCCACGCCCCTGGGGCAGGAGAACCCCGGGGGCTCCGGGGAGGAGGGGGACAGGAGTACTCCCCCTCCTCAGTAGAGCAGGACGACCGATGGCTGGCAGAGATGGCGCAACGACTGCTGGCAGTGCGTGAGGCGGTGGCAAAAGACGGCAACTGCCAATACACCGGCCTCGCGGTGCAATGTGCGGGATGGACGGCGGCCTCTCTCAGAGCAGCTGTAGTCGAAGCCCTGGGACAGGACGCCGAGAGGCGAGCAACCTACGCGCCCGATATAGATGACCCCCGGGCACCCCCGTCCTACGACGACTACATCGCGGCGCAGGCACAGAGCGGGGTCTACGGGGACGGGGCTACACTCAGGGTAGCGGCTGAGGTGTTGGGGGCCCAGGTGTGGGTCCTCGGCACTACGGATAGGCTGCACCTGGGGCGCGTCGGGTCAGGCGACAAAGTGATATGCCTCACGTGGAGGCCCTTCCACTACGACGTGCTGCGCATCCCCCTCACGCTAGCCAGGGAGTTAGCAGCCTCCACGACAAACAGATGGAAACTCCCCACCGCGACTCCCACTCCTCCTCCTGTAGCTCCAACCGCAACCGCCGCTACCACAATCTCCCCGATACGCGGCCCTGCTCCCAGGCCGCCGTCGCGACGCCCCGCGCCGCGGCCAGCGTCTCCTGGGGTACTCAGGGTGGCGTCAGCCAACGTCACGTCGCTGTCAACCCACTTGTGTGATGTGGCGGACCTGAAGGCAGACGTTGTGGCCCTGCAAGAAACGCGTGTCCCGGACCCCAGCAAGGGCACGCTCAGCAGCTACTTCGCGGCCCACGGCTGGTCCATGCACTGGGGTAAGGGCATGCCCAAAGTCAAGGGGGCCAATGGCTACGAGCAGACCCGACCCGGAGGAGTGGCAGTCATGGCAAAAGAGGGCCTGGTAGCGCAAGTGGTGCAACCGAAGACCAAGCTGGAAAAGAAGCTGCATGACAGTACCCGCCTGGTACACGTGGTGCTCGCAACCAGTAACGGCAAGACAGCGCTCCACATCCTGTGCGTTTATGGTCACTCTGGGATGGAGGTGCGAGTGCAGCGGGAGACCCTCCTGCAGGAGGCGCTGGACCTCGCAGCCGGCCTGGGGCAGGTGCCCGTGTTGCTGCTGGGGGACCTCAACACCAACCCGGAGACCAGTGCCGTCCTATCCCAGGCGTGCCGGGTGGGTGGTTGGACCGATGCGGCGGTCTCATACGCAGAGCTGAAACAGCAGGAAGTTCGGAACACCTGCTGGGCATCGAAGGAAGGCACCAGACTGGACATCTGCCTGCTGAACCCCTGCGCGGCGCCGGCCTTGCGCTCCGTCGAGGTGGCAGAAAAGGGCGAATACGGCATCCCCACGCACTGCCCGCTCTTCGTCGACCTCGACCTCGCCGCCTTCCGCCGACCGAAGCAAATCTGCATCCTCCCCGCCCCCTTTCCTAAGTGCAAGCCCACGCTCGGGGGCGCTGCCGCCAGAGAGGTGCTGCTGGATGTGCTAACCGCAGAGAAAACGAAAAAGGGTGCAACAGGAGCGCAACTCCTCCGCCGGGCCTCAGCCTGCAGCGAGAACTTCCTGAAGCGTGTCCACGTGGGCCAACTCGGAAGGCAGGAAGCGGCGTACACGGGCAGGGCGGAGGGCTACCACATGCAGCAGTCGAGGGTGGCCACCAAACACCGCCCCGCCTCCGCCCGAGGAGCGGGCGACAAGAACACCCGGGCGAAGGACAAGCTGTTGGGGAACCTCCGGACCCTCATCCTGGAGGGCCGCCACCGACTGCTGGAGTCTGCGCCATACCCCCCCACACCCAACGAAGAGCACGCCTGGGACGCTGCAAAGAAGCGGCTGAAGGGAGGGGGCCTTCCCCCGGGGCTGGAGGCGGCGCTGGCGGGCACCACCTCACAACTGCCGGACCTCGAGACGATGGAGATGGCCCTTGTCGCCCTGGAGGGATCTCAGCGAGGCATGTTCGACGCGCTCCGCGACGAAAGACTCCGCACGTGGAAGGCGAGGATGCAGAAGGCCTGGACGCAGGAGGCGGGGATAGTGTTCTCGTACCTCGCAGACCGCTTCTGCGCCCCTACCACCTTCATGCGCCGCGAGGATGGCTCCTTCACGGCCTGCCCCAAGGAGGCGGATGAACTGCTGAGGAGCGATACTGCGTGGGGGGGCTACTTCCGGAAGTATGCGACGACGCCTGAGCCTCGCTGGGACACCTTCCGACAGAGGTACAGCGACTTCCTCCCTGACCCGGCCGAGATGGAGTGTAAGACCATTACGGCAGAAGACGTTGGGACAGCGCTGGCTAAAATGTCTACATCCACCTCGCCGGGCCTACACGGCTGGAGGGTGCACGAGCTGCGGCAACTCCCAGGGGACCTCCTCAAGTTGTTCGCGGAGGTGTTCAATGAGGTCGAGAGATCGGGCGAATGGCCGGAGCAGCTGATGCACGCCATGATTTGCCTCATTCCCAAGCCCGGCAGCTCAGGTGAGCCGCTGTCGCAGCGCCCCATCAGCATCACTCCCGTGCTGTACAGGGTGTGGGCAGCAACCCGAGTGAAGCCTGCGCTGAAGTGGCTGGAGAGCATTGCGCCTGAGGACTTGCACGGATGCAGACCTGGCCACGGCGCGGAGGACCTCATCTGGCACCTGGCAGCACGGATCGAAGAGGCCCACCTCACAGGACAGCCACTGTACGGTGTCGCCCTAGACTTTAAGAAATGCTTCGACACGGTGCCGATTGACCTGACCTTCTGTCTAGCTGCGGAGCTCGGCTTCGACGGCCGAGTCCTGCGCACCCTGCGGGCAGCGTACGGGTCAATGCAGCGGCACTTCCGGGTAAGCGGCACTATCGGAGAGGGCTTCCTGCCAACCAACGGCATCATGCAGGGCTGCCCCATTAGCGTCGTGCTGATCAACGTGCTGGTGGGTGTATGGATGCGCATGGCGGAGCACCGGTAGGGCACGAGGGCGTTGTCGTTTGTGGACGATGTGTACGCGGTGACCCCCAGCCCGGGGACCTTGCAAGCAGTGGTGGATGACTCTGCAGATTTCTCCCACGATACCGGGATGGTAATATGCGCAGAGGTCAAGTCACATGTCTTCTCGACGTCCCCCGAGCCGTTGACCCCGATAGTCTACCGGACACGGGACGGCACGGCTACCCCCCTTCGACAGCGCGATAGCTTCGACTGCCTCGGGGCCATGCTGCATGCGCGCCCGCTCGAGGGACCCGAGGTGCCCAAATCGGAGCGCGTCGCCCGCCGAAAAGAGGGCGCAGAGCAGAACCTGCGCAGGACCTCGGCACTGCCCCTACCGGTGCAGTGGAAGGGGCAGGCAGCAGCGATGACAGCGGGGTCCAGGCTCTACTACGACGCCCTGGTCACCCGCTGGGAGGACGCCGACATCAGGCGATGGAGGGGGCTCTTCGTCGCCGCGCTGTGGTCCGGACCCCCCCGCAGGGCGCGGGAGGCTGTGCTGGATGTCCTCCACCATGCACATCGGGTGGACCCCGCCGTCGCCCCCCGCTACCGGCAGATCACCACCTGGGCCATGCAGGTCAAGAAGTGGGGCCGCTGCAGGGTTCTGTCTGAGACGGCTTGGGATAGCAGAGTGAGGCTTACAGGGACAGGCCCCTTTGCGCTTTTCCGAGCGGCCCTTCGGTGGATAGGATGGAGCTGGAGCACGGCGACCACCCTATCTTACACTGATGAAGCGGGACGGAGCATAGTCTTCGACCCCACCGCAGCAACAACGAGCGGATGGGGGATCTTCGCTCATGACCTCCGCCAGGCCCTACGTACACAGGTGGCCAAGGCGCTGGCTGGTCGTCGTGACGACTTTGCGGGCGCTCAGCACGGCATCGACGGGCAAGCCACACGCTGCGTCCTGGAGGGAGAGGGCGCCGCGGTCACGGGATACCAACGGGGCCTCCTTCGTTCCGTCATTGCAGGGGCGGTGCCTGTCCGAGGGCGCACGGGGCAGGGCGGGATCTGCCGATACTGCAACGCAGGCACCCCCGAGACGGTGATGCACCTATGGTGGGAGTGCTCCGCGTGGGACCCAATCCGACAAAACCACCCCATTACGGCTGTGGACCGGTCAACCTGGCCACCTTGCTTGGCGTTATGCGGGGTGGCGCCCGCCTTTAGACACGGCATCCCGGAGAACAGGCAGCCCCTGCCACTATCCTTCGCACGCAGGGTGGATATAGTGGCGCAGCTGCACCGCTACTTCATTGCAATCCTCTCGGCGCGGCAGGAGAAAGATGGACTGCTCGACCGCTCCGCGCGCCACCACCGCACCCTTCACTATCCATGGGGGTGGTGCACGCCCAACCCCGAACGGGCCTGCATCCCTGTGCGGGCGCCGTCCACTGTCAAACAGACGTGGGGCAAGCGCCCCCCGGAGCTGTGGGTGGCCCTCTGCGACTGGCTGCGGGGCCTGAAATGGGGGCCGCAGGGAGGGGAGCACACCGTGACCCTCATGGAGTTGGCTGTCGACTTTGAGCTGTCGACCGGCCTCACCCTCCCAGAAGTCGAAACGCGCCGCATCCGCCCCCACACACCTGACCCCCCTGAGAGGGGGCCGCGGGAGGCCCGCCCACGCATCCCCGAGGACACAGCCCCGGGGCTCACCCTCTACTTCGACGGCGGAGCAAGGGACAACGGCACCCCCTTCGCCCTGGCGGGTGCAGGTGCGGTGCTCTACCGAGACGGCCTCAAGGTGTCGGAAGAGATCCTCCCTCTGCTGAACGTACGCAGCGACAACATCGCTGAGTACGAAGGGGTTCGAGCGGGCCTACGGCTGCTCAGAAGGGGCGACCCGCCCCCTGAGGGGAACGTTACGGTGCGGGGTGACTCGCAGGTGGTGCTGCGACACCTAAAAGGGGAAGCGGTTTGCCGCGATAAATCCCTCCGCCCCCTCTTCCTCAGCACGGCACGGCTGGCTGCCGACCTCGGGCCCCGGATCACCCTTACGTATGAGCACGTGAAAAGGGAGCTCAACGTCGATGCGGACGCCCTCAGCAACGCCGCCATGGACGAGGCTGAGAGGCAGGGGGAGACCTCGCAGGAGCAGCTGCGGCAGGACTTCGCAGCCTTCCAGAAGAGCATCCTGGGCAAGGCTCACTCGTTGAGGCAGCTCTGCGAGGTGGTGCGCAAGACTTCCAAGCAACCATGGCACTGTGGCCACACTGCGAGCTCCACTGTCCTCACCGCGATCGGGGGAACCGTGGCAGGGGGCCTGTCCAGGAGAGCCCAGCTCAGCCCAGCCACCGAGTCGGTGATGCGCAGCCTCCAAGCGCACACGGCAGGCCCGGGCTTGAACCAGCGGGACACAGCCTTCCACTCCCGCGGCATGGCGTGGGCCGCAACCTTCGCACCGCAGCCCCACTACCCAGAGGGGTGGCAGCAAGCGGCCCAGCAATGGACTGCCAGCAGCCGGCAAGCCAACGCCCGGACAGGACGGTCATGGGAACGACGGGGCGCTGCTCCCCGGACTGCCCCCCCTGGAGCCAGACGGAACGCGAAGATGCTTACCTGCGCTCTGCACTGGAAACCCCGCTGCGTGGACTGCCGGCGCCGGCGCCTCTCGGAAGAGGACTGCTGCCGGGACCACCACGGGAAGAACGACGGCTTGCAAGTCACCATGGAATTTTGCAAGACGCATCGCATGGGCCGGTGCGGGGACTGCCACAGCAGTGCGAAATCACTCACACACTGTTGCGGCACGCACCACGCTGGCTATGCCTCACGCCCTCCTCGGAGTGGCACTGAGTTGGCCCCACACTCTAACCCGAGTGGGGCATCCGCTGTGACGTAGGGGTGGGCGGGGAGTGGGCACAGATCCGCGCAGGGTTACCCACTTAAAACCACTATCACTACACACACACACACACGACGTGTCAGGTTAAGACTTTTGCTTTGTGTAGGTTGCACCGAGCGAACTCTGGTGCTGATTCGACAACCTGGGGGACGAGAGATTTCCATGGAGAACTCTGACACCACTCCCACTGTGTCATACACACGCATGTCAACTCCCTTGTTTGAGTGCAGAAGTGCAGGTCGCACCGAGCGAACTCTGATGCTGCTCCACTGATACACACAGAGTGGGTCACGATTCGTGCAGGGTCTACTCACTAAAAGCGTGGCCACTACACACACAGGATATGTACGCACGTGTTATAATAATTATCATCTCAAGGGGGCCCTCGCTACCAGATGTGACTGAGTGAGAAAAAGTGAGCTCCAGCCCACTTCCCCTCACTGACTGACGAGCTGTGACGAGCTGTGACTGGTAGCGAGGACCCCCCAAGAAGCATGTGGATTTCGGGAAGGTTGGGGGCAGTGGCTGGAAGATTTATCGCCACCAAACAACGGGTTTTTTCGTCAAAACTCACCCACACCCTGCCACATCATTCGCCAACATTTGAAAAATGGGCAAATAAAAACGTGATGCGGATTAACCCTGCCATGGGGTGAACACCATCGGTGGGGCGAGCAACACTTGTTTAGGGGGGGAGGAGGAGAAGGCAAATAACGGATGTGAGAACGCCAGGATACCCCTTCCGGTGACAAGGTGGGACATCACCCCCCCCCCCCCCCTCAATCGATCTTCTCTCTCTTTGTTGGGAGGAGAGGGGGGGTGGGGGGAGGACCTCGCCAGTGCCGGGCTTGCACACTGCCACGAGTTGACTCACTACCCAACCGGGGCCAACCCTCCTCCACAGCAAGGGGGTGCCTCTACCGCCCCAGACACACCCTGCCCTGGCATCATCACGGCGGCGCCCGGCGCACCCCACAGTTGGTGCAGAACTTCGCCGTCGCAGAGGCAAATGCTGTGGAACATGCTGTGCAGCTTGAGGGGAGGGCTGGCGAAGCACGGGCGTCATGCTGCGCGGTGCCGGGACCTCTTTGAGTTGTACCACGTGCCGACGCCGACGACGACGACACCTGCGGCGGTGCACCCAACGCAGGCGCTGTCCGCTGCGGTTTGGGCTGAGGCCTCGCAGGCTTAATCCGCCGCTGATGGTCCGTCTGCGCTGGCAACTCATACACCCCGTCAGTGTTCCGCCTCCCGAACACGAGATTCCCAAACTCCGGATCCAGCCCCGCCAGCGGGCGGTACGCATCCCCCACGGGGAGACGCAGGCTGCGCCGCACACCCTCATCCTCCATCTCCGTCGTGTGGTCCTCCCACCGCTTGTCGCACACCACACACGCCCAGTTCGACTCATACCGGAAGCAGGAACACTCTGTGCACTTCATCTTGTCGGGGCTATGGGAGGCTGCCCCATGCTTACACCGGCACGGCGCACTCCATGTCCTGATGTCGAACCCTTTTCTCCGTGTGAGGTGTGCCATGCCAGCCTCTTCGGGGCGCAGAGGGATGTAGGTGTAGAGCCCGCATCTGCAGCTCCTGCAGGGTGCTGTGCCTTTGGCGGTGTTGTGTGAGGACAGCGGGCACCCGCAGAAACACTTCGTGTCAGGGCCGATGCGGCAGCAGTCCTGGGTGTTGGAGGAGCGGAAGGTGACGTAGAGGCCCGACTCGATGGACCAGAGGGCAGCCGCCATCTCGGCGTTCATCATCTTCTGCCCCCCTGGGGCAGGGCCGTGCTGCTGGAGGCCTGCGAGGATGCCGTCCTCAGTGCGGTTCTGGTTGCGGCTGGCCACCACCGCCTGCCTCAGCTTCCGCCCCTCCTCCTCGATCTCGGGGTGCACGTAATCCGATTCGTCGACATCGCCGTAGCCATAGCTCCTCCCACCGACAACCTGCCCGCGGCGCAGCCCGCTGGCACCGAAGTACCCTCTGTCGGGCTCCCCGACACCCCGCCGTGACATTGCCATTTCTGCGCTGTGGGTAGGTCCCGGCACCCCACCCCGCCCCACAGCACCACCCCGCGCGCGCGTGGGCCTGGAAGGGGGTCGTATGGATGCTCGTCGGATAACCGATGCTTTGTTGCCGGCTGAATGACCGGGCTTGGGGAGGGGGGTGGGGGGGGGGGGGTGGGGAAAAGGGAGGAGAGAAGGAGGGGGTGGATGAGCACAAAGCCTCGTTCCTTCCACCAGGCAAACCCCTTGGCCTCGCTTCGGCAGACCCGTCCAATGGATCCTTTTGTACGTGGCGCTGGTTTTGTGACCTCTTCGTTTTTTTGTTGGGGGTGCACGGATTGAACACATTGCACCGCGCCGGCTGCCTTCTTTCTCGGAACCAGGGGGGATGGGGGCTGGTTGGGGTGCCCTTTGCTTCTCGCGAAACTGTTTGAACCGAGCGAATTCCAAGAGAGAAGGGGGTCAACGAAAGTTGGTCTTCTTCCAACGCTCAACACACACACACACACACACCCACAGCCTTGCAGGGTGGGGTGGAGCGGGGGGCAAAATCCACGCGGTGAAAAAGTTTCCCAAGCTTGGCAACGCCGAACCGTCGGAACAACATAAACCACCCTTCCCAAGAGGACCGGCAGACACGCAGATGTCTTTGTTGGGGGGTGGCGCAGCGACTGCGGCAAGAAGTAACCTCAGTTCCCCCAACACACGCTGTCTGCTCGGCTCTAATGAAGGGCACCACGCGACCTGTGCTTGGGATAGAGATCAGCATCGGATGAGAACATTTTTGAGATCGAGAAATGGCATGCGATAGCGAGCAGTTTCGCGGGGGGAAAAGTCCGCATTGTTCTTTGCACCGATGGCAAGAAAACAGCAAGAAAACCCAGCCTGGCGTACACCCTTTCCAGCCCCTCTCGAAAGGGGTGTGCTGCCAATCATCAGCGGGTGGTGGTTCATTGGTTGGCGCCGTTCTGCAATGCAAGACAGAATCGGGCCCTTCCTGCACCCTGGCTACCTTGACCCGAGCAACCGTCTTGGCCCTTCGTTCAGTCAACACATCGCCACAACCACCCGATGACGAATCAAGCGATCCAGGGATGACCCACAGAACTCGTCTCAACCGCATGTGCGGGCTGTTCGCCAAGGGTAGCTGAGAGCGCACCGCGAACGGAGAGGGGGGCACACAAAAAGGGGCTGGGCACCGTGGCAAGTGCCACCCGCCCCATCAGAGAGTGCAGAGCTGGTAGGTCGCGCCGTGGGCGATGCTGTCGTATTTGAAACGCATGTTGTGGGAGGAGATGATGTCCTTCCCTTTGCGGTCGATGAGGACAAACCCCGATGTGCGGGGGAGGTCGAAGCAATCGTACAGCAGGTCCGCCACCTCCTCCGCCGTGTTGGTGTCGCGGAGCTTCAGGTTGACCCGCTGGAACCTCACGAGCGTGGTGCCTGGCAGCGTCCTCTCCCGCTCCACACCCACAGTCTTCATCGTCGGGCTGCCGGGCAGAGGCGAGCCCTGCTTCGACAAGCTCCCAGGGCTGCCATGCGGGTGGGCCACACCAGGCTCAGCCCCACAGCAGCTGCAGGTGCACAGCGACAGCATCCCACAGCCCCACGGCGCCCGGCAGGTACACAGTGGCACCGCGACGCACTGCCGTGCTCCGATGTGGAGCACGCAAGGATGCCTGTCAGGTGTTGCGTTGGTGATATCCTTAGTCTCAGGTCGGGTGTGACAGGCGTGAGCAAAGGATAACAGTGCGCGCCCTTCCTTTGCTCTGCAACAAGGCAATGCGAATCTCTTAATCTCTTGCGCCAGGCGCCACACCCAGGCAGAGAGAGGAGGGTCCTGCAACGCTGTTCTGGTGGGGGGGTGGGGGGGCTGAGGCTGGGGGCTGCACCCTCGGTGCAGCCGGGCTCGTACTGGCACCGCTGAAGCGTTTGAACCTGCGGGATATACTTTTCCTTTTTGGGAACGGCGGGCGGAGGAGGGCGGGGGTTTTTTGGTGGGTGTGGGGGGGTGGGAGCTGGGGGGGGCAAGGCGTCCAAGAGAAGGGGTGTACTGACCCCACACAGGCACACGCTTCGGCCCCCACCCCCCTCCCTCATTTGTAGCCTCCTCGTCAAGGCAAGAGAGGACGAGGAACATCAGAAATCGCGAGAAAGCTTGGGAGAGGTTGCGCGACAAGGGCAGCGCTCTGCGTCGACTCTCGAGTTGTCTCAACAGTTAGAACATTTGGCTTTCGCTTTGGTGTGCCTCAGAGTCTCCGGGGGCGCAAACACGCAGGAACTGGAGAGGATGCTGGGGACTCAGCACAACAGCACCGCCAGCACGCGACGGGAAGCCAAACAAACCAACAACCTTCGTGGGTGGGGGTGCAGAAAGCCACGGGCAGCGGTTGGGCTGCAGTGCAAACAAAAAAAAACGTCTGCAAACCTGCAGGCAAGCATATCACACGAAGCACACCACACACACGCAGACCCTCAAGTTGTTAATTCAGGAGGCAGGGCCCCGATGCCCTCAACTGCACTTGACTGTCGCCGTGTTAGTCCACCGCGTTGCGGACAGTGCCGTCATATTACACGCCAGACCCCCCTCCCCTTGTCGGTAGTTCTTTTTTGCACAGAAATCATACACGGCTCACACCTGCCACCTGGAACACCACCCATATGCACCCAACCTCGATGGGTTCCGTGCGCCTTCTTCTCTTTCTCAAGCAAACCGGACGAGTTGGGGAAGCCCTGCTGTGTCCTGGGAGGTCTCCGTGATAACTTGGTGATTTGCCTGTCGTGTTTGCACACACACACACACCACGCCAAGCAGCCAGGGGGCCTCCCTATGTACCCCCTGTCCCTGCATTGCCTTGGTCTGCGCGCAGTGAGAAATGCCCTCGTCGCGAGGGTGCTGGCAGGCGCCGTGCCCTTGCCCCACACCCCCCCCACCCCCTCCCTCCGTCTCTCAAAAACTATTGAACGAAACATGCAGCACAATTGGCACCAGAGTTCACCCAGCAGGACTGCCGGCAGATGGGGGGCAGCCCGTTTGGCTTTGCTTCTGGGTAGGGGTATCACATAAGGGAAAAAAACATTGAAATTTCGACTGACACCCGTCAATCAGGTGGGGCGAATCATTGTCTGTAATCGGACACAGGGTCTGTGTGAAGGCAGGCTAGACACCGGCTGGTGGGCGCGGTTGGTGGTGGTGCGCTCGCAGCCAGTGGATCGGCAACTGAGGGAGCTGTGGAGCTGCAGCAACGAAGGGAACCCGGGGGGAAGCGCAGGATGTAGCGAGTCGTGTAGGAACCGACTGCCTGACTCATTTGGAAGAAGGGCCTGAGAAAACGAAGACAGCTGGCTGGGGGGTCATCAGTTTTTCCGCAGCTTGTCAAGGCGAGCTTGCAGGTCGTCATCCTCCTCTTCGATCTTGTCATCGCCAATCTTCTGCTTCGACGTCCCAACCTGGCTCTGGAAGTCAAGGCCGATCTCATCCAAGACCTGTGCGATCATGCCCTCCGTCTCTTCTTCCTCGTCGCCCTGCGTGTGGTGGGGTTGCGTGATGCGGATCAAATGAACAGAAAATGTATGCAAATCACACACACCCTGCTGTCGGCAGACTGACCCTGCAGAGCAAGTAAAAAGGCCAGCACTGAGGCTGGCCCGTGTTCTGTCGAGACACGCTGATTCGTCAAGGCCGTGGAGGCATGACCAGGATGAATGCCACGTGGGCCACTCTCAGTTCATTTGTCGCTCGAGATAAAAAAAAACCCCATTGCTGCAACCGGCAGGACATTACCTCGTCATCCATGACGTCGTCGATTGCGTCGTTCATTGCCTCTTCCTTCATGCCCATCATCTCGTTCTGCTTCTGGAACTCCATCATAATCTTCTGCATCTCCTGCAGGTTCATGCTCTTGTTCATCGCACGCCTGGTGTGGATGTGGGTGTGGGTCATAGCAGTTCACTCGAGGGGACACGTCACGCAGACATAACACCCGACACAATGCATACATAGACCGGGTCACGCCCTTCATCGCCTCAGCCATCTGCGCCGTCGAGCTGAGTGTCTGAAGCTTGAGGGACACCGCCTGCATCTGGGCCTTCATCTTGTAGAACTTGGTGCAGTATGCGCGGGTGCGGACCAGATCCTTCGCCATGACCCGCATGGCCTCCGTCTGGTTTGTTTTCGCCATCTTCCGCAGCTCTGCAATCAGCTTCTTCTCGTTGTTCTGCATCTTGACCCGCTCGCGCTCCAACTCGCGGATCGTCCTGTCAATCCCACGCTTGTACTCACGCATCATCTCCTCAGGGGTCTTCTTCTTCCCAAACAGGTTCCCGAAAAACGCCATCGCACCGACTCTACTTTCAACCACTCAACGCCTCAACACCTCGGTTCTGCAAAGCTCTCTCCGAACAGGGAAGGGAAAAGGGAAGTGGGCCGGGAGGGGTGCTGAGAGCAGGTTGCTCCGATGTGCCTTGTGTATGCGTGCGCTGTGGGGTGGGGGGGTTTGATCGTCGAGAGTGAATGGAAAAGTAAGTTGTGGGGTGGGGGGTGGGAGTGTGGGGATGCTGCGATGCGTGGGGCGGGGGGGGGTGTGAACAAATGACCCCACAAACGCAGAATGCGTGCCGATAGGGAGGGTGGGGGAGGGGAGGCGCCCAACCCATGCTTGCATCATCGCTCGCAGTGTTCAACGCGACTCGATACTACGAACTGCTGCTCAACCCAGTGAGCTGCAGGCAACAACCACCATCAACACCACAAGAAAACGAAGCGCTCGCCGAGTTCTCGAGCAAGCCGGTGAAGCAAGGTGGGGGACGGCAGCGGTAGTGTGGGTGATGTTGATGGCCATGCAGTCGCATGCGACACCGCAACCACACCACCCGAGAAAAGACTGGGAGCGGGGGGGTGGGGAGATGAACGACGGTGGGTAGTTTTTTTTTGGCCCCTCCCGAAAGGGGGACAAGGCGCACAACACGGGCAGTAGAGGGGCAGGGCACCCAAGCGACACAGAGGGCGCATCGCACCTGCTCGGCACCCAACTCTGTGGGCAGCATGTGCCCCACGGGCTCAGGGGTTGTCACGTGGGTGTCAGGTATGTGGTCACCCAGGCGAATAGGCCAATGGCTCTTAATGGCATTGGCATATCCACGGTTCACGACACGCTGCCATATCATGGCGTTGGTAGTGCTGTGTAAGGTTGCATATGCTTGGTGAGATGGCCCCGGCATGGCGACTATAATACAGGCTGACATCAAGCCAGACATTGAATGTGATACGACTTGGCATGTTCAGTTCGCCGCAAAGTACATAGCGTGCCCACCCGCTCGGTGGCAAACTGACACCCACCAACCCACACGCCAGTTTGAACGTCTATACGCATCACAGCTTGCTCGAGACAGCGGTCTGGGGCTTTTTGCGGATGTACTTCTTGCGTGCACCTGAGAGGGAAATGTTCCACGTCTTCCACCTTGCAGGCTCATTCTTGATGCCTTGGAAGAAAGATTTGTACGGCCCGAGGAGCATGTGCAGGTGCAGGTGGTCGATCGACGTGAAGGGTGGCTGGTGGAACACTGCCAGTGTGTGGGGCAGCTGCTCCTTCGAGAACACTTTGTGGCGCACGTCCAGAGAAGTCAGCAGATCGTCGACATCGTCACACTCCTTCGACACCGTATGGATGCTCACCATGTGCTTGATCGGCACAGACAGGTAGTGCACCATCGCTCCCGTCGTGCGAGGCACAAACACCGCAACCTTGTCATCTTTATAGAGTAGAGGGCGCTCCTCGGGTGAGCGCCCTGCGATTATCTCGCAGAAAATACACTTCTGCACAGATCCATCGGTATTGTAGCGCACACCCTTCACCATGGGCGCCTTCTTCACAGGGGCAGGTGGCGAGGCCATATGGTCAGTATCCAACCGATGCCACCCTGCAGCAGGATGCGGTGTCAAGGCCCCGTGGCAGACAGCGAAGGGCATCATGGGTGAGGGAGGGGGCGGCCCTGCGGAGAAGATAAAATCCGCGCAGTTGGTTGGGGGTGGGGGCCAGCTCTGCCGCTGTGTATCCATTCCAATTCGTTCCCGCCGCCAACCACATGTCCCCCCTCTCCCACCACGCCGCCCACAGTCAGGGCAGTGGGTCCATCGCTCCGAGGTGCGGGGAAAATAGCATCTTCGAGAAGGGGGTGGGGGGTGTCAAACTGGCACAACAAAATAGCCAAAATCGGGATCACAAAAAACGGTGCACGGCAGGCCTGTTTGTGGTGACTTTGTTTTTGTTGTCTCAAAAGTGTTGACCTCCTCCCCTATGGTGATCTGCTTTCACAGATGGCAGGCGTTCTGTTGTGGGTTTTCATGAAAACAACTGGGGAATGCGATCGTTGCTTGCACAAAACGGATGTGGAGGAAACTGCGTGCCTGCAGATCAGAAAGGAGACAGAAGAACCAACAGGTATTCGTCATCTCGAGAATACCCTCACCCACACACGCCTGCTGCGGGTATGGTGTGTCCTGCACGATCTGCACCACACATTTTTCCTGCGCAAATTAACACATTACCAAGAAAAAATACACCCACCCCCCCCCCCCCTAGGGCAGTGGTGGCAGCGTACGGCCGTACGGTACGCGTACGCGTACGCCGTACGCACTTTCTGAAAATCGCGCTGCGTACGCGTACGCAGATTTTGCGTACGGCTGGTATTCCAGGTCTCTCAGCACACAGTAGGCCACCCAGCGGGTGGCTGGGAGCTGGCCTTTGTCCCTGCCTTTCACCGATGGTTCCTTGCCGCGCACGTGGCGAATAACTCGCAACACCTTCAAGTACACCCGCAATCATACTGCAAAAGGTACCAGTTCCGACTGGAAGGCTCGAAGGCTGCCCCTGTACACCTGAGTTCGACTGTCGGATTTGGTGAGTGGCCATGGCCGTCTCCTGTGCTCCATAGACTGCCGTACGCAGCGCGGTACGCGTACGCGTACGCCGTACGCACTTTCTGAAAATCACGCTGCGTACGCGTACGCAGCCACCACTGCCCTAGGGCGGGTCGAAAGCCTGTCCCAAAATGGGGTTTTTCGACATAGCAGCCGCGGCCCTCTATTTGACCTTCTGACCCCCCAGAACCCACCATACCCCGGTTTTTGGGCCCTAGGAGTCCGATTTTCGGGCTCCCGAGCCCCGGAAAGTCGATTTTTGATGATGTCAAAATTTTGTTCCCTATACTGCACCTCAGGGTCACGCACGGGTTCGCCAGTCCACTATCAGCCCATGTGCAGGCCCACTTTCTCGACCTCCTCCACCCCTTCCTCCCCTGCGTCCTCAAGACCCTCCATAGGTGCCAATCCTGCATCTTTCGACCCTCTTCCCACTCCAGCGTCGCACCAAACTGTTGAATGCGGGCAGCCACCATCTCCTTCTCTGTATACACTGCCAGATCATGCAAAGATGCATACTGATGCAGAGTGGGAACCGTCATCAACTTGCACAGTGTGCGGTGCTTGGCTGCAAGGGACAGGCGGCACAACTGGCCACTGCTCCGACACTGAGATGCTGGTCTGGCCAACGAACTCTTTGTAAGTTGAAAGGTCTCCTCTGTCGGGAGGGGGGTTTGCGAACCAACCCTCACGACTTGCTCATGGCTTGCTGAGCAGGGCGTGCAATGACTTTCTGATTATTCAGGACGTGCATTCGAAGCCCGCGCACTTCTTCTGTGAAATGGTTGTTGCGAGAGTTGCACTGTGTGATTCCTTGATCCCCTTCCTCGCCTCAGCGTACGGAGGACGCTTGAATGTCCCGAGCATATCCTTCGCAGCGTCTTTAGCCAGTTCCGCGCACTCGTCATTTACATAAGGCGCGTGCAGCATAAATACCCGGACACTGTTCTGAGACCAGGTCCCACAGGACCCTGGTCTTGAGCGCCAGAAGAGAACCTTGATGATAAGCTCGGGCTCTGCGTTGCAGCTGGGTACTCGCTGCGCTCTTCCACCTCCCTTGACTGTCTGCATCCACAGGAGAAATGCTTCGCAGATAACGGCAGCAGTGGCAAGTGTTTAGTCGGGACAGTTTACCTGCCTTGCATTCTAAGAGAGCATTCTCATGAGGGCATCAACACTAATGCATCACTGTCGGCTATGATGACATCCTCCCTGTTCCTGGCAGCTCCGAGTTCAATAGCAGGCCACCCAACGACTGTGTCAGATGGCAGTATTCGATGGCATCTTCTCACTGTCCGAATCGTTGGGATACGACGTTGTTTGTGGCGCGGATGAGCGGTTGCATCAGAAAATCACAGCCGCAGGATGGTGTGCGCTCGGACGTCCCAGGATGAGAGTGTTTTACTATCTGCCCGTGGCAGGCGTCCGTGCCATGACCCGGAGGTGCAGTATAGGGAACGGAAAAATTGACATCATCAAAAATCGACTTTCCGGGGCTCGGGAGCCCGAAAATCGGACTCCTAGGGCCCAAAAACCGGGGTATGGTGGGTTCTGGGGGGTCAGAAGGTCAAATAGAGGGCCGCGGCTGCTATGTCGAAAAACACCATTTTGGGACAAAAAAACGGGGCTTTCGACCCCCCCTACCCCCCCCCCCCCCGCCTCCACCACGGACTAGTCGCCCGGACGACTAGTCGGGACGACGGGTGAAACGACGGGTGGCACCCGTCGGCACGACGGGTGAACCTGCTGAAACGACGGGTGTTCCAGCCATTTCCTGTTGATATGGGCCAATTTCCATTGAAAACTAGGGGAGTACCTTGCATGGCATCAGGTTATTTTTCACGCCGAACTATCTTCCCTGCACAGACCCACCCCCCCATTACTTTCCATTTACAATTCCTAGTTGGTGAAGGGGCTGCCCACCGGTGGACCACCAGGAGGGGGGTGAGCCATCCAGGTGGGCAGGGGGCCTGGGGGTGGGGCCTCAAAACAACTCCCTCCCACGACGTCACTCCGCTCTCGAGGACAAACAAAATCACCTACGTACCTGAACTGCCAAACACCCCCCCCCCCCTCACTTACGGGTGCGCGGATCTCATGTGCTCGTCGCGCTTTACAGTGGTTTTAAAGAGCTCGAAACAAACACAGCAACGCTTTTTCAGCACGCGCGAATGGTGACTGAGGTAGTGCTGGCTCAGTCCCTTCGGTTGTCCGTTTGCCGCACTCCTGGCATGTGACAGTGCAGGTCTGACACGGCGCGTTGTTTTGCGGCCGATGTGCAGCATCATAATGCGCAAACAGTGCTTCTCTCGTGTGGGCAACTTTGGAGCACACAATGCAGATATGCTGCTGCACAGGCACTGTACCGGATGGCGTTGGTTCTGGCACTTCTGGCACATCCTCGCTGTTGCCCCAGGATTTGGACTTGCAGATGCATGCGAGCAGCGTTGCCTTTGGAGTGGTGTTTTCCGGGTCGCCCAGAAATTGTTGGCCCCATCGCCCCCTTTTTGTGACGTGAGATCCAAGGCTGAGGGACTCGAGTCTCCGCTGCAGTGCTGCCGTTGCTCCCTTCCAACAAGCGTTCCTCGCAGTGACACGGCGGCAAAGCTTTATCGCGCCGAACTTCAGGAGGGTCGGTTGGTCCAGCAGGCCGCACCCCTTGCCTTTGGTCCTCTGCATTTCGAAGAGCAGCAGGTCCCGTTCGGCGGTCTGCTGCGATGTCACCCTCAGGGCATGGCGTTTGGAGACGCCATTCCCCCTCTCCAGTTCCTCGTCACTCAGGGCGAGGGGGTGTGCATCTTCTGGATCAAACCAGTGGCTCATCGAATATGGATATATGTAACACCACGCCCCTCGGATGTTCTCCCAGGTGACACCCACTCCAGGACAAACACAAGGATGTGCATTGCGATGAGCGAGAAGATGAACTCTTTCGCGCACTTTCCCTCCTGGTGGTACTTGATGGGGATGTCGTTGTAGCGGAAATGCACAAGCATTTCCATTACAATACAGAGTAGATGCTGCACCCCTTCGTCTTGGCAATGGTGAGTAAGCGACTCAGAACATCTCTGACCTGGTTTCCCGTCATGTTGGAACACGTTGAGCTGCCAAGGACAGCCTTCTGCACGGCAGGTCCATCAGGCAAGATCTCTGCGAGTATTGCGATGAACCCGTTTATGTCGTGCAGGGGGTGTGATCGTGTACGCTGTGGAGGTGAACACCCCTGCGTACAGGCTCTCAAACCCAGCTTCATGAAGTTCCTGGATGCTAGCCCTGTGGCAGGCGTGGAGCTGTTTCAACCAGTCATTTCGTGGTGTGGTACAAAACGCGCTCCTGTGCGAAGATGACCCCATCTTACTAAATGCCGACCACAGCTCAAGATGGTCCCCTGCTACCCTAAGCAGGCGAGCCGAAACATCACGTTCGCCTTTTCGAAAACCCCTCTCTGCACTCTTGCGATTTGCTTCAGGAAGTTGAACGTGAACCACGTTCTGTACTCATCCTTCTGCTAATCGGCAACTGTCACCAACCGTGTTGCGAAGGCACCGTCGAAAATTCCTACGGCCAGCCTGCTCTGCTGGGTCTTCTGTGCCTGTTTCTTCTCCGCCTCGTACAGCTTCACCATAGCTGCAGTGCCGCGGGGCAGGCGTCGGCCATCTCCTTGAGCCCTGTCGGGTGGTCCTTCCCGTTGCTCTTCCGGAGGCCCAACCCGACAAACTCGATGTCTGACCCGCTATTGACACGGGCAGCGTACATCGTGCGACCCTCCTTCGCGGTCGACTTGCTGATCACCCCACCCCCCAGCTTCTCATACTTTTTGTACAGGGCAAGACTGATGATGGGATCAGTCGACTTGATGGTAGTATCCGCCAGCTTGCCGAGAAGCTGCTTCAGGGCCATGTGGCTCAACCCATCAGCATCACGCTCGACAACATACGTGTTGATCCAAGCACGTACAAACACCGTCATGTCCACAGCGCTGGCGAGGGCCTGCGCTGCAGTACGCTTTGCCGCTGGCATTGATTGGTGTGGCTCGTCTGGGTGGCCTGGGTGGTGATGATGGTATCTTGGGGTATCTTGGCCTGGGTGGTGATGAGGGTACGGTATCTTGGAGACTGCCTTGTGGGTTGTGCAAGGGTTGGGGGCTGGGGCGAAAATTTGCCTGGCAGAAAAGTGATCACCTTCATGAAGTAGGTTGCTCTGTCAAACTGACACAGTTTGTCAGAGTCAAGATCCCTCGAACAATGAAAATCCACGAGAACAGCCGTCGCACATGCACTTGAGGCCCCATCACCAACTAGGAATTGTAAATGGAAAGTAATGGGGGGTGGGTCTGTGCAGGGAAGATAGCTCGGCGTGAAAAATAACCTGATGCCATGCAAGGTACTCCCCTAGTTTTCAATGGAAATTGGCCCATATCAACAGGAAATGGCTGGAACACCCGTCGTTTCAGCAGGTTCACCCGTCGTGCCGACGGGTGGCACCCGTCGACTCGACGGGTCCACCCGTCGAGTCGACGGGTGCCGCCTGTCGAGTTTTCACCCGTCGTCCCGACTAGTCGACCCCACCCGTCACTGCCCGACTAGTCCGTGGTGTCCCATGGCACCTGTATCCGCACACCACACCCCTCGTCGAGCCAAAATATCGAACAATGATTGAAGAAGAAGAGAGAGGAGGGAGAGAGAGAACCTTGTGATAACAGTGATCTTCGTCAGCACCATCGCACATTGCATCCGTGCAATGGGCTGGAACCATGGGGGAGGGGGAGGGGAGGGAGGCATGATGGGGTGGGGGCCAAGAAAAACATTTGCCACGTTGCTCTGGAAAGGCGGTAGGCGAAGCTGCCCGCCCCATCTCAACCTGCCTCACGGAAGCGAGAGCAGAATCGGGGCAAGACGGGGAGGATGAACGGGGGTTTCGTCCAAAAAAACCCGGTGGGGGCCTTCGCTCTGGAGTGAGAAAAGTGAGAAAAAGTGAGCCCAAAAATGGAAAAAATGGCAAAAAAAAGAGTGTGGGGAGTTGGGTCCAGTTTAGCAAAGTTGTCATATTTCTCGGGTGTTTTCTGAATGGGGACACCCGAAGAACCCCATGACGTGGTCATGACATGTCGCGATCTGCAAAATTGATCTTCACCTGACCGTGAAGACCGGAGGTGGTGAACACAGTGTTATTACGCAAACACTTTAGTGACGCCCCCACAGTCCAGCGGGATCCGGTGTGCCAGGTGGGGGGAGGCGTCGTGGCCTTGGGACACCAGGTCAGGTGCGTGTTCCCCGTTGAGGGGAATTCCAAAGAAGACGTGCGGGTTCCCTTGGTATTTTGAGCGTCTCATTGTTCCAGGTAGACCGATGCCCCTCCGGCTAAATTGGCCAGGTTGGCGAGGCTTTCATGGCGTGTTAGCACTACACACCACTTCATCGGGTTTGTGGTTCCCATGGCGACACCCTCTTCGTCTAGGATGAGCCTGTAGTGGAGGCAATCTACCTGCGCCGAAATGTCTAGTGCTGTCGAGACCCCACGGGAGGCAGCGACAGGGGCAGCGAGGAAAACGCTATTACCTGGGATCCCCCGTGTTTAAGCCCCCCCTGGGGGGTCTGGCAAGGGGGGGCTTAACCACAGGGGGCCTCAAGTTGTCAATACCACCGCGATGAGCCCGATGACCTGAGGGCCATCCTCCAGCACCCCGTCGAGGGGCGCTACACCTTCACCCCCTCGCGAGCGGCTCATGAAAGCGATACAGGAGACGGGCGCTGTACGACGAGGCCGTACGGCTGGGGAAGAACCCAGTTCCGGAGGGGTTCATCCCCGAGGCGATGAAACGCCTAGTCGGGCGTGAGCTACGGGACTGGGCGGGCCTGGGCGGAGATGCGGGTCGAGACAGGTCGCAGCCCTGCACCTGGCCGCACAAGCTCTGGGGTTTGCGACGACCCGGCTGCAGGGACCGCGGCGTCGATCCAGCAGCCTGCACGAGGTGTAGCCATGCGGCACCGCCTACCCCTCCCATCCGGGGCCCCCCTCCAGCGCGCGCAGTTGCATCGGGGGGACGCGGAGCTGGTGAAGCAGCTCGCGGAGGCCTGCGTCAGGAAGAAGCGTGACGATGGCGAGTTCTGCGAAGCAAGAGCGCATCAGGTGGCTGCAGGAGGACCTGTGCCAGATCGACGAGAGCACCATCCGCCGCTACATCCCCATGCAGCGTTTGAAGGAGGAGTTCCTGCGAAGAGCGATGCCCGGGACGCTGTGGAGCAGCTCCAGGCAAGGCTTCAATTTGAGGACCCGCCATAAACATCCGCCCCCCCCCCCCCTCCTGCGCCCCCAACCTGTGAACAGACGTTCACTACCGTGGCCTCCGGCGGCTGGGGGGCTCCGCCCCCCAGACCCCCCTGTGGCGTGTCCTTGCGCGACAATTTATCGTCACATCGGGTAGGGCCCGGGCTACCCAGGAGGCAGCCCAATTCACACCGAATCTGCGCCCGCCGTATTGCAATTTGGGTTAGCGTGCTGGCATCGCAGCCTGGCCCCGAGGGACCATACCGTGAGTAACCGTGCCCGCCAGGAATAAATGTTCACTCCCATGGCCTCCGGCGGCTGGGGGGCTCCGCCCCCCAGACCCCCCTGTCCAGCAGGGACAGGCACCCCGTTTGAAAGGCAGCCTACTGGCTCCTGCGTGTCATTTGAACATGATGCACACTGTGCGAAGTGACGCAAGAGTTCACGCGCCTATTTCAGGGGGGGGGGGGGGTGCAAGCCGCTGTCGATGCCACGTCATCGTCCGCCAAGCTATACCCCCAACTCGTCAATCATGGGGGAGGTCCTGCACCCCCCAAGGAAGATAAGGATAAACCCCCACCCCCAGCCCCGCGACCCCACCCCGCGCTTCGCGCGGGGTGGGGGTGGGGTCGCGGGGCCGCGCTTCGCGCGGCCCCCCGCGCAACAGTGTCAGCAGGGGATGTGCTGTCCTGGCGCTGGACGCGGAGGGCGGTGGGGGCGCCGGGGGGGTGACGACTGGCCGATGGCCAGGGGTGCTGCGCGTTCCCGCGCGCTCAAAAAACGATGCGCAAGGGGGTTGGTAAAGGGTGGGCGCGAACCCGACCCGGGAGGCGCGCGTACTGGGGATAACTGCCGAGGCGGGCCGAGCGGGGTGTGGTCCAAAGCTGGCGGCACGCGAGAGGGACTGACTGGGCGACGGGAGGGGAAGGAGTTGGGGCGGGCAGCTGCAACGCGAGGCGCAGTCGGAACTGGTGCACACCTTCGAGGTCACCGAAAGGGCTGCCGCGGGGCGGGAGCGGATCACCGACGCGTTTGTTGACTTCTGGCACGGGATCCAGGGCGGCTGCCTGTCAGTCTGCCGGCTGTTCCTGTGGAACCTCAGCGGGCGTCGCCGGACACCGGCGGCGACTACGCCGGAAAGCTGGTGACAGGGCTGCACGGGCGTGAAGGGTAAAGGGGGTGCGAACAAGACGGAGGAGCACAGCGCAGGGGCGCGGTAGAGATGTGTGTGACGAGGGCGCGGGTGTCAAAGCTGTGCTTCCTGAGTGGCGGAGCTGGCGGAGGTAGGCACTGGTAGGCGTGAGGCGACGGCGGGCCGGACGACGCCGTCGAAACCCCGGGATACCTCCCTCGAGGTGGTGACGGGCAACGGGACGGAAGCCTCAGTTGGTTGCAGCGGGAGGGACGGAGCACTGCGATCGCCGAAAAGCCACTTAGTGACTGCGACGGAGTGGGGGAGGAAGGCGGCCTGGGGGTATTACACAGTGTGCTAGAAGCCTGGGGGGGGCATGACACAGTGTGTTAGAAGCCTGGGGGGGCATGACACAGTGTGTTAGAAGCCTGAGGGGGCATGACACAGTGTGTTAGAAGCCTGGGGGGGCATGACACACTGTGCTGGAAGCCTGGGGGGGCATGACACAGTGTGTTAGAAGCCTGGGGGGGCATGACACAGTGTGTTAGAAGCCTGGGGGGGCATGACACACTGTGCTAGAAGCCTGGGGGGGCATGACACAGTGTGCTGGAAGCCTGGGGGGGCATGACACACTGTGTTAGAAGCCTGGGGGGGCATGACACAGTGTGCTGGAAGCCTGGGGGGGCATGACACAGTGTGCTGGAAGCCTGGGGGGGCATGACACAGTGTGTTAGAAGCCTGGGGGGGCATGACACACTGTGCTAGAAGCCTGGGGGGGCATGACACAGTGTGCTGGAAGCCTGGGGGGGCATGACACAGTGTGTTAGAAGCCTGGGGGGGCATGACACACTGTGCTAGAAGCCTGGGGGGGCATGACACAGTGTGCTGGAAGCCTGGGGGGGCATGACACACTGTGCTGGAAGCCTGGGGGGGCATGACACACTGTGTTAGAAGCCTGGGGGGGCATGACACAGTGTGTTAGAAGCCTGGGGGGGCATGACACACTGTGCTAGAAGCCTGGGGGGGCATGACACACTGTGCTGGAAGCCTGGGGGGGCATGACACAGTGTGTTAGAAGCCTGGGGGGGCATGACACAGTGTGCTGGAAGCCTGGGGGGGCATGACACAGTGTGTTAGAAGCCTGGGGGGGCATGACACACTGTGCTAGAAGCCTGGGGGGGCATGACACAGTGTGCTGGAAGCCTGGGGGGGCATGACACAGTGTGCTGGAAGCCTGGGGGGGCATGACACACTGTGTTAGAAGCCTGGGGGGGCATGACACAGTGTGCTGGAAGCCTGGGGGGGCATGACACAGTGTGTTAGAAGCCTGGGGGGGCATGACACAGTGTGCTGGAAGCCTGGGGGGGCATGACACAGTGTGTTAGAAGCCTCAGGGGGCATGACACACAGTGTTAGAAGCCTGGGAGGGCATGACACAGTGTGTTAGAAGCCTGGGGGGGCATGACACAGTGTGCTGGAAGCCTGGGGGGGGCATGACACAGTGTGTTAGAAGCCTGGGGGGGCATGACACACTGTGCTGGAAGCCTGGGGGGGCATGACACAGTGTGTTAGAAGCCTGGGGGGGCATGACACACAGTGTTAGAAGCCTGGGGGGGCATGACACAGTGTGTTAGAAGCCTGGGGGGGCATGACACACTGTGCTAGAAGCCTGGGGGGGCATGACACAGTGTGCTGGAAGCCTGGGGGGGCATGACACACTGTGTTAGAAGCCTGGGGGGGCATGACACACTGTGCTAGAAGCCTGGGGGGGCATGACACACTGTGCTGGAAGCCTGGGGGGGCATGACACAGTGTGTTAGAAGCCTGGGGGGGCATGACACAGTGTGCTGGAAGCCTGGGGGGGCATGACACAGTGTGCTGGAAGCCTGGGGGGGCATGA
This sequence comes from Rhynchopus euleeides, assembly GCA_963210315.1. Taxonomy (NCBI): domain Eukaryota; phylum Euglenozoa; class Diplonemea; order Diplonemida; family Diplonemidae; genus Rhynchopus; species Rhynchopus euleeides. The sequence continues at coordinate 1,497,817 of OY723248.1, read as the reverse complement.
CACAGTGTGTTAGAAGCCTGGGGGGGCATGACACACAGTGTTAGAAGCCTGGGGGGGCATGACACACTGTGCTAGAAGCCTGGGGGGGCATGACACAGTGTGCTGGAAGCCTGGGGGGGCATGACACACTGTGCTGGAAGCCTGGGGGGGCATGACACAGTGTGCTGGAAGCCTGGGGGGGCATGACACACTGTGTTAGAAGCCTGGGGGGGCATGACACACTGTGCTGGAAGCCTGGGGGGGCATGACACAGTGTGTTAGAAGCCTGGGGGGGCATGACACAGTGTGCTGGAAGCCTGGGGGGGCATGACACAGTGTGTTAGAAGCCTGGGGGGGCATGACACACTGTGCTGGAAGCCTGGGGGGGCATGACACAGTGTGTTAGAAGCCTGGGGGGGCATGACACAGTGTGCTGGAAGCCTGGGGGGGCATGACACAGTGTGCTGGAAGCCTGGGGGGGCATGACACAGTGTGTTAGAAGCCTGGGGGGGCATGACACACAGTGTTAGAAGCCTGGGGGGGCATGACACAGTGTGCTGGAAGCCTGGGGGGGCATGACACAGTGTGTTAGAAGCCTGGGGGGGCATGACACACTGTGCTAGAAGCCTGGGGGGGCATGACACAGTGTGCTGGAAGCCTGGGGGGGCATGACACACTGTGCTGGAAGCCTGGGGGGGCATGACACACTGTGTTAGAAGCCTGGGGGGGCATGACACAGTGTGTTAGAAGCCTGGGGGGGCATGACACACTGTGCTAGAAGCCTGGGGGGGCATGACACAGTGTGTTAGAAGCCTGGGGGGGCATGACACAGTGTGCTGGAAGCCTGGGGGGGCATGACACAGTGTGTTAGAAGCCTGGGGGAGCATGACACACTGTGCTAGAAGCCTGGGGGGGCATGACACAGTGTGTTAGAAGCCTGGGGGGGCATGACACAGTGTGCTGGAAGCCTGGGGGGGCATGACACAGTGTGTTAGAAGCCTGGGGGGGCATGACACAGTGTGCTGGAAGCCTGGGGGGGCATGACACAGTGTGTTAGAAGCCTGGGGGGGCATGACACACTGTGCTAGAAGCCTGGGGGGGCATGACACAGTGTGCTGGAAGCCTGGGGGGGCATGACACAGTGTGCTGGAAGCCTGGGGGGGCATGACACACTGTGTTAGAAGCCTGGGGGGGCATGACACAGTGTGTTAGAAGCCTGGGGGGGCATGACACACTGTGCTGGAAGCCTGGGGGGGCATGACACAGTGTGTTAGAAGCCTGGGGGGGCATGACACAGTGTGCTGGAAGCCTGGGGGGGCATGACACAGTGTGTTAGAAGCCTCAGGGGGCATGACACACAGTGTTAGAAGCCTGGGAGGGCATGACACAGTGTGTTAGAAGCCTGGGGGGGCATGACACAGTGTGCTGGAAGCCTGGGGGGGCATGACACAGTGTGTTAGAAGCCTGGGGGGGCATGACACACTGTGCTGGAAGCCTGGGGGGGCATGACACAGTGTGTTAGAAGCCTGGGGGGGCATGACACAGTGTGCTGGAAGCCTGGGGGGGCATGACACAGTGTGTTAGAAGCCTGGGGGGGCATGACACACTGTGCTAGAAGCCTGGGGGGGCATGACACAGTGTGCTGGAAGCCTGGGGGGGCATGACACACTGTGTTAGAAGCCTGGGGGGGCATGACACACTGTGCTAGAAGCCTGGGGGGGCATGACACACTGTGCTGGAAGCCTGGGGGGGCATGACACAGTGTGTTAGAAGCCTGGGGGGGCATGACACAGTGTGCTGGAAGCCTGGGGGGGCATGACACAGTGTGCTGGAAGCCTGGGGGGGCATGACACAGTGTGTTAGAAGCCTGGGGGGGCATGACACACAGTGTTAGAAGCCTGGGGGGGCATGACACAGTGTGCTGGAAGCCTGGGGGGGCATGACACAGTGTGTTAGAAGCCTGGGGGGGCATGACACACTGTGCTAGAAGCCTGGGGGGGCATGACACAGTGTGCTGGAAGCCTGGGGGGGCATGACACACTGTGCTGGAAGCCTGGGGGGGCATGACACAGTGTGCTGGAAGCCTGGGGGGGCATGACACACTGTGTTAGAAGCCTGGGGGGGCATGACACACTGTGCTGGAAGCCTGGGGGGGCATGACACAGTGTGTTAGAAGCCTGGGGGGGCATGACACAGTGTGCTGGAAGCCTGGGGGGGCATGACACAGTGTGTTAGAAGCCTGGGGGGGCATGACACACTGTGCTGGAAGCCTGGGGGGGCATGACACAGTGTGTTAGAAGCCTGGGGGGGCATGACACAGTGTGCTGGAAGCCTGGGGGGGCATGACACAGTGTGCTGGAAGCCTGGGGGGGCATGACACAGTGTGTTAGAAGCCTGGGGGGGCATGACACACAGTGTTAGAAGCCTGGGGGGGCATGACACAGTGTGCTGGAAGCCTGGGGGGGCATGACACAGTGTGTTAGAAGCCTGGGGGGGCATGACACACTGTGCTAGAAGCCTGGGGGGGCATGACACAGTGTGCTGGAAGCCTGGGGGGGCATGACACAGTGTGTTAGAAGCCTGGGGGGGCATGACACACTGTGCTAGAAGCCTGGGGGGGCATGACACAGTGTGCTGGAAGCCTGGGGGGGCATGACACACTGTGCTGGAAGCCTGGGGGGGCATGACACACTGTGTTAGAAGCCTGGGGGGGCATGACACAGTGTGTTAGAAGCCTGGGGGGGCATGACACACTGTGCTAGAAGCCTGGGGGGGCATGACACACTGTGCTGGAAGCCTGGGGGGGCATGACACAGTGTGTTAGAAGCCTGGGGGGGCATGACACAGTGTGCTGGAAGCCTGGGGGGGCATGACACAGTGTGCTGGAAGCCTGGGGGGGCATGACACAGTGTGCTGGAAGCCTGGGGGGGCATGACACACTGTGCTGGAAGCCTGGGGGGGCATGACACAGTGTGCTGGAAGCCTGGGGGGGCATGACACAGTGTGTTAGAAGCCTGGGGGGGCATGACACACTGTGCTGGAAGCCTGGGGGGGCATGACACAGTGTGTAAGGACCCCGTGGGAGTATGTCACTTTGGAGCCAGTTTTGTGTGGAACCCAATTTTTTCACCTCTGCCAGAATTTTTTTTCGAGATTTTTCGCAAATTTTGCATTGTCCCCAACACCCCTGTGTCACGGGACCTTCGCTCTGAGTCAGTGACACACAGTGACACAGAGCGAAGGCTTGGCGGCGTTTTTGCCGATTTCGCCTAAGGTGAAAAAAACCGCCTGTGTGACACACTGACACAATTTGACACAGAGCGAAGGCCCCCACCAAAACTTATCGAGAGTGAGCAAGCCACCCAACATCCTTTTGCAACTGTGCGTCTACACGGTACACGGTGGACCCCCCTCCCCGAGGGCCAGCCTGAGCGGGGGTCTGAGACCCCTGCTAGGTCCAGTCTGGCCCCCGAAAAAGGCTTAGTCTGACCCCCGAAGAATAGTCTGACTGCGGGAGACGACTGTGCAGTCACACGGGAGGGAGGAGGGGGCGGGTGGGAGGCACGGTCCACTTTAGCTTTTTTGCGCAAGTGAATCGGAGCAGCAAAGTTCCCACAGAGTTCTGCGGTTCGACCGCATGCCGTGAGGCAACAAACAGCAAACCGCTACCAGTGGGCGGCGTGTTGTGGGGCGAACAGGGGGTGGCGGTGGTGAGAGAGGGTGTGGGCAAAGATGCACCGGCTATGCGGCATTTGTGCCTGCCACACAACGCGATGCCGGCAACACCCCACCTCCCCACCCCTCCCTGGACCTCACAGTGGCCGGAAAGTCGAAAAAATTCAGGGTCAGAACACACACATGTCTCTTTATGCAGCTACTGTGCCAGAAGGGTTGGTGGGTATGTCACGTCTGCAATATATTGCAAAGGTTGAACGGGCACCCCAGGTACCTACCGAGATCCAACCAGCGGTCCTCCTGTGCGATGTGTTGGCAGGTGTGGAACCACCTCTCGACAGATGCGCATGATCCAAACTTCACCCAAACACGACACCCCCATGTCATGCAGGCAATGCCCCCCTCCCCCCCCTCTGCGCAATACCCTGCCAGCCTGCTACTGTAGCACCCTACAGCAACGCTCCCTTTCCTACTACCCCCACCTCCACCCCTCGACACACCAGCTGACATACCTTCCCACCGTCTGCCGGCTGGTCGATGTTCATGGTTGCGAGGAGGTGTGCCACGAAGGGGCGCACGGCACGGAGAGTCTCTGGGTCAAAGCTGGTGAGGTACTTGTCCTCATTCTCGACGTACAGCACAAGCTCCTCCTCCTCCTCAGCCATAGCACTGTCGCTGTCCGGGTCAGACGGCGGGTAGAACACCATGCATGTCGACTCGGCGTCATAGGGGTCGCTTCGTTCAGCGAACACCAGCTTGCTGTCAATCGACAGGGCGTCGTTTGCATACTGCATCACCTGCCCGGTCGGGAGGGTGATCATGTTATCTTTCTTCGGGAACATGTGGTGCCAATAGGTCAGGATCCCGGAGTTAGACTGCAGCGGGCGCAGCGCGCAGCGGACATCTTCATACAGAGGCGAGCCTGGGTCAAGGGCTTCCAGCTCCGTCTTCAGCATCTCGCTTGTCTCATTCAGTGCAGCGAGGGCTTCGCCAGAATCGCTCGCAGCAATGCAGTGCTTCCCGCGAATAAAGGAGTACGCCTTGTTGACAAGGCGGTAGATGGCTTGCTCGTGGTCCGACGACACGCCTTTGTTATACATCGGGGCAGGCGACGAAGGCGGGCTGGCTTCATTCTCAGAATTCGGCTCGATAATCACGATGTTCCCGCTGTCCCTCCCCTGCACATGCCCCGCGAACAGGCGCTCCGCCTGGTCCTGACTCTCCTGTGCCTTTCTTCGAAGCTCACCCAAGCTTGGTTGGGGCATTGATAAAACACCCCTGCCAAACACACCTGCCCTGCCTGCCTAGGTCACCCCACCTGTGAGAAGAGGGGGGGGTGAAGAAAAGAATGGCGGGGTATGCCACACAATGCGAGAGGAAACCACAGCGCAGGTGGGCACACCTGCTGGGTGAGGGAGGGGATGGGGGACATGCGAGAGAGTGGTGTGTGTGTGTGTGTGTGTGTCACAGTGTGCACGGTGGGATCTTGTAAATTTTACATGTATAACTACAAGTATATACATGTATTATACATGTATAATACTTGCATGTCAACTATTATACATGTATAATACATGTATATGCCTGAAATATACATGTAAAATACATGTATATCAAGTAAAAATACATGTATAATACTTGCATGTCAACTATTATACATGTATTTTTACTTGATATACATGTATTTTACATGTATATTTCAGGCATTTACATGTATTTTACATGTATAATACTTGTCATGCAAGTATTATACATGTAAAATACTTGCATGACAAGTAAAATACTTGCATGCAAGTAAAATACATGTATTTTACTTGCATGCAAGTATTTTACATGTATAATACTTGCATGACAAGTATTATACATGTAAAATACATGTAAATGCCTGAAATATACATGTAAAATACATGTATATCAAGTAAAAATACATGTATAATAGTTGACATGCAAGTATCATACATGTATTTTTACTTGATATACATGTATTTTACATGTATATTTCAGGCATATACATGTATTATACATGTATAATAGTTGACATGCAAGTATTATACATGTATAATACATGTATTATACTTGTAGTTATACATGTAAAATTTACAAGATCCCACCGTGCTGTGTGTGTGGGGGGGGGGGTAGTGAAATCGAATTTGAAGGGAGCACAAGAATGATCACCCTTCACTCGTTATGCAGGTTGTGTCTGAAATCCAGTGTTGTGGGGGGGGGGGGGGCAAATCCTTCCACTACCGCCGTCGTTTCGATACTAAAACAACATTTTTTGAAAAATATGAAACGTGAGGGGGTGTAGGGGGGGAGTGTGGGGAGTGTGGGGAGGCCAACCGCCCCATCGCGCGCAGATGCTTTGCTTTTTTGGGATCCCGTAATATGCAGCAAAAGGAGCAGTGGTGGCTACCCCCACTGCCGACTGCATGCCATGTGAGGAACTTTACTTCCAACCCTTTTGTATTTTTTTCCACATGCGGGAGGGGGTGGAGGGGGGAGGGAGGGGGCAGGTCTCCTGCTCCTGCTCCTCCACCGACACCCCCTCTGACGACGAGGTAACCCAAGACACCCAGAACTGGGCTGGTTCTCCCCAACGCAACCCAGCTCCTTTTGTTGCCGCTGTTTCGACGGCCCGGAGGCTCGCGTGCAAGACAGCGAACGAGATGACGTTCACAAAACAGCTTTTAGAAAGACAGAATTTCAGGGATACGGATCGAGATGTGGGAAGTGTGTGTGTGTGTGTGCGCCTGTGCAGGCATGCAATGCCCCCCCTCCGAACAAAAACCAACCGAGGAACGGGAGGGAAGCCTGGGAAGGCAGTCCAGCGCCTGCAATATTCCCCTCCCCCACCCCCCCTCACACACACACACACACATCGCACACACCCCACGGACTCCGATCCCGCCACTACAACATAAAAAAAGAGTGAAAATGTGGGTGGGGGAAGGGGAAGGGGTGGGGGGGATGTCGATGGGGGGCGCGGGGGTTGGTGGGTAGGGGGAGAAACAATGGGGAGAGGGAGGGAAGGAGGGAGGGGGGGGGGAGAGGGGTATAAACTACATTTTTCATAAAACTTTTTTTTCAGCACAAACACGTACAGACGCCCGCGAGGGGGAGGGGGCGCCATTTGGGGGGGGGGGGGGATGGGGCGGCGGTGATGGGTAGGGGGTGAGTACAAATGAATTGGAACGTATAACCTGTTCACTGCCACCTCCGGAGGGTCGTTCCGATATACTGCATTCACGAAGAAGACACCCTTCGTAATAAGATGCTGTGCGTCAAGAGACTCACAGGTGAATGCAGCATATTAATCGAACGGAGGGATAGTCAACAAGCTGTACGCCCGTTGGGAAGGCAGGGGGATTTGTGTGTTTTGCGACAGGTGCAAAAAAAAACATTTGGTGACATTTTCGATGAGAATAAGCGGCAGGGGGTGGGGGGGGTGGGGGTGTTTTCTTGTTGTCACAGCAAAACAAATAAACAATGTGAAGGCGGGGTGTGGGGGGGGGGGGGGTGGGCCAGGGGTGTGGCGGGGTGAGGTGTGGCAGAAGACAGCAGATTATCGAAGCAAATAATGCCCTCTGAAGTCAGCCACACCTCGCCAACCAGAAACAGCCACCCCCCCCCCTTCCCGTTGGAAGATTTTCTACAAAATGATTGTATACAGTAGGCAGCCAATAAATAAACTTAAGCCATTCGGCATTACTCGTGGCAAACACAATACGCAAACAAAAAACCAAATACAAAATTGGATGATATGGGCAACGCGTGGGAAGGGGTGGTGGTGGTGGTGGTGGTGGTGCGGGGAACGAAGTCACAGCTCACAGCCAATACCGAAGGAAGCCCAGATCGTGACGTGTGCGCGTCGCATTGCAACAAGGCAGTGCTCTCCACGCATGGTTTAAAAAAAATACCTAAGAGGAGATGGGGCACAAAAAAAATGACAGGGTGGGTGGCGCCACACAACAGAGTGAAACGGGGCAGCGCGTGAGAGAGAGAGAAGGGTGGGTGGGGGTGGGCTGGGGGTGAGGGTGGGGAGGTGGAAGTGCACCACCAGAGAACCCACCACCACACCCCCCTCCTCCCAGACACACACAAACACCCTTATAACATGGGCTTGAATGGGGGGCACACCCCGCCAGGCCCTACCAGATCTTGTTCCCACGGCTCTAATATTGGCTGGGTCCGGTAAACCTCTTGTGGGCTTTCTGGATAAGCCACCCCGCACCGGGCTTGCTTAATTTTATGTTTGGACGAACACAAAGAGCGAGAAGAAGCAAAAAAAATATTGGAGCGTTCGAAGAGGGGGTGCTGCCGAAGAAAGAGAGAGAGAAATAAGCAGCTTTAAAGAGCTCTGGGGCAAGTCGCACGCCTGTCCAGCTGCCCAAGGGAAACACCTTGGTGGGCGGTGGAGGGGTGCGGAGGAGGTTGGTACGGATTTTGAGGGTTTTTTTTGCGATTATTCATGGATGCAGGCTGCGCCTCGTATGCCCAGAAGGGTGGTGTGACAAACGAAGCAGCTGCGATTTGACAGCCACGCATCACGATACATCACAAGGGGAAGGGGGGGGGGGGGTGAGGAGGAGGCGAGTGGGGAGTGGTGGCGGACCATAGGGTACGCACTGAAAGAAGCGATGATATGCTCACCACGGTTCGATCGAAAAACCCCATCCGGAGGTGTCTGAACAACGTCACAGCACTTTTTTGAGGCGATATTCAAAATCACCTTCCCTGCCCCCCCCCACCCGACCCACCACCGGTGGGGTGTTGGCGTGGCTTGGTCACAACAACACAGGGGGGGGGGAGGGGGAGGGGTGCGCATTGCAGCGTGCGGCGGTCTATTTTTTTTGAAGGGGACAGCGACTCCCCGTTTTTTACCCGTATGGTTTTGAGGTTCGCCTCCACACCAGGGGATAAGATAGGTCTGGTTTTCCGGTTTTCAAAACCAGGGTTTCCCGGTTCCCGGTTTTCTGGAAAAAAAAAAGGTCGGTCTCATTTTTGGCGGTTTTTTTTGTGATTTTGGGACAGTAAAACAGTCAGAAAAAACGCCATAAAAAAATAGAAAGTGACCCCATCGTGATCCGCACAGAGCTCCAATAGTCCAAAGAAGGCAGAGAAGCGGAGAAGAAAAATGGACCTAGCGGGTGGCCCGGTGGGTGGTGATGCCCTCGTCATGCAGGTCTCTTCTGTTTTGAAGGTGCACACATGGTGGACTCCAGCCACCATGTCTAAGAGGGAGTCTAAGACTGCAGTCTGGAGGGCTGAGACGAGAACTCAAACGACTTTCAAGCAGTCTTGAAGGTCGCCAAGCCTATTGGGGGCAACTAACAGATGAGATTTGTTTGTTGCCTGTCGTCACAGCTAGGTGCCCATCTCTTCGATAACGGAATGTGTGCAGAGATCTCGTGGACCCTTTGGCCATTCTGTCGTGCACCCACTCCACCCACAACGCACACCTGTCACGAGTGGTCGCTCCCCCGTCCTCCTCCACCCTGAAGGTTGAACCCTCAAGGACCAGTGATCTCCTGCTGGCCGGGCTGCGATACAGCGAAGCCTTCCTACTTACAAGCGAATCCAGACTGTAGGGAACAGATGTTCACTACCGTGGCCTCCGGCGGCTGGGGGGCTCCGCCCCCCAGACCCCCCTGTGTAAAAGCATTGCACCAGACCGGTTTTTTGGGCGAGAGTCCAAACTTTCAAAGCAGCTGCTGCGCCTGCCCCACCAAGCAGCCTCAGTACGACAGGACGCGCGCAGGCACCGGGCCCTCTCAGATTCTGGGAGGGTTTGCGCGGGTCGCGCGCGCCGAAGGCGCGCGCGAAAAATTTTCAAAACCAGAAAAACCGGAAAACGGCGCCAGAAAAAAAGTCTATCTTATACCCTGACTCCACACACACACACAAAAAAAAACGATGATCCGTGTCTTCTGTCTCCAATCCGCCTCGCATAACACCCCCTCCCCTCCCCTCCCCCCCCCTCTCCTTCCCGATATCCTTCCCCGCCCCTTGCGCTCGTTCCCGCGCAGAATGCCTCTTTGCCAGCAAAGGAAGAGCATGTTTTTGCCCCCCAAAAAAAAACAGGTGGGTGAATTAGTTGATGTTCATATTTTTTGTCGGTATTTTGTTTCTCCCCCTTGTTTCGGGTAGCACAACCTCAGCACACACACACACAACCCACCACCCCCTTCCCCCCTTTGGACTACTTCGAATGAACACAGATTGGGACAATGGAGGGAGAGTCCCAATAACTTTTTTGACGTTCTTCTTTTCCTTTGCAACACGGCGCAACACAGCGCACGAACTTAACCCTTTAAGTCCCAAGGCTATTTTGGGCCATTTTGGCCGATTTTTCTCCTTGGACACCAAGTTGCTTCAATTTTCGTTTTTCTGCCCGACCCTGGCCGTAAATGAACGCGTTTGACTGAAAGATTCCACGATGGCCATTTTTTGGCCCCGAAAAAAATGTCTCTTTTTTCGCACGGCCAACAAACAGTGGATTTGAGGGTGAAAAAATGGCAGATTTTCGAAAGCAAAAATTTTTGGGTGCCGGGGCTCCCCAAAAAGTCATCCGAAGATGGCGTTATTGGAAAGAACGAGTCAAATTGCATCGACGAAAAAAAAAGTTCGGCCAAAAAGACTGAGAATGAAGCCACTGAATGGGCAAGGCGGTTTTTGCCTATGTTCAGTGCCTATTTTCCCTTTGAAACCATGGGAAAACACCCGAAAAGGGTTATTTCCTCAATCACTCGCAGGAAGTCTGTCTCAGACGGCTGCAAGGGCAACTGTTGTGCTTCGCAGCAGTGCTGAGCCAGAGAGAGTGTTCGCAGAGATGTCGCCATGCGCTCGCTCTACTACCCCGGGATGTCGCCAGTGTCCGTCTACCCTCTCCTCTGAGTTCTCGACCAGATGTCGCCGCAGAGAGGACAGCACCCCGCGTCTCGTATTATTGCAGACTACTCGGTGCTGCAACTGCGCACGGAAGAGAGAAGCGCCTCGAATATGTTCTCCCCAAGTAGATCAGACACTCTTCTGGTTTAGCTTGGCTCAATCTGGGCACGGCCCAAGGCCAGGATAAGATATCACCCAGACCTGGGACCCCCGTGTATAAGCCCCCCCTCCCTTTCCCCCGTGCTTAAGTCCCCCCCTGGGGGTCTGGCAGGGGGGGGAACTTAAACACAGGTGGACCTAAACACGGGGTGGGCCGGTCTAGAGGGTCATCAAGTGGCCGCGAGGCCACCTGGTGCCCTCCAGGTGCTGTCAGAGTCGAAAAGGGGGGTGCCAAAAGTCCATCCGGACCAGAATCACCCCCCCTACGACGGAAGCGGAAGAGGTCTTCTTGGTCTCCACCGTGCCACCCCCGTGTTTAAGCCCCCCCTGCGTTTAGGTCCGCCCCCCCCCCCCCCCGTGTTTAAGTCCCCCCGGCCGAAAATCGTCTCCAAGGGGGGGGACTTAAACACGGGGGGTCCCAGGTACATTTGACAGGCGAGGAATTCACAATCAGGCACTCCCTTGCCTTCAGTTGACACGTGCACCACATCGGGGTATATCTGGGCGGGTCTTGATTCCTTGGAAAGGTTCTCGAGTCCCCTTTACCAGATGGCCAGGGTCGGGCACAAAGACCCCCGGCAAAGTATGCCAGACCTTGTTGGGGTGTGCACAGAAAACCAAGGGCCCAGAATGCTGTTTTCACCCGAAAACCCGACCTGGGCCCAGATTCTCAGGGGTGACGGCGGGCAACCGACAGACAGATATCTCGTCGATTTTTGTTGTCTTGAAAAGAACTGTCCAAACCCTTTTCATGGTGCCCAGGGTTTGCCAAAAAGACAAAAATGCGTGCTAACAAAATGTGAACCGAAAGTGTAGGCGCAATATATTGCGCCTTGGGACTTAAAGGGTTAATGCAAAAAAGAACCTACAGTGTCCGGAAAAAGGGGGGGGGGGTGGGGGAGTGGGGTGGGGCGGCAGGACAGGTTATGACAGAAGAAGAAAAAACTCAAAAAAAATTCCGCTGGACACAACAAAACTGGGGGTTAAAGAGAGGGGAAGGGGGGGGGGGGTCACAAAAGGAGGGGGGATCAACAAAATCATCGGCCTGCAGCGATCATCTGAACCCACAGACACGACATAATATATATGGATAGGACGCAGGAAACAGGCAGCTGTGCCGACCGACCGAACTGAAGGGGGGGGGAGGGGGGACAGGGTAGGTTGAACGGCAGCACACCTGTAATTTTCTTGGGGGAAACACACTGCATCATAGAACGACTAAGGGGAAGGGGGGGGGGGGGAACGGGAAGAGGAAGCGGGGACGGGCGGGGGAGGACTCCCTTTTGGGATACACTACGCATATCGGACTGCACGTCGTGGCTGTCCTGCGAATGAACTGCGGTGCGAGCGGGGGCTTCGCACGGCGTGTGTGGTTTACAACTGAGACAGAACAAGTACTCACTACTGGTTTCTTGGTGTTGACAATCACGAGCACTGCGATAGCTAGACTACTGCACAGACCCGGTATGTCTCATTGACGCTTTGTTCTTTGCCAGCGCAGGTCAGCCTCTGCCTAAACATCAGGGCATCGCAACAGAGAGGCGGTGGATGGGAGACGCTGCGAAAAGAGTACTTCTTAGTACATCTTTGTCGGTGTGCTGTAGTGGCTGTGGGGGGGAGGCGTGGGGTGGGATGGGGTGATGGCAACAGCAAATGCTTGTGGTTTGCAACATTTGCGATTTGATTGAGGGCGAAACAAAACCAATTTGGACAGGCTCGTGGAATTCCTGTGTGCAGGGCCACCAGCACTGCTGGCAGCGCTGTGCTGCCCTACGCCAGGCATATCATGGTGCATACTGAGGGGAGCGTGACCGCCCGGGCGACTGCCGGCCCGCGTTGTGGAAGAAGCTCTGGTGTGTGTTGCGCAGCTGCCCTTCCTTTTCCTCCAGCGCCTCGCGCTGCTCGCGCAGCCGCACTTCCTGCTCGACGATGTTCTTCTCTTCGTCGAGCAGGGCACGTTTCCTTGCGTCTTCCTGAGTGAGTCGATCCTCCATCTCGCCGATCTGCAGAGTGGTGTGGCGGTGTGGCATGGCGGAGCCCACGGAACAACATAGGCAAGAATTACAACAAAGAACAACTCCCACAGTGGGGTCCACTGGTTGGCAAGGCTCAGGAATCATACCTGGCGGTCGTGGTCGGACAGGCCGTTGCGTGCGTCGTCCAGGGCACGCTGTGCCGGCTCCTGGCGGTCACGCGCGTTCTGCAGCTGCCTCCCCAGGTCGTCGCGCAGACGGCCCGCCTCCGACACACGCTGGTTGGCCTCGCCGGCAGCCTGTGCCATCTCCCTCTGCGGCAGTGGTGGGTGGTGGTGTGGCGCAGTGCAGGATACAGTGGGTTAATGAGGGCCTTCGATCTGTGCTGCTATACATGTGTGGGTCAAAAGTGTGCCACTTAGAGAACAGTGTTGTGAGGCAGCCTATGTTCTCTCACTTTCTGCATTACTAAGCGGAGTGCACTGCAAGCATGGCCCAGTGCATACCGCCCGCTGGTCAGCACGTGCAAGGTCGCGCTCGGCATCCTGGAGTGCCTGGCGTGCGTTGTCGAGGGTGCGGGGGATGTCGCCCAGGATGGCGTTGTGCCTGGCCTGCGCGTCATCTGCTGCCGCACGTGCCTGGTCGGCGATGGCCTGGTTGCGCTCCTTCTCGCGCTGCGCATCCTGCAGCGCCTGCATCAGGCGCCGCTCCGCAGCCTCTGCCGCCTCGACCGCCTGTTGTGCTGCCCCTGCCTTGCGCTTGGCGTCCTCCATCTCGCGCCCAGAGTCAGACGCACGCATCTGTGCCTGGCGCTCACGCTCCTTCTCTGCCGCAAGATCCCTCTCCTTGTCGGCACGGTCCTGGCGTGCGCGCTCCGCATCGCGTTGCTGTTGCCAGGGAGGTGATGTCGCACGAAACACATTTGTTGGTGTCGATGATGCGCAGAAGCACAACGATGCTTGGCTCGTGGCAAACAGAGATACAAATCAGCACTGTCCCACATACCGCCTCACGAGCTGCGTCCTCCGCAGCCCTGGCTGCGTCCTGCGCGTTCTGCACGCTGCCGTCCTGTGGTGTTGGCAGGTGATGACACTCACACCAAGAGCAGAACCGATATGTCGCTGGCTACACATCATGGCACATGGCAACAACACAACAACCCTACATACCGATTCGCCCTGACGGCGCTGCAGCTCGTCCGCCTCGTTGCGCAGGTTGTCCAGGTTCTGCTGCAGCTGACGCTCGCGGTCCTCAAGGCCAGCACGCTGCGCCTTCACGGCATCGATGCGGCCTGTCTCGGCCAGGTGCTCCCAGTGCGCCTTGAGGCGGTAGTACAGCGAGTCGAGCAGGGCGGGGTACAGCTCACAGAAGCGGCGCCACTCGTCCATCGAGATCACGCCGTCCTTGTCGAAGTCAGCCTTGCGGAAGAGGTTGTCCACCGTTGCCGTGGTGAACTCGAGCTCGACAGTCCTGAAGGTGCGCTGCAGCTCATCCAGCTGCAGCACGCGGTCGCGGTTCGCGTCGATCTCATCGAAGCACAGCTTCACCTTCTCGTCGTGCCCCACGTTCTCGGGGAAGGTGTGCCCGCTGGCCGTCCGCACCTCACCTGCGGGAGGGATGCGCGACATGGTGCTTGCCGGGGGTGCGTTGTACGAGTTGTGCACCGGCGACGACTGGATCGGCGACGAGGACTGGTACCACTGGTTCTGGGTCGGCGAGTGCACCTGGTGCGGCGAGTACGACATCACGGCCTTCTTTGCCGGGGGGATGTGCCCCTGGCTCTCGGTGTAGCGCGTGCTGTGCGGCTGGAACGAGTACAGCTGGCAGTAGTTGCGCAGCTGGTTCGCCCCCAGCACCTCCACCCAGTCGTCCGTCACCTCATCCACTACGTGGAACTTCGACACCTGGTAGGGCACGTTGTGCCCGGGGCGCATCACATTCTGCTCGGCGGTGAATGCGTACTCAACCTGCTTCGTCAGCTCAGACAGCGTGGGGGCGAAGGGGAACTCGAGCTCGAGGTTGGTCTTCCGCCCGAACACGTCAGACGCCACAAACACTGTGTACGGCATATTGATGCGGGAAGGTAGTCTACGGTGGGGGCCTTCGCCACAGGAGTGCCTGTGAGTGTTGTGGTGGGTGTCGTGACACGGCAAAGTCACCGGGGATGTGTTGACATTTCCACGGCACTCCCGCCCGACAGACCAAATGCAGCACACCCCAGCAAGCAAGCACAAAACAGCAGAGGGGACGCAGAAATGGGAGCACGGGGGGGGGGGGGGGGGGGGCTTGTGCCGGGCGATCGTGACGACTCCACCTTGCAGCTTCGTCAGCCATTTCGGTTGGGGTGTTACATGGGGACAGGGGCAGGGCAACCGCACCATATGCGTTGCCTTCAGCGGAGTGCCCAGAGAGGCGGGGGGTGTATGGGGCGAGGCCACCACACAACAGGCAAATTACATGGCCGGCACTCGCAAGCACACTGCGGAACGGAGAGAGGGCTCCCAACACCAACACACCGCCACCCCCCTCACCCCACACACACAGCATGCCGCAGGCAAGAGTCAGAGTAATAATTCATCCCAATCACCCACCCCCGCCTCCCCAGCATGGAACTCTCCATTCAGGCCCATTCAGGAGGCATTCGCTGCGGTGCCGAAACGGTGCCTTTTTTTTTTGGTGACACTTCCATACATCCTACTCTGGTTGAGTCTGGCAGAGTTCCGCAGACTTTTTTTTTTATTTTTTTGACTTTTTCTTGACTTTTTTTAGTCTGCCAGAGTCAAGAAAAAGTCAAGGAAAAGTCAAAGAATAGTCAAAAAATAGTCAAAAAGCCAAAAAGTCAAGAAAAAGTCCAAGAAAAGTCAAAGAAAAGTCCAGAAAGTCAAGGAAAAGTCAAGAAAAAGTCAAAAAAAGTCAACAGCTCAAAAAAAGTCAAGAAAAAGTCAAAGAAAAGTCAAGAAAAGTCCACAAAAGTCTACAAAAGTCCGAGAAAAGTCAACAAAAGTCAGCCCAGTGCAGGACTCTTCGACAGAGGGGCGGGGGAGAGAGGATGCCGCTCGAAGCATATGACGTTGAAAAGACAACGGGGGCGACACAGATCCCTGCACACAGCGAACGCATACGCTATCTACCCGCTCCAGCACGTGCCCCAGGCAGAGGTCTCCCACCTGACGTTCAACGTGCGGGAGGGTGCTCGGGGACATCATCACGACGGGTGGGGGGGCAGGCAAGGGATGTCCCCAGGTCCGGCTCGGCCCTCTCCAAGGTGCCCACGACTATCTCTTGATCAGATGGGCCTGCCAGGCGTTCGATCTCCTTATCCAACGTTGCTTCCTTGGTGGATGGGTTGAGAAATAGGTCACAGAGCCCAGAGCGCGTGCACAAGCGGCTCTTCCTGGTGCTGTGCGATCGCCAAGAACCCCACAGACATGTACAATGGCCTCGTCGCGGATCCGCCTCTGCCGATGATATGTCCCATGACGACGAGCTGGACGCCAGGAGGTGTGCGACAGGCGGCTCCGGGTCGAGCAGGTCATCAGATGCACGCTGGGGCCAGCTCGACGTCCAGCAGCGTCGTCGGGGACGCTAAGGACGCCGCCGCGTACCTGCACACCGTCCGGATATTGCAGGGCGGGCGGACTCGGGTTGAGGTGATCAACCACCTAGATGCGATGTTGTTTTTCTGCTTCTGACTGTCACGTTCTGGGCGACGCTGGGGTACTCTGCTGCCCTCGCCTTCCGCACAGAGACTGGTGATAGCTTATGTCAACAACACGCAAGCATGCCATTCCCATGGGTGCCGAGAAGGGCATCCCGATCACCGGAAACGGAGCTTCCAACGAGACATGAAACACGGAGAGCCGCTGTTCCCGTAAGGCGGTGCGGACTACTACATCGCGGGGTTTTCACGGGGGCAAACCGAGCGGGGCGCGCAAGAGAGGGAACAACTGACCTCCACGCGGAATGCCCGACAGGGGTGCCTCAGAAGAGACCCGTAAACACGCACCCGCGCAACCTGACCCCGGTCAGGCCAGAAGCACTGGGCTGACTTTTGTGGACTTTTCTTGGACTTTTGTAGACTTTTGTGGACTTTTGTTGACTTTTCTTTGACTTTTTCTTGACTTTTTTTGAGCTGTTGACTTTTTTTGACTTTTTCTTGACTTTTCCTTGACTTTTTCTTGACTTTTTTTTTTGCGTATCCTTTTTTGAGTTTTTTTTGACTTTTTCGAGTCTGGCAGACTTTTTTAAAAAGTCAAGAAAAAGTCAAAAAAAAGTCAAGAAAAAGTCAAAAATCGAGGTCCCCGACCAAAAGTCTGGCAGACTCTGCCAGACTATGATGTATGCACTTCCTCCTATTTTGCAGGTGAAAACTCGCCAAAAAAAATCTCGAAAACTTGCCGACAGACGAAGCCCCTGAATGGAGGAGAGACGCCACCCTCTCTGTACGCTGTTTCGCTGGCACTACGTTTCGAGAATTGCAATAAACACCATCCAGGTGTCCCCGGTATACTAAAGAACCACAGATGCGTCTCGCTCGGGACAGCCTGCACACTAATACAATTCCAACAACTGCGAGCATTCGTGTATAGATGACGCGGGGGGTGACGGTGGATCACCCCCCCCCGACGGACGCGAGGGGAAGGGGAGGGAAGGGTCAACAACACAAAATAGGACGATCTACCAAATTGTGGGGGGGGGGGGGGGTAGGCCCCTGCACGGTCCTTTAAATCTCTGTTTAGGGCTGTCACAAACACGATTTTTTGGATTTTGGGCCAAAAACTCCACCAAAATGGACGTACCTGGCCAAAAATCGAGTGGGGGATCACTGAAAAAATCCGAGAAAATAGCGGACACCCTCGAGAAAGTCGATCCATTCGAATTACTTGGCATTTTTTCCTGAAAAAACCCCGAAAAAGTGTAACGCTCGTG
The DNA here is from genome assembly GCA_963210315.1 of Rhynchopus euleeides. Taxonomy (NCBI): domain Eukaryota; phylum Euglenozoa; class Diplonemea; order Diplonemida; family Diplonemidae; genus Rhynchopus; species Rhynchopus euleeides. The sequence continues at coordinate 1,480,214 of OY723248.1, read as the reverse complement.
TAACGCTCTTGGGCCGATTTGTAACAGTCCAAGAATGTCACGTCCAAAGGCAGAGAAGGCCTCTAAACACCCCAAAACCACGTAGATACCCCTCGGGGTAGGTTCCTGGGTGGTTTTTAGTGGTTTTGGGGGCCTTATGGTACCCAGAGGCGGTCTGAAAGAGATTTCTCGTGGAAAAAATTGATAATTTCCCTGAAAACGCCTTGTTTTTGGGAGCTGAAATCTGCACGAAATCCCCAAAATATCACCCAAAAGCGTCACCAAAGTGAAGAATTCCGCCCGGAAGTGATTCCGGCAGACCAAAATGGGTGGAACACCCTGTTTTTGGGTCAAAAATGCTGATTTTTTCAATGATATCCGCCCATGTCATGGTCTGTAACAGTAGTGTAACAGTAGACCCCCCAATTTGGGCCGTTTTGGACCAGTTCTGAGCAACCACTTTCAAAGGCGGAGAAGGGCTCTAAACACCCCACAAACACACAGATACCCCCTGAGGTAGGTTCCTGGGTGGTTTTCAGTGGTTTTGGTGGCCTTGTGACGCCCAGAGGCGGTCTGAAAGAGGTTTCTGGTGGGAGACCCCCCATAACCCCACCAATCCCTTGTTTTTAGGGGGTGTGACTAGGGTGGGCATGAGTCACCCAAAATATCAGCCAAAATCGTCACCAAAGTGAAAAATTCTGGTCGCAATTGATTCCGGGAGCCCAAATTGGGCGGAGTACCCTGTGTTCGGGGCAAAACTATGGATTATTTCAGTGATATCCATGTGTGTAAACGGTCAGTAGAAGTCGCCTAACAGTAGCCCCCCTAGCATATACAGGCAAAGTGGGTACACACTATGAAATGAACCTGGCATCAGGTGCAGTGCCCGCAAAAGAGACCCACGTGTGACACCGGTGTGTCTGTAGGACGAAGAGGGGCTGGGAGACAGCGGCAAACAGCATGGTGACGATGGCAGGGCAAAACTCTGGAACGAGAAAACGGGCTCGCACAAGCACTTTCAGCTGCAGCCGAGATCCGACAGAGGGGCAGACAGTCTGGCAGAATTCAATGTTGCCAGACTCAAGAATCACCAAGAAGGGTTCTGAATCTCTTCACGAGGAATGAACTCCAGGAATTTGCAGCAGAACTAGGTGCTGAGGTACCAACCGTACTCAAACGTGGGTTTGTGAATTTCCTGGGTGATATACAGGAGAAAAGCGACCTAACGGAGGGGCTTTTTCCGACAAAAATACCCGAAAAACATACATAGGGCGTTATTGCGTTATCGTTATTGTTATAACGCGTTATTCGCGTTATTTTTTTGACGTAGAAACGGGCAGCATCTATTTCTGTGTCAGACCAGAAAATCCGACCCCTACCCCTCGGGGATGAATTTCTAGCACGTAATCACGTACTTGGGGGCTAACCTGTGGGTCGCAAAATTATTTTTGAATTTTGAATCCCAATAACGCGTTATCGAAACGTTATTTTGAGATTTCTGCGCGTTATCGGATGAGTTCGGGCAACAAAGTCGCGTTACCGGGTGAAGAAAACCCCAGAAAATCCCCTGGGATTTTTTCCCCCCATAATAACGCACGGAGATAGCGATTTTTGTGCATTTTTTTGAGAAAAATCGTCTTTTTTGCCCTTCCCAAGGGAATTTAGGTGGAATCACCATATTTTTTATTCGTGCGGTATCAGCCCTTTTTCGGGCAACAAAGTGGTGGTAACTGGTGAAGAACACCCCAAATTATCCCTGGGGATTATTTGGGGGCATAATAACGCACCTACATGGCGATTTTCGTCCAAACAAGTCGTTTTTTTTGGCCCTTCCAAGGCTGTGGAAACCCGTTATTTTTGGTGTGTTCGTAATATTACCATCTCTTGGGCAACGAATGAGGAGTGTCTGCTGAAGAGCACCCCACAGTACTCTCCTGGGAGGTGTGCCTCCAAATAACGCACCGACATGGCGAGTTACACACACACACTGACAAACCCACTTGCCTGGTGAAGGTGTGTGGAGCACGGTTGGCTGAGCTGATGGATAGTTTCCGCGCGAAGGTCGTGTGCGTAAAAAATTCCCGTCGATGCCGTATTTCAACATTTTCACACACAACAAGAACCTTGTTATGCTGAACAAGATAGTTGACAGCGCTTTCGGTGGCAAAACACAATCTACCTTGCCTTGTTGCTCAAACTGTGCGCACAGGGCCCGGATCCGAATTTTTGGCCAAATCTGGCTCTCTGGGTGTGCATGTGTCCCAAAAATGTGTTTCCGGACACAGTAGTGATGGTGTGCTAAAATTTCGAGCACAGCACAGAACAAAAACGGGGCACTGGGATACCCTCCCGAAAAAAAATCGAAAAGGGATCCCCTGCCGAACTCACCCAGAAATACCAATAATAACGCGTTATAACGCGTTAATAACGCGTTATTTCCGTTATAACGCGTTATACCACGTTATAACGCGTTATAACGGAAATAACGCGATATAACGCGTTATTAACGCGTTACAACGCGTTATTAACGCGTTATAACGTGGTATAACGCACCCAAATAACGCGTTATTTGACGAATAACGTTATCGGTATCGTTATTTTCGTTAATAACGTTACCGATACCGTTATGAATGATATATCTTCGGATAACGTTATCGCTAACGTTATTAACGTTCCTAACGTTATAGATAACGTTAGTAACGTTACTAACGTTTTCAATAACGTCATAACAACCGATAACGCGATAAAAAATGCGTTATTATTTTTCGATAACAAAAATAACGCGTTACGAGGCGTTATTTTCGTTAATGTTATTCCGCCCAAAATAACGCGTTATAACAATAACGCTAACGCAATAACGCCCCATGTATGGAAAAACCCCCCAAAAAACTGAAAAAATGGGGGGGGATAGGTGGGAAACAGGTGGGAGAGACCCAAAAAAGTCATTTGGTGGTGTTTTGGGGGGTATTTTGGGCCCAAAAATTGAAAAAATGGCCGAAATTTGGTTTTGTGACAGAAAATCAGGGGCTATGCAGGGGCCTAGGGGGGGGGGGGGGCGGGGTGGTGAGGAAGCAGTCGGGGTGGGGGGTGTATTTTTTTGAAGCTTGTCGGATTTCAGCGGTGTTTTCCCCTATAAATCGGGGGGAACAATTGCACCAAAAACGCGCCGTTTTCCCAGACCCCAGACCCCAGAGCCCAGAGGTTGAATGGCCTCACCCACACTCGTTGTTTGACACAATACCCGCAAGAAACGTGAGGAGGCGAAGGGAGAGTGGGCCTGGGGTGTGGGCGAGAGGGCAAACAGGTATAATAAGAGCACATGGGGTGGGGAAGGGAAGGGGGGGGGGTGGAGGTGGAGGTGGGGAGTTCGGGAAACGGACACGGAGTGGGGGGGGGGGGGCGGTAAAGGTCACAAACAGGAGAGACTTGGGGGGGATGGGGGGATGGGGAGGGGGGGGGGGGCGTGGGTGACAGGCGGTTCTGAAAAAGGGTGGGTAATAAAAAGACAAGGGTACACAGCCAATTCAGCGTTTTTTTTATAGCCCAACACCTTCTGATGAAGTGGAGTATAACCTATACAAATGGGCAGGCTTTGCGTGATTTGGCCAAAAAAAACCCACCCTTCGAGCCGCGCTCAGTCCAACGAGTGAGGGTGACCGTTGAGTGTTACAATGATAGTGCGCTGTGGGGGGAGAAGGGGGGGCGCGATAAAGGGACACACTGATGTGACGGCCATCATCAGAACTGCTGTGCCTGTTTGCTGTTCCAACTGGTAAGGTCCCGAACACCCGGATTGCGAGATGCGTTCCGAGGTGAACTGGTGGACTGCGTTGAAACGAAAAACCCTCCCTCCTTTGTACACGTCACCCTCCCCCCAGTCTGGTGAAGTGTAGTGGAACAAAGCCGACAATGCATTAGAGGATCCTGCTCACACAATTCGCACACAGCTTTGTCACCCGAAAGGCGCTGAAAAATTCAGGCAGTCGACACAAATGTGGTTGCTTGTTGACCACACACCCGACAAGGGGCACACGGAAGAAACCACTCGAGTTACATTATTTGTGAGTGCAAAATGTGAGGAAGGACCGGCGTGAAAGGGGGGGTAGTGGCGTGAAAAGGGGAGGGGGGGGGGGGGGGAAGGAGTGTCTTTGGGGCCTTCGCTCCATGGCAGTGCAGGAAAGTGAGAATCTCCCCCTAACAAATAGGGTAGCACCACCTGGGTTCGACAAAGCGGAGGCCCTCATTATATACAAAAGCAAGGGACCCACACAAAGGGACGTGTGGCGTGCGTTGTTGATACGTTCCAAGTGGGTCATGCCGTCCCGCCGAAGAGACAGAGGCCAGCATGGCATGCGTGCGTGTGTGCCGGGAAGAAATAATAGGTATTTATTCAAGGGAAATAAAGTGACTTTATTTCACGGCTGGGGGTGTTTTGCACGAGTGGGTGTATTTCCCGAGCGAAGCGAGGGAAATACGGCCTCGAGTGCAAAACACCCCCAGTGAGTGAAATTACGTCCTTTATTTGCCTTGGATACATGATTTTTATTAGTACGGATGATTTCACTTTATTACGGTGTGAGTGCAGGTGGGGCTGCGCGATGTCCCCCATCTCGATGTTAATCATGATTGGCTGAGTAAACTGCTGCGGCTGCGTTGAGGGTGGTGGGTTCTCGAAGAGCTTGTGGGTCTGCGTCCGCGCCACCCCCACTCCCTCCTCGTCAATGTATCGGCCATCGAGGTCTTGTGGCTCTGGATGCTTCTCGCATACACATTGACCATGATAAGCTGCTTCCACCCGAGGTGCTTTCGAATTTGCGACGTGGAGACGTCAAAGAGGGTCGCTGTGTGGGCAAATATAAAGAATCCCACCAGGGAAATAAAGTGATTCCCTAGGGAAATAAAGTCACTTTATTTTCCTCTTTATTGTCCCACTTCACTACACTACTGAAGTGATAAAGTAATAAAGTGAAATATTCCTACTAATAAAACAATAAACAAAATCAAGTAAAAACAGCCCTGCAGGCAGAAAGGAAAAACCCTCACCCCCGCACACCAACCCGAGGATCAACCCTCCCCACAAAACCACACACCCCAACTGGGTTTGCATTCCGGGGAATTTCACCCAGTTGGGGTGTGCGGAGCGTTCAGGGGAGCAGTGCCTGGGGCAGGTGGGCAGGTGGGACAGGGCTTCATCGCACGGGAGGGGTGGGTGCACGGTGGGATCTTGTAAATTTTACATGTATAACTACAAGTATATACATGTATTATACATGTATAATACTTGCATGTCAACTATTATACATGTATAATACATGTATATGCCTGAAATATACATGTAAAATACATGTATATCAAGTAAAAATACATGTATAATACTTGCATGTCAACTATTATACATGTATTTTTACTTGATATACATGTATTTTACATGTATATTTCAGGCATTTACATGTATTTTACATGTATAATACTTGTCATGCAAGTATTATACATGTAAAATACTTGCATGCAAGTAAAATACATGTATTTTACTTGCATGCAAGTATTTTACTTGTCATGCAAGTATTTTACATGTATAATACTTGCATGACAAGTATTATACATGTAAAATACATGTAAATGCCTGAAATACCGTATACGTAAATATTTTGGAACGTAAATATTATGGAACGTAAATATTATGGAACGTAAATATTTTGGAACGCTGGTGGGTTGGCGTTCCAGATTTTTTTCGTTCCATAATATTTACAGGGCTTTCTGCGACTCGGGGACTTGGACCAGGTGATCGGACGGCGTACAGAGTCCCTGACGGGACCTACTCGTGCACTTTTCGCGCGATTCCTGACGCAAGCCGTCCTCACCACCGAGTCCCGAACTGGCCCTGTAAATATTTTGGAACGTAAATATTATGGAACGGACCGGCCAAAAATGGGCCCGTTCCATAATATTTACGTTCCATAATATTTACGTATACGGTATACATGTAAAATACATGTATATCAAGTAAAAATACATGTATAATAGTTGACATGCAAGTATTATACATGTATTTTTACTTGATATACATGTATTTTACATGTATATTTCAGGCATATACATGTATTATACATGTATAATAGTTGACATGCAAGTATTATACATGTATATAGGAGGGTGTCCTAAATTTAGGAAATTTTTGAAAAATTTGGAAAATTTTGGGGGATTTTTTGAAAAAATGGCAAAAAAAAGGGTGTGGGGAGTTGGGTCCAGTTTAGCAAAGTCCGTGTATTTGGACGCGGCCCCTCAGATAAGGAAGCCGCGTCTCAGGTGCAGGATGTGGGGTGTTGTCGATTTTTCAGGGTTCGACATTCTCGGGCTGGACGGAGAGAAACGGTGGGTGCAACTCTGATCTGAAAAAACTTCAACCGAAAAAACGGGGTGTAGCTCCCTGACTGACGAGCAGCGGGAGGTGGCGAAGAGAAGCTCCTCATGCGTGGCGGCCTCCCTCGTTCGCGGCGGGTGAGGCATGCGGGGGTACGAGAGCGGCACCCGCCTGAGTTCTTTATGGAACCCACAAACCTGGGTGGCCTCACGGATGTGAGGTTGGAAATGCTCCGGGAGACAGCCGATGGCGCCTCAACGCCACAGGCTATCGTTGCCGGCTTGGTGCCCATATGGTGCAAGATGAGCGGCGGAATCCGCGAACTTCGGGAACTATCAGGTAGTTTGAACGCTGAAGACTGCCCCGCCAGGCTGAATGGGAGTCACAACGCGATGAGGAACAAGGATCAGCAGCGCCCTTTGCGGCAAACACAGGGCAGCTCTCCCTGAGCAGCTGGGAATGAAACGGGACGGAACTAACGAGCAGCAGCAAAAATATTGCAGAGCACCAGTAACCACAACGAGTCCATGACACAAGTGGAACTGCAGACACGGGGCAGCCAAGAAACCGACGCAGTCGCAGGAGACCACCTCCACTGTCAGAACGAGCAGAACTGAGAGACACTCAATGGGATGGAGCGGAATCACTGGAACGGGGACACACTGATGGCACACAGGACAGACAGACAGAAGTCAGAGTGAAACGGTTGTACAAAGGGCTCGGCTTTACCGACGTCCTTGAAAAATTTTTGGGGTGTTTTTGGGTGAAAACCCGGGCAACCTGGACCCTTTGGGACCACACAGGCCAGGAAAGGCCAAAATTTTCGATTTTTTTCGGAAATTTTTCGGTTTTTCAGAGTGTGGCAGTCCGCAGATACAGATTTTCGGGTCGGAAAAAAATTTTTTTTTCGACCCAAAAAAATCGGATTTTTTCGGGGAGGGTCTCCGGTGGCCCCCCCTGGATTTCCTGATTTTTCCCGATTTTTCCCGATTTTCGGATTTTGCTCGAAATTTGCCCTTGTGTCAACCAGTGGCAAAACTTTCGGAAAATCGGGAAAAATCAGGAAAATCCGGAGTACCGGACACCCTCCTAGATTCTGGGGGGGTGAAACGGCGGAAAAATTTTTGGGGTGTTTTTGGGTGAAAAACCGGGCAACCTGGGCCCTTTGGGACCACACAGGCCAGGAAAGGCCAAAATTTTCGATTTTTTTCGGAAATTTTTCGGTTTTTCAGAGTGTGGCAGTCCGCAGATACAGATTTTCGGGTCGGAAAAAAAATTTTTTTTTCGACCCAAAAAAATCGGATTTTTTCGGGGAGGGTCTCCGGTGGCCCCCCCTGGATTTCCTGATTTTTCCCGATTTTTCCCGATTTTCGGATTTTGCTCGAAATTTGCCCTTGTGTCAACCAGTGGCAAAACTTTCGGAAAATCGGGAAAAATCAGGAAAATCCGGAGTACCGGACACCCTCCATACTTGTAGTTATACATGTAAAATTTACAAGATCCCACCGTGTGGGTGCGGGGGGGGGGGGGGGGGGGGCGGGGGATGAAACAACAGGGTAATCTAAGGCCTTGCGTTGCTCTGGCGGGCGGCGCTTTCCCAGGGCAGTGCAGTGCTCTCTGGGGCCCACCCGTTGCGGCAAGGCGGCGGGCCAGCGCCGCACGAGGCATGTGCCGACCGCCAGGGCATGCAAAGCGATACACAAGAGGGCAAGACTCGCCAGGCTTAGTAGTACTTCCGCGAAGAGGCAGCCGCGTTGGCGTTGTAGGACGAGGAAGTGTAAGTGTTCCTCTCGTACGTCGAAGTGACAGGGGAGCGTGCGCCCAGCGCAGGCGAGCGGGAAGCCGAACGCCCAGGGGAGGCCCTGTTCGCGGTGCTGAAGAAGTTGTTGTGTGCATCGCGGAGTGCGCCTTCCTTTTCTTCGAGGCTCTCTCGCTGCTCGCGGAGGCGAACCTCCTGCTCGACCAGTTGGCGCTCCTGGTCGTCGAGCGCCCGCCGCTTCTCTCGTTCTGCGGCAAGCTGTGCTTCGAGCTCGGAGATGGCGCGGTCGTGCTCCTCGAGGGCACGCTGTGCCTCGAGCCACGCCAGGCGCGACGGCTCCTGCCTGTCGCGGAGGCCCTGCAGGATGCGCATCAGCTCGTCACGCATGCGTGCCGCCTCCGCTGCCTGGCCCGCTGCATCAGACGCCGCAGACCCCAGGTCGCGCTGCCGCTGGTCGGCGGCTGCCAGCTCCCGCTCCGCCGCCTGCAGGCGTGACGCAGCCTCCTCCAGCGCACGTGGGATGTCGCTCATCAGCTGGTTGTGTCGGTCCTGTGCACGCTGGGCATCTGCCGCAGACTGCTCCACCACGCCTGCCTGACGCTCGCGCTCCCGCTGCGCGTCGTGCAGTGCCTGTGCTGCCCGGCGCTCTGCGGCATCGGCATCGGCCAGGCCCTGCTGTGCTGACTGCAGGCGGCGCTGTGCGGCATCCAGCTCGCGGGCGGCCTGTGGGTGGGGGAGGTGGGTGTTGGTGTGTGATGTGGGTGCCCTGCACAGATCATGGCTTGCCGTGCTTCGCAGCAATGATGGGCAAATGGCTGCACCCCACCAAGAGCGGGCGGGTTGTGCCGGCAGTGCAGCCAGGCACCCCCCCTCAGCAACCTCCACTGTGCATACCTCTGCTGCGCGCTGCTGTGCCTGGCGCTCGCGCTCACGCTCTGCCGCAAGCTCCCTCTCACGGTCAGCACGTGCCGCCTTCGCCGTGTCGACATCACGCACCTGTTGGTTGGGAAATGGTGGCGCGGTGGCAAATCAGGCCTCTGGTAGGCGGCCTGTCTGATCGACCCTGCCGTGCCGCCACAGCAACCCAACCGCGCTGCCGATCCCGACAGCAAAATAGTGACAACCCGACATCCCGGTTGTTCGAAGAAAGACACACACCGCTGCTGCCTCTCTGAACATACCCCGTCCCTTGCAGCGTCCTCCGCACCACGCTGCCTTGCGGCAGCATCGGCCGCGGCGCGGTCTGCATCTGTGAGGCGGCGCTGCCCATCCTCCGCCTCGATCTGCGACCTGTCGAAGGCCTCCTTCGCTGCCCTCTCGTTAGCCTGCAGCAGTGGCGTGGTGGCGCAGGCACAGGAGCGTGACGTGCGGTGGCAGGGGGCAGACACCCAACACCCAACACCCTCCCCTATGACCGCAGGCACTCACCCAACCCCTGCCAACACTGCCTCTCAGCTATCCTGCCATACCTCAAACTGGGCGCGCAGGTGGCGTGCCGCTTCAACCTGAGCCTCGCCTGCAAGGTGGTCCCAATGCGCCTTCAGCCTGTAGTACATCGAGTCCATCAGGGTGGGGTACAGCTCTGCGAAGCGCTGCCACTCGGGGAAGTTGATGACGCCATCCTTGTCGTGGTCGCCCTTGCGGAAGAGGTCCTCGATGGTGAGCTGCGAGAAGTCGATGTGCACCATGTGCATGATGCGCTTCAGCTCGTCCGACTCCACCACACGGTTGTTGTTGGCATCCGTCAGCTCAAACAGGATACGCACCTTGTCGTCGTGCGAGGCATTGTCAGGCATCGACGGGGCGCCGGGCACTGCCACCGCAGCAGGGAAGGCAGGCGGGGGCGGGACACCGTAGTTGTTGCCGGCGCCGTTGGAGTAGCCGTAGTCGCTGCGCACACCCCCGGGTGAAGAGCCGTGCTGGTTGATGGTGTGCGAGTAGCTTGCAGATGACGCACCGGCAGCCACACCCATCGTCATGGAGCCCGTCATGGGCGCGCCAGGCCCACGGTACCCCGGGCGGGGGCGCTGAGCGGCAGGGATGTGCCCCTGGCTCTCGGTGTAGCGCGTGCTGTGCGGCTGGAAGGCGTACACCTGGCACTGGTGCCGCAGCTGGTGCGCCCCGATCACCTCAACCCAGTCGTCGGTGATAGCGTCCACCACGTGGAACTTCGACACCTGGAAGGAAGGGCTGTTGGGCCGGCGCCCCTGCTGCTCCGAGTTGAACGCAGCCTCCGTCGTCTGCAGGGAGAGAAGAAGGGATAGCGAGGGGGCAAGGTCCACCGAGGCCAACAGCAAATCAAAGAAGGCAAGAAGACCCACCAAGAGAAGACAGCGGGCCTTCTTGGGACTCTGCGTCACAACATTCCACACATGACCCCATTGACTCAGACATTCCCGAGCTCCTTCCTACACTACACTTCAGAGTGCAGGCCCCTCTGTTGCTGTGATCCATACCGATGTAAGCTCCGACAGCGACGGCGCGTAGGGGAAGTCCAGCTCCAAGTTTATCTTGGAGCCATACACATCAGACGCGACACACACCGTGAATGGCATCTTGCGAGCAGTGCGACTCCCTCTGTCGGAGGACATGCATGGGATGGTGTTGTTTGCTGCTTGCCCCGACCCACCCCAACACGCATGCATGAAGCAGCAACAGGCCGAGGGGGTAGGTGGGTGAGGGGGGAAGGGACACTGCTGCGGTGGTTCACTACTCAACTGAACTTGGCTTGCCCACCCACGGCTCGATGGTTCGTGTCGGGAGGGGGGGGGGGGTGAGGGGAAGGGAGAACAAGAGAGACAGGGACGGACAGGGTGTGCGTTGGCGGAGACTACCCTGGCACACAGTGGGTGGGGGGTTCCCCCTCCCCCCTCCCCGAAATCGGGGAATACGGCAAAGGAATACACACAGTGTGTGAGACAAGGGGAGTTGTGGGTGTGGGTGTGGGTGGGTGCGACATGTGTACAATGGACCAGCGACAGGCGGCCCTGCCACAACAACAAAAAGAACAAACTATTTTTTTGTTTCGTGTGGGAGGGAGGAAATACAGGGAACAGCAAAAATAATCTAAAAAAATGGGCTGGGGGTGGCCCGCTTGACAACGGTCGACGTGCGTCGCACATTATATTCTCTAATACCCGTAAGGGCCGCTCTGGTGACGCACGGGCTGCTTGAAGAAGGAGGTGTGCGCGTTTCGCAGCGCGCCTTCCTTCACCTCGAGGTTCTCGCGCTGCTCGCGGAGGCGCACCTCCTCCTCCACAAGGTTCTTCTCCTGAGAGTGCAGGAGGCGCTTCCGCGAGATCTCCTGCGCCAGCTCGCTCTCCTTCTCCGACACGACACGCAGATGCCGCTCCACGTCGTTCTGCGACTCCATCCAGCGGTGGCGTGCAGGCTCCTGCTGCTCACGCACAACGGCAGCCTGGCGCATTGCGTCCTCCTGCGCACGCCCAAGCTCTGCGGCAGCAGCGGCGGCGGCTGCCGCGGCGTTCTGGAGGTCACGCTGGCGCGCTTCGCTGGCGGCGAGGTCGTTCTCCGCCTGGTTCAGCAGCATCATGCTCTCCTCCAGCCCGCGTCCGTCGTGCTCGCCGAGGGCGCGGTTGTGGCGGTCTGCTGCTGCGGCAACGTCGGCAGAGGTTTGGTCCGCCACGCCGCGCAGGCGGGCAAGCTCGCGCTGCGCATCAGCGAGCATCTGTGCGGCACGGCGCTCTGCTGCCTCCGCCTCGCCGATGGCGGCGTGCACCTGCTGCATCTTGCGCTGGGCACCCTCCAGGTCGCGTGACGTCTGCAGGGAGGAGTGGGTGGTGATGGTGTTGGTGGTGTGGTGTGGTGGTGGCTGTGTTTTGACTGAGTGGACCACTTTGTGGTGGTGTTGGTGTTGCTGGCAGGCGGCCCCTCCGGCATACGTGCTGTGTGGTCAGCTGGCCCTGCCTCTCGCGCTCGCGCTCGGCGTTGACCTGCCGCTCGCGGTCAGCCTTGATCTGCGCGTTGCGCTCGATGTCGCGGATCTGTGTCAGGTGTGTTTGGGGTAGGGCCAGGCACGGCCAATGTGAGCAGCGCATACCGCTTCGCGTGCTGCATCGTCAGCTGCCCTTGCCCTGTTCTGGGCGTCGGCTGCGGCACGGTCCTGCAGAGAGGGGCAGGGCGGCAGAGGGTAGCAGAAGGCGGCAGAGGGCACCAGACATGGCAGCACAGAAGGCCACGCACATACCGCGTCAGCAACACGGCGCTCCGCTTCATCTGCATCCAGCTGGGCCTGGTCGAGAGCCGCTTTCGCCTGGCGCTCAACATCCTGCAACAAGGGGGTGGTACAGGCACAGGACACAGCAGCAGCCCCTTTCCTTCCTCTCGGCTTGGCTCTCGAGCCCCAGCCCCAAGGTCCCGGTTCCACCCACGGCCCACTCTCAGAGGCCGACGGCACACCCCGGTTTCCCAACACGACAAATACAACACCACACGCTCAAATATGCCTGGAGGCCACATACCTGCATCTGCTGCACAGACCCCGCGATGTTGTCCAGCTCGTTCTTTGCCGCCACAATCTCCCAGTGGGACTTGAGGCGGAAGTACAGCGAGTCCAGCATCGTGGGGTACAGCTCTGCAAAGCGCTGCCACTCGGGGAAGGACAGCACGCCATCGCTGTCCATGTCGCCCTTCAGGAACAGATCGTCCATCGTGGCTGCTGAGAAGTCCATCCCAAACATCTGGAAGCCGCGCTTGAACTCATCCAACTCGATGACACGGTTGGTGTTCGCATCGAGCCCCTCGAAGCAGGCACGCACCTTCTCGTCATGCGAAGCATCCTGCGGCAGCAGGCGCACCTGCGCTGCCCCCACCACCTGGTGCTGCTGCTGCGCCGCCGGCAGCGAGGCGGACCTGGGGACCGACGTAGAGTAGTTTGCAGTGCTGTAGAACCCGCCAGCAGGTGCAGGTGCAGCCGCAGGCGGGTGGTACGCCGCCACACCGGCCGCAGGGGCAGGTGCAGGTGCAGAGGCCATCATGGGAGGCATGGCGGGCAGCCCCGCTGGCTGCGGCGATGCGTATGGGATGCTCGCAATCGCCAGGTGCCTCGGCTTGATGGCGGCAGGGATGTGCCCCTGCGTCTCCGTGAGCTGCGTGCTGTGCGGCTGGAAGGAGTACACCTGGCAGTAGTTCTTCAGCTGGCCCTGCGAAAGGACCTCCACCCAGTCCTCCGTCGTGTCGTCCACCACGTTCAGCTTCGACACCTTGTACCCCTGGGGCACCTTGCGGAAGCGGTTCTCCTCAGTGAAAACACTCTCGATGTGACGAATCAGCTCGCCTACCGACGGCTGAACCTGGAACTCAAGCTCGTAGTTGAGCTTTGAGCCATTCATGTCCGTCGCGACAAAGATGACGTGCATCCTTGGGTGTTTGGCTGAATAACCTATTGGGCGGTGGGTAGTGAACGCTAGGGCGGGCCGAAAGAGAGACAAATGGTGTCTTCGCTGCTGTTTTTTCCCCCGGAAAATTTCGGCGAGTTTCACTGACATATCGAAGGAAATGCACTAAATCGCACCGTTTTCGGCACCGTAGCGAAAACCCTCAAAGCGAGAGCAAGCAGACCTGCACTGCACATCCCGTCAAAGAGAACCAGGGAGAGGGTTGCATAGGCGAACAGGTTCGTATCTCACATCTGCTGCACTGTCTTCCTCCACTCGACTCGCCTCCTTCCATCTACATCTCCACAACACAGCTCTCTGTTGTGGCGCAATAGCGAAGAGAATGCAATGCCTCGTGCGCCACGACATACATTGCCACACATACATTGCGCACGCAGGGGGTGTACCGGGGAGCGACACGCAGAGGCCGAACCTCTACTCTTGCCGACCCCACCCTCCTGCATCATCATACCTGCTGAGGTCGAGAGACTCCTGGATGCCAGCCTGAACCTCACGCAGCAACGGCCTACAAAAGGTTGTCTTTCATCTCCCCCCTCCCCCACCCACCCACCCACCCCATTTCTACAACAAGCATATAATCTACGAGACACCGCGCGGCGGGCGGGATGTGGGCACTCCCACACACAGACAGCTTAGAGACTGCAAGCCAAGAGACGCGCAAAACAAACAAAAAAAACTCCCCCCCTCCACCCCCCACCCCTCTAAGGGTGCTCCAACGTCTGCCGATCCGCCAGCTCCCTCTCTGCCGCACGGCACAGCGCCTGGGCGTACCCATTCAGATCCACACCGGGCCTGGGAGGGGACATCGCCACGAAGGCGAGGAATGGGAGCTTGCGGAGGAAACGTCCGGAGCAGCCATCCAGCTGCTTCAGCAGGGGGCCGAGGAGAGATGCGGTGTCCTCCTCTGTGAGGTGGGACCCGGCGATGAGGCGCTTGTCGACCAGCTCGTTGACTGACTGCATGAGGAGGTGCTGGCGTGCCTGGAACCCTGGGTTTCCGATGAAGATCTTGCAGTCCGCACGGTCCACAAAAGCCAGATCGATCGCCTCTGTGATGTTGCTGGTGCAGAGCGTCAGCACGTTGGGATACCGCCTCATCGCGTCAAGCTGCGTCAGAAGCGCATTCACCACACGGATCGCATCCGAGGGCTCAGAGGAGGACAGCGCAGCCTTGCGCGCTGCGGCAAGACTCTCCACTTCATCGATGAGGAGAATGACGAGCCGGGAGGGGTCGTCCGCCATCTCACGCACCTTGCGGAACAGCTTCATCACCAGCTTCCCGCTCTCGCTGAACCACTTGCTGAAGAGGCTGTGGGTGTTGATGTCAACCAGCGCGCTCTCCTCATAGCGGTCCGACAGGGAAATGCTCAGCTTCTGCGCCAACGCCCTGCACAGCGAGGTCTTCCCTGTCCCGGGGGGGCCGTGGAAGAGGATCACACGGTTCCACGACACCAGAGATGTGTCGATGTTGAAGTCCGCCAGAAGCAACCCCGCCCGCGCATAGGAGAGGAGGTGTGACTTGAGGGCGCCGCAGTGCTTCGGAGGGGTTTCGCCTGCAGGGAGGTGGGTGACGCAGCCCCGCGGCGCGGTGTCGAAGTAGAGCGACTCCCACAGGCCGAGGAGGGAGGTGTGGGGGAGAGGGGTCACCTCGCAGGCGGCTGTTTCGTCGGCGTTACCCCCGCCCTCTTCGAAGAGGTTGTCCTCCGCTCCTTCGACAAAGCTGGTGTCGCTGTTGAGGCGAGCGACTCTCACAGCGATGCGGGCATCATCCGGAGATATGACACGATCCAACGAGTCGTCAATCCGCATCGTCTTCACCGCACTCCGCAGCTCTTTGACATGCCCGCAGGGCACCTCCTTCGCAGGGCTGAAGACGTGGATCATGCTCCGTGCAACCCGTTCCGCAACAGGCCTGATGTCCTCCTTCAGCACCGCGTTGGGGTGGAGGAGCACCTCAACCACCACCTCCTGTGAGGGCCGCCGCCCCTGAGACACCTCGTCCATCCTGCAGTCGGTCTGGCTGGTCAGCATGGGTGGGTCGGAAAGGGGGTGTTGGGGGGTGGGTGGGTTGGGTGAGCAGTGGTGGGGATCAAGCGAGGAGAATCACTCACACCTCCCTGTGTGGCGTGTGTGTGTGTGGTGACCACGTTTTGTGTGGGGAGATCCTGCGCGGATCATAGCCCACCCCCGTGTGTGTGTGTGGTTATAAAGTTTTAAGGCGGTGTCGCCCTGCACGGGCAGTAGCACCTCCCCTTCAGTATCGCACTCCCGAAGGATTCCCCAACACGACGTGACACCGGTTTCGACGCGTACTCTTCGTACCCCTCCCCCCGGCCGCGTCTCTTCAGCGAAGAACCGGGGATAATCGGACCAGGGCTAGCTAAACCCTGGTGGTGTCACGGGTGGGGTTGGAGAGGGAGAAAAGGAAGAAATAAAGTTGCGAAAAAGTCAAACACTGACACGTGAAATCAATAAAAAAGGCGGTATATATCGCCCCCTTGCTCCGTGTGTGTGTGTGTGTGGGGGGGAGGTGGGGGGGTTTTGATCGCCGAGAGTGAATGGAAAAGTAAGCCGCCCAGCACATTCTTGCAATGTTAGTCCTTTGTAGTCACTCCACCAGATATGTTGGACAAGGCAGATCAATCATAGATGTACCGCCCTTGGAAAAAAAAGGGCAAAAAGGGCGGGAAAAAAATTGGTCAAAAATGGCGTTTCGCCCGTGAAACTTTTCCTTAGCCCCTGAAACGCCCTTGAAACGCCCCTGGAAAAAAAAAGGGCGTTTCAGGGGCTCCTGAGGGGCGTTTCAGGGGCTCCTGAAGGGCGCCTCAGGGGCGTTTCAGGGGCGCCTCAGCCAAAAAAAAACACAAGTCGTAGGGGGGCCCAACACCCCATATTCCCCCTTGTAGGACCAAAAAGTGCACGAAAGGGGTTAAAACGGCGTAATTCGTTGATTTTTTGCATTTCCCTGCATTTCCCAGCCAAAAATCGATTTTTTGGCTGGGCGAGGACAATGCGAAAATCGCGAAAAATCTGAAAAAATCGGATTTTTCACAGAGGCTCAAAAACGTGTTTCTGGGTGCAAAATAGGCCCAGAAACAGGTATCTCGACGTTTTTGGGTGAATTTTCGGTGGTGTCGTCTTTTTGCGGCCAAAATTTATCGATTTCCTAAGGATTCTGAATCTGTGAGAAATGAGAGCCGGCGGCCGCACTCAGAACCTCCACTGAACAGCCCATTCCCCTGACCCCAGCCCTGGCCCATGTATGTTTTCTCATTATTGTTATAACAGTTGATACAATACACTAGCTCGGCAAATGCCTGGAGCCCCACCGGGAAGGTGTGTGTCGACATATAGCTCGGCACACGCCTGAAGCGCCACCGTGACGACATGTTCGTCTCTGCTGAAGCACTCCTACACAGGGGGGCTTCCGGTTCCTGTCCATGCAGAGGTTCTCAAAGCAGATAATGCCGAGACCTGTGGTGCGCTCTCGTTTGTTGATCCAGAGACCAAAAATGTGGAACGGCATGCTGCCCGTTCACTCATTTTTGCCTTGGGAGACACCCACTTGCCAAGGCGTTCGCTGCCGTGCGCCACGTGGCGCAAGGCACCTCAGTGTGCCCAAATAAAGTCCAGTAGCCCACCCAGAAAACCCCCATTTTTCCGCCCCTGACCCGCCCTTTTTTGAGGAACGCCCTTTTTTTTCGGCCATTTTTCGCCCTTTTTGCCCGTTTTTAAGCGGTAGATTCGCCCCTCAGGAGCCCTTTTTCGAAAAAGGGCGAAGTGCCCCTGGGGCGCCCTTTTTGCCCTTTTTTTTCCAAGGGCGGTACATCTATGATCAATGCACAATGGTGTGTGTGGGGGTGGGGTGTGGTGTGGCGGCAGGTTGGCATTGAAGTAGAAATAGAAGGAAGTAGAACGATAGCCCCTTCACTGGGAGGGGTTGGGGAGTGGGGAGATGTGGCAGCGACACTTCCTTTTCCCGAGAGGACATTTTTTTTCAAAAAAAACTGAACCGGGCCCCACACGCAGGGGTAATCTCACCCGCCCCGCCCCCCCCCCCCTAGGGCAGTGGTGGCTGCGTACGCGTACGCAGCGTGATTTTCAAAAAGTGCGTACGGCGTACGCGTACGCGTACGGCGCTGCGTACGGCAGTCTATGGAGCACAGGAGACGGCCATGGCCGCACACCGAATCCGACAGTCGAACTCAGGTGTACCAGGGGCAGCCTTCGAGCCTTCCAGTCGGAGGTGGTACCTTTTGCAGTATGCTTGCGGGTGTACTTGCAGGTGTTGCGAGTGATTCGCCACGTGCGCGGCAAGGAATCATCTGTGAAAGGCAAGAGCAAAGGCCAGGGCCCAGCCACCCGCTGGGTGGCCTACTGTGTGCTGAGAGACCTGGAATACCAGCCGTACGCAAAATCTGCGTACGCGTACGCAGCGCGATTTTCAGAAAGTGCGTACGGCGTACGCGTACGCGTACCGTACGGCCGTACGCTGCCACCACTGCCCTAGGGGGGGTTGCCCTGTGACCCTGCTTTGTTTGCGTATAACAAAAGGTGGTGCAAATGGAAACCTATCGGGTGTCTTTCGACGCCTGAAGGGAGAAGAGTGTTGCCACTACACACATACAGATACCGGAAGGTGCCCCGCCCCGCCCCACCTCACACCCCCCCCCCCCTAGGGGGGGTCAAATGGGGGTGACAAACACGATTTTTCAAAAAACCGGCGCAGAGGCCCCAAAGCCCCCGTAAACCCTCCAAACCCCCCCAGATCGGTCCGGAAACCCATCGAACCCCACTTTTCCACCATTCCGGGCACCTCAGGTGCCCGAATTGGGGTACCTACATTTTGTGCCACCGTTTGGTACCGTACAGTGCCACTGTGTGGGAGGTTGGAAAAGAAAATGCCCCAACACACCACATCTGAGGGTTGCAATGCATGTTGCTTGCCAACCACGTCATCCGGTGGGTGTCAGGCGCTATGTAGGTGGCATTAGCCAGGTCTTCGATGTGTTCTGGCTTGTATACATACCTCCCTGCCACCATGCACCGGGAGCTGCCTGTAGGTACGGAACAAGTCCAGATGGTCGTGTGATTCCTGTGCAGCAGTGCTCCACAACCGGGATGTGTTGACAACGACTGTTGCAACACGAGCTGTACATTCCGGGAACACATGAAGTGCGCTGTCGTGGTACCCATTGTGCCAGAATTGGTAGTTGCTGCGGTCTACTTTGCCTGGCCCAGGAGCACTGGTACTGAACAGTGCAATATGCGTGGCGAGGTGAATGCAACGGAAGCGCGCAAAGCCAATACAGCTCTCGGATGGCGGGTGGTGGTGCCACTAGTGTGTGACGTTCACTCGAGGATACAATGCATCACAATGAATCAGCAACCGTGGACCGAGTACAATACGCTCTCTGTGGCTGGTGTGGGGGACAAAGGCAGTGCCTGTGCCGCAGGCAGGGAGGTACATATACAAGCCAGAACTCATCGAAGACCTGGCTAATGCCACCTACATAGCGCCTGACACCCACCGGATGACGTGGTTGGCAAGCAACATGCATTGCAACCCTCAGATGTGGTGTGTTGGGGCATTTTCTTTTCCAACCTCCCACACAGTGGCACTGTACGGTACCAAACGGTGGCACAAAATTTAGGTACCCCAATTCGGGCACCTGAGGTGCCCGGAATGGTGGAAAAGTGGGGTTCGATGGGTTTCCGGACCGATCTGGGGGGGTTTGGAGGGTTTACGGGGGCTTTGGGGCCTCTGCGCCGGTTTTTTGAAAAATCGTGTTTATCCACGTAAAAGGGGGGCATTTGACCCCCCTACCCCCCCCCCTAGGGGCCGTCTTAAGGTACCAAAAAACGTAAACATTACGACATTTTTCGACATAGGCAATTTTCGGACAGAAACCCCCCAAAAATGCTGAAAAAGTGGCCAGACCACCCCAAAAACCGTCCCTGGGTGTGAGACACCCACTTTGGTGGCCCGGAACGGGGCTGAAATGCAATGCTGAAAATTTTGTAGTGGTTTGGTACCGAACCCCTCCCCGGCTGAGTCTCCCAATCACCCCGTCACCTGCATCATCGAAATACCACGTCATGGACCACGTTCCGCCGCCTCTGATGAGGCATCTGAGCACTATTGGGCCAAAAAGGTGACATTTCAGCGGGTGTTCTGTCAGGTTTCGACCGATATTGTCAACAAAGCCTGGTATGTGTCCGCGCATGCAAGGGCGTCACTCGGGGGGCTTTCTGACGTGCCCTCCGTCGAATGCATAGGGGTCACCCAGGTCCACTTCTACACGGCGGCCAGGATGTCCGGGATATCCCGGGTGGGAGGTGGACAACGGAGGGAGCTGCCCCGGGAGGACATGAGCTGTCAGATATCCCGCCCGGGAAGGCCATGTCCTCCCCCCCGGGAGGAGTCCTCCCGGGGGATGTCCTGTGGGGTCAAAAACCGTTGGACAACGGCATTTTTCATATTTTTTGACACACCATCTCCCGGGAGGGCATGAGTCCTCCCGCGGGAGGACTCATGTCCTCCCGGGGGGGGAGGACATGTCCTACCCAGGCGGGATATCTGACAGCTCGGGTCCTCCCGTTTCCACCTCCCCACCCGGTATATCCCGGACATCCTGGCCACCCTGCAGACAAGGATGAGGTGCGTGGCCACGGCGAAGCTGTCGCGGTCCCCGCGATAAATGGTTTCTGTGAGTCATCATGTGGGAACCTGTCGGACCAAATGTCCTCACTGATCTCAATAGTCACCGCGCAGCACAGATGGCACAGTTCAAGCACAACAAGGCACTCACCGGTGTGCCAGTGACTCATTCTGCTGAAGAATTGAACATGTTCAGGCATGTTCAGGAAGAAGGCTATCCCATCTGCCTCTGCAGCGAAGGATGTCCACAGGGGTTTGGAAGAGGCCGAATTCCGAACGAAGCCAGATTGAATGCCTGCTGCAGAAGCGTGCGCGCTTGCAGCAGAACACAACAGCGGAGAAAGTACTGAGAAGGCACTCCTTCCCAAGCTTGTCACGTTCCTGCGCTCCCAATTTGAACCGAAGGCAGCAGTGCCCACTCAGGAAACGAAAAGGCGGTATGTTGCGAGCAAGTAGGGCGGGACGGGGTCGGGAGGGGGGTTCAAATGAGGGGGCCGGAACCAAACCACTACAATTTTTTGAACATGGTCACGGATTGGCTCAGAAGTGGCCAAATACCCCCAAAAACCACCCAGACCGCCCCCAAATACTCCCAGGGGCCGGGGTTTCAAGTTCACAGCCATTTTGTGCGTGTTCCTCGCCTATGTGAAAAATCCCGTAATGTTCACCCCTTAAGATTTTGCCTACCCCCCCCCCCAAGGCTGGACAAATGCTGCATTTTAAAAATAAAAAACATAAAATAAAATAAAGTGCAATAAAATGCAGTAAAGTGCAGTAAAATGCAGTAAAGTGCAATAAAGTGCAGGAGAGCGTGTTGTAGGGGTGGCTCGGCGTGACGGTGGGCAGGACGCTGACCTGCCGTGCCAGGGGACCCTGATCCGCCCACTCTGGCCAACACAAGGCCACCAAGGCAGTACCCCCGCCAGGCCCGCCCTGCTGCTGTTCGGCATGCTTGATGCTGCTTCCGAGCGCCGGGGCCAATCAGGCAGCAGGCGCACCCCAGCACCGCAGGCGCAGCAGGGCGGACCAGCACGGCGGTGTGCGGTGGGCAGTCCACCTTCCTCGGACGTTGTACAGCTGAGCTGATCTGGCGTACGGGTTCTTCACCATCCCGTTCGGGGAGGCTGGACATCAGAGCGGACTGAAAGCACTCAAAGCAGGACTGAAGCCAGGCGGAGGCCGCACCGATCAGGTCCTGCTAACCCACCGACCCAACATAGGCAGGGCACATCCATCCCGGCCTGCATTCTCTGCCGGAGCCTTGGTGCGTCCCTGTGACCTTCAGGAGAACCTCCGTGCAGGAGCGGTACTTTTTGCCATCTTCTGCGGGTTTGCGGCTGTCCGCAAACTTGCAGACGTGGCTGCACCTCTGTAAAGTGGGTGTGACTCCAGCATTTGGCCTGTCCATAGTGGTCCTCCCAGCTGTACGTATGCGAAGCCCAAGGCACCACTCAGGACCATGCACTTTATCCAAAAATCCGGAAAATAAAATACAATAAAATGCAGTAAAATGCAGTATAATAAAGTGCAGTAAAGTGCAGTAAAAATTTGCTGCCAGCCTTGCCCCCCCCACCCCTCCCCCCATCCCGTAACCGACGAACCCAACTGATTGAGACGGTCCCATCCCCCCTCAGGCACGACAGCATCCCAGGAAAGAAGTCCTACCCCGCGAGCGTGGATTTGCTGAAGGAGCTTTTGGTTCGGTGTGCTGGCCTGGCCGGTCGGGGGCCGGGGTGGGGGCGGGGGAGGGAGGGGGTTTTATTGAGGCCTCCTTTTCCGCTGAAAGTCTCCCTAGCAGAAAGGCGAGAGCTCTCGCAATATAGGTGTCGCAATTGACACGGCTTTGGCACAGTTTGCTGGGAGGGAGTGGGGTGGGGGTGGAGGGGGCAACTAGAATCATACATTATGGGGTTCGTTCAGCAACACAACTCCTCCCGTCTGATTGCATGGTTCTATTCGCCCAACCACATGCCCCCTGAGTCACACAGAGGGGACTGCTCGGTGAGGCCGCAGGTCACAACCCAGAGATGACTGACGGTTGTGCGTTCGCCTCGGAAAACACTTCTCTTCAGGAAACTGGAAACAGTTCCCTCAGAGAGTGGGCGTGTGTTGCGGGCCACAACGAAAGGGGCAGGGCGGAGACGGCAGGGGCTAAGGACAGAAAGTATACTGCTTCTGGCTGATGTTGGGGTTAGGTCAGCCTGCGGTGTCTGGCTGATACGCCGTGTGACCCAAACACCCCTCCCCTCTTTGGTCTCACCCCTCTCCCTCACACCCTATACTTTGCAGTGGCGACATCCCTTGAAGCAAGCCAGTTATGCGGTCCGCCGTCACCGTGACTGCCAAGCCCCATCACTTCCGGGTCTTCTGCTTCACAGCACGTTTTACCGACACGGCACACGGGTCAGTGTGCTTCGACCTCGCCTCCGCAGCGCGCTGCTCAAGGTACTCCACCACGTGGTATTGTTGGAACGCCTTGGCCGCCTGCACCGCACCCTTTGCCTGGCGCCGCGTCTCCAGCCAGTCGGGGTTTTTCGCAACAAGCGGGTTCAGGAAGGTCAGGATATGGGAGTGCCCATTCATGGCAGCCCATATCAGGGGCGTGTCACGATCCTGGTTCTGCACGCAGGGATCCGCGCCTGCGGCAACCAAGGCCTCCACCAGCTGCAGGTCGCCCTGCCAGCAGGCGTGCATCAGCGCAGGGCTGCCTCGGCTGTCGCCCTGATTGACGTAAGACGCACCTGACCTGCCGAGGAGCGCTAGGAGGTAGTCACGCACCTCAGGGTGCGCCAGGCCGAGGAGCAGCGCAGTGGTGTCGCGCTCCTGCTGGAACACGTCAACCCCTGCAGTGTGCAGCAGCTGCAGGTGGTGCACGTTCCCCGTCTCGGCGGCGTGGGCTACAGACTTGAAGTTGCGCTTGATGCTCATCTCACGCAGCTGCATCCGTGCCACCTCCTTCTCCGACATCACAATCTCCACAGTGCTCTCCGGAAGGATGGCCGTGTCGCACAGAAGCACATCATCGTCATCCAGCTCAACAGAGTCGTGCACCAGACACCTGTTCTCAACCGTCAGGCGGAGTGTCCGGTAAATCGCCTCCTTGAGCCCACCGACGGTGTCATCGGGGTCGGTGTCGATGCAGTACAGCTCTGACCCATGCTGGCAGTACACCTGCATCGACATGGCTGATGTGTAAGGGTCCTGCGGGAGAGGAATGCATGTGCGGAGTGGAGTGTGCATGCATCTAGTGTAGTTCACATCATGTTGGAGCAGTGCAGCCACAGCCCCTGAGGGATGCAAGCTGCACTGTTGCGTTAACCTTTTGCGTATGATAGTCGGGTTGAGGGGTGTGTGGGGTGGCGGGTGGGTGTGTGGGCTGAATCCCTCCACTGGGTGCCCCTGCGGATAGCACCCTCTCGACGCCACGGCGTCTCTACTCTAGGCATCTATGCACACTGCAGGCCTGCGTGTGTCTTTCAAACATCCCACCACACCCAAGCTACACCGAGAAGGAACCACCCCACAGGCGTTGCAGTCAACACCATCAGCACCTCCTCCCTCCGGCGGCTGCCCTCCCGTCGGATTAAATCCTGAACAACCTCAGAACGAGAAGACCCCACAACGCAAATCTTGTTGCAAAACCAACGCAGCAGGGGCAGGCCGACACAACTCTTCACACCTCTAGGAAGCACACACACCCACTTGGGGTTGTTGTCATGACCTCTGTCCCTCGTTTGGCATTCAGTTGTAGACCAGGCGGGGAGATTTTGGGCGTGGCTGATGCCTGATTCCATAGGCAGCTGCCTCACGGCAGTGCCGCGCAACCCTGCCGCGTGCCAGGGTGCAGTCCGAGGCGCCGAGCCTCTCCTCAGCCTCGTAGAGGGCAGCGCGGATGGCATTGAGGTCGTGCGGCAGGCTCTCTGCGTGCTGCAGGGTGTGGAGGCGCTGCGACAGCGACGCAATCTTCTTCTTCAGCGCTGCAACCTTCTGCGCGCGCAGCGCAGCGGACTGCTTCTCCTCAACGCGGTGCGCCGACAGCGCCTGCTGCGCGGCAACCACCTTCACCCGCTTCGCCTGCACACACGCCGCACCCGCCACCCGCTCCACCCCCCCGAGTGTGTACATCACGCGCCGCCGCAGGTCCCCGAGCTCCGCATCGCGCCTGCCCTGCTCCAGGCCCAGCACCTGCCGCCTCTCCTCCACCTGCAGCTGCAGGCGCTGCACCGTGTCATCCGCTGCGACTGTCCTCCCCGCAGTCCCTGCCTCCAGCACATTGAGGAAGCGGGTCAGGTCGGCGTTCTGCAGGGCCTCCTCCTCGCGGTAGCCCTGCAGGGCCTGCACGAGGTTGCGCGCCCTCTCCAGCTGGAAGGCGTGGCTCTGCCGCTGCGATGCAAGCACCCTTTCGAAGAAGGCATCCTCTTCAGACGCCTGCGCGGCAGCGTCGTGGATGGCCTTCTGCAGGGCTGCCTTCTTCTCGGTGCAGCAGATCGACATATCCTCCACCAAATGCTGCGGCATCAGCTGGGCGGCAGGCGCGCCCTCCTGCGACAGGGCGAGTAAGGCCATGATCTGCCGACGGTTGGAGCCATCCTCGGCATGAAGGAGTGCGTTCTCCAGGCTGAGCTCCACCTGGAATGCGCGCTTTGCAGAGAGCTGGCCCTCCGCGTCGATGATGCGCTGGCACACCGCCTTATATTCCCGAATGCTGCGGATCTGCGCAGCGGCATGCCCCGCCGACTGCGTGTTATCCGCCTCCTGCGCCTCCAGCTCCTCCTTCACCTGCTCCTCCTCGCGCAGCTGCCACCCCACAGCGGTGACCAGAGCCTCTGAGCCGGAGGTGCCGCCCGCATCGGCAGCCCCGCCAAGGAGGGGCGCCTGCATGCGCAGGGTGTAGTGCTCCTGGGAATGGGATGCTGAGTGTTTTTGCGTGGGAGGGTTATGTAGAGGGGGTGTGTATATCCGTGGTGTGCCCCCCGCCCCCCAGACGCATCACCTCCCTTCACTGACACAGGGCGAAGGCCTCATCAAGCAGCGATTTTGGGGAAGGCTGGGGTGGGGGGGGGGGGAGGTGGGGCATGCACGGGAAACTAATACTGTCGGACGGGATTCATCATGCGCTATTGTTGTCAGGAAGGCGCTCATTTCTTTCAGGGGGGGCGGTGGTGGCGGTGGTGAGGATAGTGTGGTCCAGAAGAACAGCATCACGTCAGGTCGATGAGTGAACATCACAGAGGAACACCTTCAGACAGCAGGGCTTGCCAAGGCATGAGGGGCGGTGATTTTTTTGGATGGGGAAAGAGAAGCCAGCCAGCACCCAGGAGCACATCGATGGCCTCCTGTATATGTGATATTCGATGGTACAGGTGAGAGAGGAGGGAAACGCAGAGAGATGCCATTCCCTTCAGCACGTGGGGAGGGGTTGGGGGGTGGGGTTGTGGGGGTGGCACTCTTGACATTCTGTTTCCGGGGGTGGGGGGAGGGTGGGGCAGCACCTAGGATGGGGCGCATCTGTTTGGAGGCCCCATATTGTGAGCGCTGACAGGGAACAGCCGACAGAGGGAGGGGCACAAGGAACGCGCGCTGCAGGGTGGCCTGCTGGATCGAACTGTAGCCCATTGCACCCCGATGGCATCAATGCGACCAAGGTAGATATACAGTTATCTTTGCGTTGGCTTTCAGTAAGGCGCAGGCTCGACCTCTCCAACTGCACCCGCATGTGAGTGGGGCGAGAGGGCCTCCCGGCGCCCTGATCTGCAGGTCTACCGAGGAGTCTATCCAGAGCAGTTGGCATGGTTATGGCTTGTCTGGCAGCGCGGTATCGGCAGTGCCTCCAGCTGTGGCTTGCCCAACCTGGCGGCACGTGCGTTTGAGAGGTGGATGAGAGTATCCCCAAGCACATATGATCTTGTGAATCACACTATTCACACACTGGGATCTGACACGCAGAAGGTTGACCCGAACCGAAACATGCCACATATGCACGTTACATTTTTATGTGTAGTGCAGGGACACCGAGTAAACTCTGCTGAGACCTCCACTGCACACACGCACACACACACACGCGAAGATTTTGTACATCCGTGCAGACCCCATCGAGCGCATGGCTCTGGACGCGAGTCTCCACTGCATGCACGTAACACGCACAATGCGATACACGCCCTTCTACGCCATGACATACCGCCCTATCATGATAGCCTCTGAGTTGAACAAAACTGAATACACGGATGGGGTACACCACTGGGTTTTTGCGGGGACTGGGGATACACTGGATGAAGGAAAGACGCCACACCACAATCTAGACAGCCTGATAACTGGCACCGCGTCTTTGCAGTCCAATACGAGCCTCTGCTCGCTCGACCTCACGTTCGAACTGCTCTTGGCTGGCTGCGAAGCTCGGATGCGGGTACTCAGAAACCCCGAAGGGCGCAGTGGAGGTCATGCTCCGCTTCTCATGAGGAGCCACGAAGCGATGCTTCACAAGCTTGCCAGAAGCAAGGCTGCTGCCATGCACATCGGTGTAAATCTTCGGCACAGGCGAGTCACGGGGGTACTGCTCAGAAGAGCACTTCCTGCTGTGCACCGGCCAGTCCGCCACCTGGCACGCCTCGCCACAATACGACGCAAGATGACACGGACACCGCCAGTCGCTATCCCTCCCGCAGTGCGCACACTGCGTCAGCGACACAGGCTGCGGGGTCCGCCGCATCCCCACAGGATACGGCTGTGACGAACCCCCTCGCCGCACCACACCACCACCACCACCACCACGGGGCGACCTCCGCTCAGTGCGGGGTGATGGCGATGGGGACAGCGAGGCTGCAGCACGCTCATACTTCACACGGTGCGGCGACACCGGGTCGATGTACTCTATGAGCTGGGAGAGCCGCAGCAAAACAGCCCCGAAATTCCGCGACGTCCGGAGAAGCCGATCGCCGGACGCCACGTCGGAAACGGGGATGCCATCCACGTGGGTGAGGACACGCCCCACACAGGCAGACATCCCGGCGCGGTGCGCCGGCGTGTCGTCCACCACGCCCATCAACATGTTGCGCGAGTCGACGAGGCACCCGATAGGCCCGGAGTCACCGCCACGGTCAACCTTCACCTCCATGCCGAGGTTGTCTGACTGCTCGATGAGGGTACTCAGGTCCACCATGCGGAGATCCTCCTCGCGCATCCGGCGTGCCGACAGCGGGGCAGCAGGTGCAGCAGGTGTCGCAGGCGCAGGCGTCCGCACCCCCGCTCGCGACGGGCTCGGTGTGTGGGCTGCAGACATCGCATGCATGCGCCGCGTCTGATCCCGCGGTGTGTATGCAGATCACCACTGAAACCCTGCCAGGGGGCAGGAAGACCCGGAACTGCAATGTCCCCACAGATCGCAGTGTGGGGTGCAGTGCCTGAAAGGTGTGCTGTGTGGGAGGGGGGTGGTCACATCGAGTGGAAGATGGAGGTGTTTGTGAGTCTGTGCGACAGTGGGTGGGTACAGGTGTCATCGTTGCAACAGGGTTTGCGGGTGGATGTGGGGGCAGGAGGGGGGTGGGGGGGGTGGGGTGGGGTGGGGTGACACCGCTGCATTGTTTTCACTTCAATAAAATCGGGGGTTCCATTCTACTTTCCTTTTTGCTCTCTGCCACACACACACATCCACCCGCCGATTTTTTCCTTCTTCTTGGGCTCTCAGTAGCCCAGAAAAGACCGAATCTGTGCGCCGCTGGATCAGAAAGTGACAGCAACACATGGCAGCAAAACCATTCGCCTGAATGAAATTGCTTTGTTGGATACGCGGACACCTCCCCCCCGCCCGGCCTGATGAGAAATGCCAGGGACGAGGTGTCGCAAGATCACAGCAAAACGGCACAGAGACAAACGTTGACACTACTGGGCTCTTCTGATTCTGAAGATCGTACTCATTTTCGCTTTATGGCTGAAACACCTTGTCCAGCACCTGTCAGAAAAAAGACAAGGCTGTTGTTTGTGCGCCAAATCCGGGCAAAACAAAAGCAACTCCGCAGCCTGATGAGGAGGTTGAATTTGTTGCCCAAGCGCTGCCTACTATCTGTTTGACACTGACAGGAGCCCTGTTGCAGTAAGAAACACAGCGCCGAACAGCTTTTCGATCTGCACATCGTAGATCAAGGCTGCGTTGAGTCCCTGTGGTGCGGCATTAAGGTGCTCATCCTAAAGGTTTTAACCGCACGACATACTTTCACGAGTCACAATAAAGACATCAGCCCCCTCATTGGGGCACGTGGGCGGGCTTCACATTGAGACGCATTTATACGTTGCAATCACCACAACCCCCCTACTATCTACTATGGAGGGTGTCCTAAATTTAGGAAATTTTTGAAAAATTTGGAAAATTTTGGGGGATTTTTTGAAAAAATGGCAAAAAAAAGGGTGTGGGGAGTTGGGTCCAGTTTAGCAAAGTCCGTGTATTTGGACGCGGCCCCTCAGATAAGGAAGCCGCGTCTCAGGTGCAGGATGTGGGGTGTTGTCGATTTTTCAGGGTTCGACATTCTCGGGCTGGACGGAGAGAAACGGTGGGTGCAACTCTGATCAGAAAAAACTTCAACCGAAAAAACGGGGTGTAGCTCCCTGACTGACGAGCAGCGGGAGGTGGCGAAGAGAAGCTCCTCATGCGTGGCGGCCTCCCTCGTTCGCGGCGGGTGAGGCATGCGGGGGTACGAGAGCGGCACCCGCCTGAGTTCTTTATGGAACCCACAAACCTGGTTGGCCTCACGGATGTGAGGTTGGAAATGCTCCGGGAGACAGCCGATGGCGCCTCAACGCCACAGGCCATCGTTGCCGGCTTGGTGCCCATATGGTGCAAGATGAGCGGCGGAATCGGCGAACTTCGGGAACTATCAGGTAGTTTGAACGCTGAAGACTGCCCCGCCAGGCTGAATGGGAGTCACAACGCGATGAGGAACAAGGATCAGCAGCGCCCTTTGCGGCAAACACAGGGCAGCTCTCCCTGAGCAGCTGGGAATGAAACGGGACGGAACTAACGAGCAGCAGCGAAAATATTGCAGAGCACCAGTAACCACAACGAGTCCATGACACAAGTGGAACTGCAGACACGGGGCAGCCAAGAAACCGACGCAGTCGCAGGAGACCACCTCCACTGTCAGAACGAGCAGAACTGAGAGACACTCAATGGGATGGAGCGGAATCACTGGAACGGGGACACACTGATGGCACACAGGACAGACAGACAGAAGTCAGAGTGAAACGGTTGTACAAAGGGCTCGGCTTTACCGACGTCCTTGAAAAATTTTTGGGGTGTTTTTGGGTGAAAAACCGGGCAACCTGGACCCTTTGGGACCACACAGGCCAGGAAAGGCCAAAATTTTCGATTTTTTTCGGAAATTTTTCGGTTTTTCAGAGTGTAGCAGTCCGCAGATACAGATTTTCGGGTCGGAAAAAAAAATTTTTTTCGACCCAAAAAAATCGGATTTTTTCGGGGAGGGTCTCCGGTGGCCCCCCCTGGATTTCCTGTTTTTTCCCGATTTTTCCTGATTTTCGGATTTTGCTCGAAATTTGCCCTTGTGTCAACCAGTGGCAAAACTTTCGGAAAATCGGGAAAAATCAGGAAAATCCGGAGTACCGGACACCCTCCTATGGAACGGTTTGAACGTTTTTTAACCGCCCCTTGGTACGAGGTGCCATGCGGCTGTTTTGCCTCGCCGTCCCATCAACCTGCTGACCAGCACAGGCGGCGGTGACATTTTATTTTGCCGATTTTCTTGAGCATCGACGACCAAACCGAACGTCTTCTGCTGACCCACATTGCCGGCAGAAGGGGGTGCATGATATTCTGGGGCACGACCCACTTCGGGGGGAGGGCAAGGCCTTCACTCTGTTACACTACGTTAAGCTGTGCGTCAGATGTGCCCATGCCTTCCCCCGTTCAGGCGGCCCACCCCTTCTCCACTGCATAGAGTGCGGAAGGCCGCATACCCGATGCGCATTTCAATATATTTTTCTTGCACCGCACATATAATTCCAACTGCACATTTTCTTCGCATTCTCTCACCACAAGCAACCAATTTGCCTGTGGCACCGAATCCGGGCAAACAACATCAAAAACCCAACCCCTCACTCAGGCCTGCTTGTGGAGGTCGGGTCTATTGTCCCCCAACAATCGCTTCCCACCCTCTCCTCTCCCCCTGTAAGCAGCTATCCCCGACAACTTGACAGGATCCCTGCTGTGTGGTAAACACAAATCCTCGCTCGGCATACCCTGAATTGTCGAAACCCCCCCACCCCACTCCCACTCCCACCCCACAGAGTTTCAGCCCAAACCGATTCGGCCCCCAACCCTGTTTCCCTGAGTTTCGAGGCGCGAATCCTTGCTTAGGCTCCCAAAGCCGCAAACCGCAGAGCAGCGCCACTCCCCCCCTCCTAAAGGGGACAGAAGGCTTTGCCAGACCAGCTTCGCTGGGGCGTATTTTCCCCTCCGGAAAGCGTCTTTTGGGGAGGGAGGGGAGGGGTGGGGGGAAGACACGAGAAAACCCGATACGTCCCGCATGTTGTTGTGTGCCTCTCAGGCACACAACCTAAGGGCGAGAGGGCCGTTTTGATATTCCTCCACGGTGGGATCTTGTAAATTTTACATGTATAACTACAAGTATAATACATGTATTATACATGTATAATACTTGCATGTCAACTATTATACATGTATAATACATGTATATGCCTGAAATATACATGTAAAATACATGTATATCAAGTAAAAATACAAGTATAATACTTGCATGTCAACTATTATACATGTATTTTTACTTGATATACATGTATTTTACATGTATATTTCAGGCATTTACATGTATTTTACATGTATAATACTTGTCATGCAAGTATTATACATGTAAAATACTTGCATGACAAGTAAAATACTTGCATGCAAGTAAAATACATGTATTTTACTTGCATGCCAGTATTTTACTTGTCATGCAAGTATTATACATGTATTTTACTTGTCATGCAAGTATTTTACATGTATAATACTTGCATGACAAGTATTATACATGTAAAATACATGTAAATGCCTGAAATATACATGTAAAATACATGTATATCAAGTAAAAATACATGTATAATAGTTGACATGCAAGTATCATACTTGTATTTTTACTTGATATACATGTATTTTACATGTATATTTCAGGCATATACATGTATTATACATGTATAATAGTTGACATGCAAGTATTATACATGTATAATACATGTATATACTTGTAGTTATACATGTAAAATTTACAAGATCCCACCGTGTCACTCACGAGGGGGGGTGGGGGGGGGGACCACTGGGGTGAGGTGTGGTTCTGCTCCCGGCGCAAAAAAAAACTTTCGGCAAAAAAAAGAAATTGGTTCGGCCATTTTTTCCTTCTGTAAAAAGGAGGAAATGCACCCAACAAAATAAACGTGCCGCTCTCTGTGAGGTCGCAAACATCCCACCCCACCCCCCCACCACCTCCCACACAGGGCAACGGTAAAAAAAATCAAGAAGGGTGGTGTGCGCCTGCGCCGGGGGGGAGGGGGCGCGCAAACACACACACACACCCGGGGGTGGCGCGGACTGGGTCCACTGCAAGATCCAGCCTGTGAGACTGGGCCCCGCAGTGAAATGATGCAGAGAAAGGCAAGGCACAGGGGTTCTCAATACCCCTGTCACTCAAAGGTTGCAGGTGCCAGAGGGTGGGGGGTGTGGGGGCGGGGAAGGGCGTCGTCATAACAGAGGAGAGTAAGGGGCAGAGAGACGACACCTATATCCGACGCACGACACACACTCTCTTATTGCGGTCGGGCCACGGCCGGCCGCCGACCCGCGTGCTGCGGCACCAGTCGGGGTGGTGACCGAGATGTAGGACTGTGTTCGGCGTGTGTTGTGCGACAGAGGGGTGGGGGGAGGAGGGGGTTATAGGCGGAAACAAAGACTTCACTTCGGCGGCTAGAAGGCTTGTATGTCCACACGTAGTGGGGAAGGAGGGGGGGGGGGGAGTGGGCGAAGAGGTATTTTTTTCTGTTCTCACAAGATCTGACATCATCGATTTTGGGAAATGTCACGAGGTGGCTGTTGGGAAGATACAGCCTCTTCCTTGCTTTGTAACCCAAGTGGCAGTCGAATGGCCGAAGAAAGGGGGCGGGGGGGCGGGGAATTGGATTTGCTTGTATTGTTGAGGAGATCTCTACTGATCACGAGGGGGGGGGGGGTGGCGAACGTAGCCTCCAAACGAGACTTGTCGGTATTGTGTTTTTTTCCAATTTCTTGACGAATTGCAGCACGACCGCAGCAGGGCTGCAGCACCGTGCGCCGTGCGATGTCCCTCTCAGAGGTACACGGCACATCTGTTGGAAGGGTGGGGGGTGAACAAGAGGGACGAACAACGCACCATCAAGCTTGGGGTGGGGCCAGAAGCAAATGAGAGGGCCAGGTAGTACCTGTGGTATCCAGGGCTGGCTCAGCGATTGGAATGTTCGCAAGAGGCAGCTCACATTGTTCTGGTTTGGAGTTGGTCATGGCGGCCCTCACCGCTGCAATAAACAACTGGCGCCCTACGCAATGTGCACCCCAAGCCAGCGGTGATGGCAGCACACCCAGCGTCCGATGGACCAGTAGAACGTGGCACAGTGCGGCTGCAATGCCACGCGCTGCCCTATGTTGGTCAGAGATCTGGTTCCTCGGCGCTGAGGCCGGAGTGCCTTGCAGGCGCAGGGCCTTCAGCACTCTCCAGAATACGGTACACCGTTGCCCAAAAGGAACCCATTAAGTGACTCGATGCAGCAGCGCAGCAGGCGCAGTGTCGTCAGCTATGCATAACGCATACACTGGCACTTTGTTTCGCGACACCTGAAATGCTGATGCCTTCGTGTTCGTATCACCGCGGCAATTTGATAGAACTTTTTTTTAAACCTTCACCTGACACCCCCTGCACACACCGTGCCGCCGCTGTGAATGTGCTTCAAAAAAAGTTTTCAAGAAACTTAGAAGAAAGGGTTGCTGGGGGGTGTCGTAACTACCTCCGGTGGGGGAAAGGGGCATCGCTTCCCTGTTGATGCCTGCTTCGAATCAAAGCTGAGGTGTGATATCGAACCCCAAACTGCGCCTGACCCACCGATCTCTTCACGATGCCAAGAGCACGTTGTTGTAAACAGCGCCAGCTACTGCCAGTTCTTCCGTGCATATGGCGCGATGACATTATCGAAAATGTGATAGCCGCACCGCATTCTGGTGTGAAAACCACGGTGAAAGTAAATTGAGAGGGAACTGGGGAAATTGAGATGAACCAATACAAAACAACAACAACAGCAACAATAACAACAACGCAAGAAACAAGAAAATCAACAACGCCAACAGCGGCGATGTCATTCTGTTCTGTTTGGCAAGGCAAAAAAAATACAAGGGGGGAAGACACACGGGTCTATATTCCACAAAATTATTTGTACGTACGGGGGGGCCATCCACTCTGTGTCACAGTGTGTCAAACTGTGACACATTTGCAGCCAGTTTTGTGAGGCAACTCCCGCCTTCTCACCTTTCGGCCTTTCTGAGCGAAGACCCCCCTTCAAGGAACAAAGCGAAGCGAGGCACCAAATGGGTGTGATGCGGTGCGGTGTCGGCGGTGGGAATGAAGGAGGAAGGAAGGAGAAAGAGAGCGGGTGTGGGTGTGGGTGCGGGTGGTGAGGGTGGGTGGGGTGGGGAAGGGGGGCCACGCAAAGAACACAAAGGTTCCCCCTTGCCGTTGCGTTTTACTGCCCCTCCCCCCCCCCATCACCCACCCCCCCCCCAAAAAAAAAATACCTAGCCCACCGACGAGTTGGAGAAACTTGACAGACGGTGTGCTAGAATAAAGGGAAAACCGGAATAACGCCCCCCCCCCCCCTACTGGGGGGGGCTAAATAGAAGCCCCCCCCCCTTGTATTCGGCGTAGGATCGAGTTTTTTTGGGGGTTTTCGAGCAGGGCTGTTCCTAACTGGGGGGCTTGTTCCCCACTTTCAGGATTCTGAACTTTTTTTCTAAGAATTTTTGTAAGGGGAAAAAAACTTTTTTTCTAAGAATTTTGTTAGGGGAATTTTTTTCTAAGGTTGTTTCGCAGAGGAAAAAACTTTTTCTAAGTTTTCCCCAGTCGACAGGGCGCGCACAAGGATGGAAGGGAAGTCTGTCCCCCGTACCGTTCGCCTTGCTGGCCAACTGGAGAGCCAGACGTTCACTACCGTGGCCTCCGGCGGCTGGGGGGCTCCGCCCCCCAGACCCCCCTGTGGCGTACGTCTCGTACTCAAGTCCTTCGAATCCCATCAGGTCGGGGTCCAACCACTCCAGTCGCCTCAGGAGGACGCAGCCAACTCGCACAGAATCTGTACGCCCACACGAACAGATGTTCGCTACCGTGGCCTCCGGCGGCTGGGGGGCTCCGCCCCCCAGACCCCCGATGTAGCGTGTGCCCGTCCATCTATCTCACTTCCCCGGGTACAGTGCAGCGTAGGAGGTCAGCGCCGCATCCATGAAGCGCTTCTTCGAAGCCTGACTGACATCGGACAGGAGGTCGGGCTTCCCCACCTGGGAGGTACACTTGCCGCGTTCGCGACATGCGTGACACGCGACACGCTACCTGAAACGTGAGTGCGCCTTGCTAACACGGGCATTTCAACGGTCTGCCGACGACCGTTCCCCAAACCAGTAAACCAGCAGTTTTGGAAAATCGGAGAGATCACCCTACTGCGCTGAATATGGTGCGCACCACTGCAAAAATCCCCGGGAGTTTTTGGGCTTTCAGACCTGAAGGGCCAGCAGGTGGGTGGCGTCGGGGAGTGGCAGCTTTGTAACTGCCCTCCGGCTGCTGGCACGTCCAGCCCTGCGAGCCAAGGTGTATTGAGTCCCTGCGGAGCACAACCCCCGATGAGAACGAGTGCCAGATGATCCTCATTCATTTTCAGCTGTAACGCGCATGAGGGGCACTCTCTGCCGCAAGCATCTCTGGGCATCACTCGAGAGCTGTCACATGATGACGCGGAGAGAAATCAGAGAAAAGGTCCCGCCTGACGGGCACGCGCCTGGAAACTGTGGGGGGCGAGCAAAAAATCCCTTGTAAAAATTCTTAGAAAAAACCTGGTTCCCCGACCCAAAAAACCTGGAAAAAGGGCTCGTTCCCCGCCCAGGCCTGTTTTCGAGGGCCCAAAATTTTAGGCAATTTTTGCAGTGGGTGGCCAAATAGAAGGGGGGGGGTCAAATACAAGGGGGGGGGGCTTGTATTCGGCGGAAGCCGAATTTTCCAAATTTTGGTGAATTTTGCCCCAGGTGACCTCGTGGAATCGCGATTTTCGCCTTCCATTGCACTATTCGGAATCCGTGCGGATCGTGGTGGGGTCATTTTGTGGGTGGAGGTGCCAAGTTTGACCCATGAAATGTGGGTCTGGTTTGGGTCCTGATAATGGGAGGATATTCCCGGGAGTCAGCCACCTGCGAGGACCCCCACACTGGTGTCCAAAAACCCGTTCCTTTGAATGTTTGGATTCCGTGCGGACCGCAGTGGGGTCATTTTGACCATGAGGTGCCTGTTATGACTGGAAAAACAGGTTGAAAATTTGAAATTTGGCTGAAATTCGGCTTCCGCCGAATACAAGCCCCCCCCCCCCTTGTATTCGGCGAAAAATTTTATGGATTTCGAATTTTCAGACCCCCCCCTTCTAATCGGCCCCCCCCCCTTGTATTTGACCCCCCCTTCTATTTAGCCCCCCCCAGTAGGGGCCGTCTTAAGGTACCAAAAAACGTCAAAATATCGACATTTTTCGACATAGGCAATTTTCGGCCAGAAACACCCCAAAAATGCTGAAAAAGTGGCCAGACCACCCCAGAAACCGTCCCTGAGTGTGAGACACCCACTTTGGTGGCCCGGAACGGGGCTGAAATGCAATGCTGAAAATTTTGTAGTGGTTTGGTACCGAACCCCTCCCGGCTGAGTCTCCCGATCACCCTGCCACCTGCATCATCAAAATCCCACGTCATGTACCACGTTCCGCCGCCTCTGATGAGGCATCTGAGCACTATCGAGCCAAAAAGGCGGCATTTCAGCGGGTGTTCTGTCAGGTTTCGACCGATATTATTATGAACAAAGGGGGTCTTCGCTAGCCGGTGCAAAAAAGTGCAGGCTGGTGCAGGGCAAAATGGGCCGAAAATGGGCCAAATCGGAGGCAAAAAAAAGGGCGGGGTGTTGGGTGGCCCCTAGCTGGGAGCACGCATTTGGACCCAAAAAATAATGTCGAGCGGTCCCTGTGCATTGTTCAGCCCTCACAGGACGAGAAGGCACGGCGGGGCCCGTGTCACGGGTAAACATTGAGATCAACCTGTCATCCTGGGCCAAGCCAAGATGGGAGCTGGCCGCCTGGGGCAATGCAGGAGCAACGGCTAGTGCTCGTGCTGGCACGAAGCGGAGCCAGGCAGTGCTGTCCCAAGGGTGGGCCGAGCCAGACAGTGATGTCCCGAGAATGGGCCGAGCCAGACAGTGCTGTCCCGAGAATGGGCCGAGCCAGACAGTGCTGTCCCGAGAACGGGCCGAGCCAGACAGTGCTGTCCCGAGAACGGGCCGAGCCAGACAGTGCTGTCCCGAGAATGGGCCGAGCCAGACAGTGCTGTCCCAAGGGTGGGCCGAGCCAGACAGTGCTGTCCCGAGAATGGGCCGAGCCAGACAGTGCTGTCCCGAGAACGGGCCGAGCCAGACAGTGCTGTCCCGAGAACGGGCCGAGCCAGACAGTGCTGTCCCGAGAACGGGCCGAGCCAGACAGTGCTGTCCCGAGAATGGGCCGAGCCAGGCAGTGCTGTCCCAAGGGTGGGCCGAGCCAGACAGTGCTGTCCCGAGAATGGGCCGAGCCAGACAGTGCTGTCCCGAGAATGGGCCGAGCCAGACAGTGCTGTCCCGAGAACGGGCCGAGCCAGACAGTGCTGTCCCGAGAATGGGCCGAGCCAGGCAGTGCTGTCCCAAGGGTGGGCCGAGCCAGACAGTGCTGTCCCGAGAATGGGCCGAGCCAGACAGTGCTGTCCCGAGAACGGGCCGAGCCAGACAGTGCTGTCCCGAGGGTGGGCCGAGCTAGGCAGTGCTGTCCCGAGAATGGGCCGAGCCAGGCAGTGCTGTCCCAAGGGTGGGCCGAGCCAGACAGTGCTGTCCCGAGAATGGGCCGAGCCAGGCAGTGCTGTCCCAAGGGTGGGCCGAGCCAGACAGTGCTGTCCCGAGAATGGGCCGAGCCAGACAGTGCTGTCCCGAGAACGGGCCGAGCCAGACAGTGCTGTCCCGAGGGTGGGCCGAGCTAGGCAGTGCTGTCCCGAGAATGGGCCGAGCCACGCAGTCCTGTCCAGAGGGTGGGCCGAGCCAGGCAGTGATGTCCCGAGGGTGGGCCGACATCACATCCGGTCTCGGCCCGCTGTCTGGACCGCAGCAACAAGAAATCTGCGCTGCATGCACAGGAGCAGGGGGACTTGGCCCGTCCGCACTCCGACATTGCACCGCGCTGCCCCAGCGCTCCAGATCACAAGGCCCCCTGTGCCGCAGGAGGTGGAGACGTCGCACACCAGCAGGATGACGTCGCAGACCAGTTCACCACCCCCAACAGTAGGTCACACTCCGCCTCGCCTGTAGGCCGTCTACTGTATGCAGGAGTCTGCGTGTGTTGATAAAGACACACACGCCCGGCACACCTGATTCTATGGGCAGCGCTCGTAACTCTCTCGGCGCCAAGTCGAAGCTGAGCAAGATTTGGTTGGACGGTGCAAATATAGCTAGCCTTGCGGGCTCGCTAAGACACTCTCCGAGCTAGCTACATGAACACAACATTGCACATCGCACGGTTTCGAAGGATGGGTACGCGATGCGGGTTTAGGTCTTGTGCTAATGTTACACACAGCAAGATCCCTGACGGAGGGGATCGATGGAGGCACTGAGGAGATCATGACTGGGAAGGGGTCCTGCATCGAACCCCCTCTGAGTGGAGCAAACACTCGGTACTCCGGGCGCCACGTTCTGCTCGGCTGGACATCACCCCGAGGTCGTGGCCACGGCCCCCGACCACTCACTGCGGGGAGCTTCCCGTCCAGACAGTGTCTGGACATCACTCCTGGGCTCGACCCACTGGGCCGAGCCGACGAGTCGTGTCCAGACACTGGGCCGAGCCCAGGAGTGCTGTCCAGACACTGGGCCGAGCCCAGGAGTGATGTCCAGACCCTGGGCCGAGCCAGGGAGTGGTGTCCAGACACTGGGCCGAGCCCAGGAGTGATGTCCAGACCCTGGGCCGAGCCAGGGAGTGGTGTCCAGACCCTGGGCCGAGCCCAGGAGTGCTGTCCAGGCACTGGGCCGAGCTCAGGAGTGCTGTCCAGTCCCTGGGCCGAGCCAGGGAGTGGTGTCCAGACCCTGGGCCGAGCCCAGGAGTGCTGTCCAGGCACTGGGCCGAGCTCAGGAGTGCTGTCCAGACCCTGGGCCGAGCCCAGGAGTGATGTCCAGACCCTGGGCCGAGCCAGGGAGTGGTGTCCAGACACTGGGCCGAGCCCAGGAGTGATGTCCAGACCCTGGGCCGAGCCAGGGAGTGGTGTCCAGACCCTGGGCCGAGCCCAGGAGTGCTGTCCAGACCCTGGGCCGAGCCCAGGAGTGATGTCCAGACCCTGGGCCGAGCCAGGGAGTGGTGTCCAGACACTGGGCCGAGCTCAGGAGTGCTGTCCAGTCCCTGGGCCGAGCCAGGGAGTGGTGTCCAGACACTGGGCCGAGCTCAGGAGTGCTGTCCAGTCCCTGGGCCGAGCCAGGGAGTGGTGTCCAGACCCTGGGCCGAGCCAGGGAGTGGTGTCCAGACACTGGGCCGAGCCCAGGAGTGCTGTCCAGACACTGGGCCGAGCCAGGGAGTGATGTCCAGTCCCTGGGGCGAGCCCAGGAGTGCTGTCCAGACACTGACGATGTCCTGCCTCATACCCGCCATGCCCGCAATGCACTTCCGGATCACATGGTTGTGGACTTTTAGCGCCTTCCGCATTCCCTCGAAAGACTTCTCCAAGCAGAGGGTCGAGGCCTGCACGTCTGTGACCACG
Organism: Rhynchopus euleeides; assembly: GCA_963210315.1. NCBI lineage: Eukaryota > Euglenozoa > Diplonemea > Diplonemida > Diplonemidae > Rhynchopus > Rhynchopus euleeides. The sequence continues at coordinate 1,440,969 of OY723248.1, read as the reverse complement.
AGTGTCGTGATCTTCGTCTCTGTGGAGTAGTCATCGAAGAGCAGCGCCTGCTGGCTGTCTTCGTTCAGCATCCTACGACTAGGCCGGCTATGGGCCGATCTCGCCCGTACTGGGCCGGACATGGGCCGATCTCGGCAGTACTGGGCCGGCTATGGGCCGATCTCGCCCGTACTGGGCCGGCTATGGGCCGATCTCGGCAGTGCTGGGCCGGCTATGGGCCGATCTCGCCCGTACTGGGCCGGCTATGGGCCGATCTCAGCAGTGCTGGGCCGGCTACGGGCCGATCTCGGCCGTACTGGGCCGGACATGGGCCGATCTCGCCCGTACTGGGCCGGCTATGGGCCGATCTCGGCAGTGCTGGGCCGGCTATGGGCCGATCTCGCCCGAACTGGGCCGATCTCGGCAGTGCTGGGCCGGCTACGGGCCGATCTCGGCCGTACTGGGCCGGCTATGGGCCGATCTCGCCCGTACTGGGCCGGACATGGGCCGATCTCGCCCGAACTGGGCCGATCTCGGCAGTGCTGGGCCGGCTACGGGCCGATCTCGGCCGTACTGGGCCGGCTATGGGCCGATCTCGCCCGTACTGGGCCGGACATGGGCCGATCTCGGCAGTGCTGGGCCGGCTATGGGCCGATCTCGCCCGTACTGGGCCGGACATGGGCCGATCTCGGCAGTGCTGGGCCGGCTATGGGCCGATCTCGCCCGTACTGGGCCGGACATGGGCCGATCTCGGCAGTGCTGGGCCGGCAATGGGCCGATCTCGCACGTACTGGGCCGGACATGGGCCGATCTCGGCAGTGCTGGGCCGGCTATGGGCCGATCTCGCCCGTACTGGGCCGGCTATGGGCCGATCTCGGCAGTGCTGGGCCGGACATGGGCCGATCTCGGCAGTGCTGGGCCGGCTATGGGCCGATCTCGGCAGTGCTGGGCCGGCTATGGGCCGATCTCGCCCGTACTGGGCCGGCTATGGGCCGATCTCGGCAGTGCTGGGCCGGCTATGGGCCGATCTCGCCCGTACTGGGCCGGCTATGGGCCGATCTCGGCAGTGCTGGGCCGGACATGGGCCGATCTCGGCAGTGCTGGGCCGGCTATGGGCCGATCTCGGCAGTGCTGGGCCGGCTATGGGCCGATCTCGCCCGTACTGGGCCGGACATGGGCCGATCTCGGCAGTGCTGGGCCGGCTATGGGCCGATCTCGCCCGTACTGGGCCGGCTATGGGCCGATCTCGGCAGTGCTGGGCCGGACATGGGCCGATCTCGGCAGTGCTGGGCCGGCTATGGGCCGATCTCGGCAGTGCTGGGCCGGCTATGGGCCGATCTCGCCCGTACTGGGCCGGACATGGGCCGATCTCGGCAGTGCTGGGCCGGCTATGGGCCGATCTCGCCCGTACTGGGCCGGCTATGGGCCGATCTCGGCAGTGCTGGGCCGGACATGGGCCGATCTCGGCAGTGCTGGGCCGGCTATGGGCCGATCTCGGCAGTGCTGGGCCGGCTATGGGCCGATCTCGCCCGTACTGGGCCGGACATGGGCCGATCTCGGCAGTGCTGGGCCGGCTATGGGCCGATCTCGCCCGTACTGGGCCGGCTATGGGCCGATCTCGGCAGTGCTGGGCCGGCTATGGGCCGATCTCGCACGTACTGGGCCGGACATGGGCCGATCTCGGCAGTGCTGGGCCGGCTATGGGCCGATCTCGCCCGTACTGGGCCGGCTATGGGCCGATCTCGGCAGTGCTGGGCCGGACATGGGCCGATCTCGGCAGTGCTGGGCCGGCTATGGGCCGATCTCGGCAGTGCTGGGCCGGCTATGGGCCGATCTCGCCCGTACTGGGCCGGACATGGGCCGATCTCGGCAGTGCTGGGCCGGCTATGGGCCGATCTCGCCCGTACTGGGCCGGCTATGGGCCGATCTCGGCAGTGCTGGGCCGGACATGGGCCGATCTCGGCAGTGCTGGGCCGGCTATGGGCCGATCTCGGCAGTGCTGGGCCGGCTATGGGCCGATCTCGCCCGTACTGGGCCGGACATGGGCCGATCTCGGCAGTGCTGGGCCGGCTATGGGCCGATCTCGCCCGTACTGGGCCGGCTATGGGCCGATCTCGGCAGTGCTGGGCCGGCTATGGGCCGATCTCGGCAGTGCTGGGCCGGCTATGGGCCGATCTCGCACGTACTGGGCCGGACATGGGCCGATCTCGGCAGTGCTGGGCCGGCTATGGGCCGATCTCGCCCGTACTGGGCCGGATATGGGCCGATCTCGGCAGTGCTGGGCCGGACATGGGCCGATCTCGCCCGTACTGGGCCGGGTATGGGCCGATCTCGGCAGTGCTGGGCCGGCTATGGGCCGATCTCGCCCGTACTGGGCCGGACATGGGCCGATCTCGGCAGTGCTGGGCCGGCTATGGGCCGATCTCGGCAGTGCTGGGCCGGCTATGGGCCGATCTCGCCCGTACTGGGCCGGACATGGGCCGATCTCGGCAGTGCTGGGCCGGCTATGGGCCGATCTCGCCCGTACTGGGCCGGCTATGGGCCGATCTCGGCAGTGCTGGGCCGGACATGGGCCGATCTCGGCAGTGCTGGGCCGGCTATGGGCCGATCTCGGCAGTGCTGGGCCGGCTATGGGCCGATCTCGCCCGTACTGGGCCGGACATGGGCCGATCTCGGCAGTGCTGGGCCGGCTATGGGCCGATCTCGCCCGTACTGGGCCGGCTATGGGCCGATCTCGGCAGTGCTGGGCCGGCTATGGGCCGATCTCGCACGTACTGGGCCGGACATGGGCCGATCTCGGCAGTGCTGGGCCGGCTATGGGCCGATCTCGCCCGTACTGGGCCGGCTATGGGCCGATCTCGGCAGTGCTGGGCCGGACATGGGCCGATCTCGGCAGTGCTGGGCCGGCTATGGGCCGATCTCGGCAGTGCTGGGCCGGCTATGGGCCGATCTCGCCCGTACTGGGCCGGACATGGGCCGATCTCGGCAGTGCTGGGCCGGCTATGGGCCGATCTCGCCCGTACTGGGCCGGCTATGGGCCGATCTCGGCAGTGCTGGGCCGGACATGGGCCGATCTCGGCAGTGCTGGGCCGGCTATGGGCCGATCTCGGCAGTGCTGGGCCGGCTATGGGCCGATCTCGCCCGTACTGGGCCGGACATGGGCCGATCTCGGCAGTGCTGGGCCGGCTATGGGCCGATCTCGCCCGTACTGGGCCGGCTATGGGCCGATCTCGGCAGTGCTGGGCCGGCTATGGGCCGATCTCGGCAGTGCTGGGCCGGCTATGGGCCGATCTCGCACGTACTGGGCCGGACATGGGCCGATCTCGGCAGTGCTGGGCCGGCTATGGGCCGATCTCGCCCGTACTGGGCCGGATATGGGCCGATCTCGGCAGTGCTGGGCCGGACATGGGCCGATCTCGCCCGTACTGGGCCGGGTATGGGCCGATCTCGGCAGTGCTGGGCCGGCTATGGGCCGATCTCGCCCGTACTGGGCCGGACATGGGCCGATCTCGGCAGTGCTGGGCCGGCTATGGGCCGATCTCGGCAGTGCTGGGCCGGCTATGGGCCGATCTCGCCCGTACTGGGCCGGACATGGGCCGATCTCGGCAGTGCTGGGCCGGCTATGGGCCGATCTCGCCCGTACTGGGCCGGCTATGGGCCGATCTCGGCAGTGCTGGGCCGGACATGGGCCGATCTCGGCAGTGCTGGGCCGGCTATGGGCCGATCTCGGCAGTGCTGGGCCGGCTATGGGCCGATCTCGCCCGTACTGGGCCGGACATGGGCCGATCTCGGCAGTGCTGGGCCGGCTATGGGCCGATCTCGCCCGTACTGGGCCGGCTATGGGCCGATCTCGGCAGTGCTGGGCCGGACATGGGCCGATCTCGGCAGTGCTGGGCCGGCTATGGGCCGATCTCGGCAGTGCTGGGCCGGCTATGGGCCGATCTCGCCCGTACTGGGCCGGACATGGGCCGATCTCGGCAGTGCTGGGCCGGCTATGGGCCGATCTCGCCCGTACTGGGCCGGCTATGGGCCGATCTCGGCAGTGCTGGGCCGGCTATGGGCCGATCTCGCACGTACTGGGCCGGACATGGGCCGATCTCGGCAGTGCTGGGCCGGCTATGGGCCGATCTCGCCCGTACTGGGCCGGCTATGGGCCGATCTCGGCAGTGCTGGGCCGGCTATGGGCCGATCTCGGCAGTGCTGGGCCGGCTATGGGCCGATCTCGCACGTACTGGGCCGGACATGGGCCGATCTCGGCAGTGCTGGGCCGGCTATGGGCCGATCTCGCCCGTACTGGGCCGGCTATGGGCCGATCTCGGCAGTGCTGGGCCGGCTATGGGCCGATCTCGGCAGTGCTGGGCCGGCTATGGGCCGATCTCGCCCGTACTGGGCCGGACATGGGCCGATCTCGGCAGTGCTGGGCCGGCTATGGGCCGATCTCGCCCGTACTGGGCCGGCTATGGGCCGATCTCGGCAGTGCTGGGCCGGCTATGGGCCGATCTCGGCAGTGCTGGGCCGGCTATGGGCCGATCTCGCACGTACTGGGCCGGACATGGGCCGATCTCGGCAGTGCTGGGCCGGCTATGGGCCGATCTCGCCCGTACTGGGCCGGATATGGGCCGATCTCGGCAGTGCTGGGCCGGACATGGGCCGATCTCGCCCGTACTGGGCCGGGTATGGGCCGATCTCGGCAGTGCTGGGCCGGCTATGGGCCGATCTCGCCCGTACTGGGCCGGACATGGGCCGATCTCGGCAGTGCTGGGCCGGCTATGGGCCGATCTCGCCCGTACTGGGCCGGCTATGGGCCGATCTCGCCCGTACTGGGCCGGCTATGGGCCGATCTCGCACGTACTGGGCCGGACATGGGCCGATCTCGGCAGTGCTGGGCCGGCTATGGGCCGATCTTGCCCGTACTGGGCCGGCTATGGGCCGATCTCGGCAGTGCTGGGCCGGCTATGGGCCGATCTCGCACGTACTGGGCCGGACATGGGCCGGCTATGGGCCGATCTCGGCAGTGCTGGGCCGGACATGGGCCGATCTCGGCAGTGCTGGGCCGGCTATGGGCCGATCTCGCACGTACTGGGCCGGACATGGGCCGATCTCGGCAGTGCTGGGCCGGCTATGGGCCGATCTCGCCCGTACTGGGCCGGACATGGGCCGATCTCGGCAGTGCTGGGCCGGCTATGGGCCGATCTCGCCCGTACTGGGCCGGCTATGGGCCGATCTCGGCAGTGCTGGGCCGGACATGGGCCGATCTCGGCAGTGCTGGGCCGGCTATGGGCCGATCTCGGCAGTGCTGGGCCGGCTATGGGCCGATCTCGCCCGTACTGGGCCGGCTATGGGCCGATCTCGGCAGTGCTGGGCCGGCTATGGGCCGATCTCGCCCGTACTGGGCCGGCTATGGGCCGATCTCGGCAGTGCTGGGCCGGACATGGGCCGATCTCGGCAGTGCTGGGCCGGCTATGGGCCGATCTCGGCAGTGCTGGGCCGGCTATGGGCCGATCTCGCCCGTACTGGGCCGGACATGGGCCGATCTCGGCAGTGCTGGGCCGGCTATGGGCCGATCTCGCCCGTACTGGGCCGGCTATGGGCCGATCTCGGCAGTGCTGGGCCGGACATGGGCCGATCTCGGCAGTGCTGGGCCGGCTATGGGCCGATCTCGGCAGTGCTGGGCCGGCTATGGGCCGATCTCGCCCGTACTGGGCCGGACATGGGCCGATCTCGGCAGTGCTGGGCCGGCTATGGGCCGATCTCGCCCGTACTGGGCCGGCTATGGGCCGATCTCGGCAGTGCTGGGCCGGACATGGGCCGATCTCGGCAGTGCTGGGCCGGCTATGGGCCGATCTCGGCAGTGCTGGGCCGGCTATGGGCCGATCTCGCCCGTACTGGGCCGGACATGGGCCGATCTCGGCAGTGCTGGGCCGGCTATGGGCCGATCTCGCCCGTACTGGGCCGGCTATGGGCCGATCTCGGCAGTGCTGGGCCGGACATGGGCCGATCTCGGCAGTGCTGGGCCGGCTATGGGCCGATCTCGGCAGTGCTGGGCCGGCTATGGGCCGATCTCGCCCGTACTGGGCCGGACATGGGCCGATCTCGGCAGTGCTGGGCCGGCTATGGGCCGATCTCGCCCGTACTGGGCCGGCTATGGGCCGATCTCGGCAGTGCTGGGCCGGCTATGGGCCGATCTCGCACGTACTGGGCCGGACATGGGCCGATCTCGGCAGTGCTGGGCCGGCTATGGGCCGATCTCGCCCGTACTGGGCCGGCTATGGGCCGATCTCGGCAGTGCTGGGCCGGACATGGGCCGATCTCGGCAGTGCTGGGCCGGCTATGGGCCGATCTCGGCAGTGCTGGGCCGGCTATGGGCCGATCTCGCCCGTACTGGGCCGGACATGGGCCGATCTCGGCAGTGCTGGGCCGGCTATGGGCCGATCTCGCCCGTACTGGGCCGGCTATGGGCCGATCTCGGCAGTGCTGGGCCGGACATGGGCCGATCTCGGCAGTGCTGGGCCGGCTATGGGCCGATCTCGGCAGTGCTGGGCCGGCTATGGGCCGATCTCGCCCGTACTGGGCCGGACATGGGCCGATCTCGGCAGTGCTGGGCCGGCTATGGGCCGATCTCGGCAGTGCTGGGCCGGCTATGGGCCGATCTCGCCCGTACTGGGCCGGACATGGGCCGATCTCGGCAGTGCTGGGCCGGCTATGGGCCGATCTCGCCCGTACTGGGCCGGCTATGGGCCGATCTCGGCAGTGCTGGGCCGGACATGGGCCGATCTCGGCAGTGCTGGGCCGGCTATGGGCCGATCTCGGCAGTGCTGGGCCGGCTATGGGCCGATCTCGCCCGTACTGGGCCGGACATGGGCCGATCTCGGCAGTGCTGGGCCGGCTATGGGCCGATCTCGCCCGTACTGGGCCGGCTATGGGCCGATCTCGGCAGTGCTGGGCCGGCTATGGGCCGATCTCGCACGTACTGGGCCGGACATGGGCCGATCTCGGCAGTGCTGGGCCGGCTATGGGCCGATCTCGCCCGTACTGGGCCGGCTATGGGCCGATCTCGGCAGTGCTGGGCCGGACATGGGCCGATCTCGGCAGTGCTGGGCCGGCTATGGGCCGATCTCGGCAGTGCTGGGCCGGCTATGGGCCGATCTCGCCCGTACTGGGCCGGACATGGGCCGATCTCGGCAGTGCTGGGCCGGCTATGGGCCGATCTCGCCCGTACTGGGCCGGCTATGGGCCGATCTCGGCAGTGCTGGGCCGGACATGGGCCGATCTCGGCAGTGCTGGGCCGGCTATGGGCCGATCTCGGCAGTGCTGGGCCGGCTATGGGCCGATCTCGCCCGTACTGGGCCGGACATGGGCCGATCTCGGCAGTGCTGGGCCGGCTATGGGCCGATCTCGCCCGTACTGGGCCGGCTATGGGCCGATCTCGGCAGTGCTGGGCCGGCTATGGGCCGATCTCGGCAGTGCTGGGCCGGCTATGGGCCGATCTCGCACGTACTGGGCCGGACATGGGCCGATCTCGGCAGTGCTGGGCCGGCTATGGGCCGATCTCGCCCGTACTGGGCCGGATATGGGCCGATCTCGGCAGTGCTGGGCCGGACATGGGCCGATCTCGCCCGTACTGGGCCGGGTATGGGCCGATCTCGGCAGTGCTGGGCCGGCTATGGGCCGATCTCGCCCGTACTGGGCCGGCTATGGGCCGATCTCGCCCGTACTGGGCCGGCTATGGGCCGATCTCGCACGTACTGGGCCGGACATGGGCCGATCTCGGCAGTGCTGGGCCGGCTATGGGCCGATCTTGCCCGTACTGGGCCGGCTATGGGCCGATCTCGGCAGTGCTGGGCCGGCTATGGGCCGATCTCGCACGTACTGGGCCGGACATGGGCCGGCTATGGGCCGATCTCGGCAGTGCTGGGCCGGACATGGGCCGATCTCGGCAGTGCTGGGCCGGCTATGGGCCGATCTCGCACGTACTGGGCCGGACATGGGCCGATCTCGGCAGTGCTGGGCCGGCTATGGGCCGATCTCGCCCGTACTGGGCCGGACATGGGCCGATCTCGCCCGTACTGGGCCGGGTCCAGGAGTGGTGTCCAGACCCTGGGCCGACCCAGGCTGTGGGTGGTGCATTTTGGTGCATTTTCCGTCGGTTTAGGTGAAAATTGTCGAATTTTGTCGAAATTTGACGACAGGTGACGAACAGCGAGAATCCCCGAAAAACCGGTTTTTAATTCATTTTTGGGGGGGGGTCTTCGCTGACGAAGTTTTTGTCGAAGACCCCTGTCGTCGTCGTCAGAACACTGCCGTCTTCGGTGAAAAACCCCCTGAAACAGCCGTTTTCCTAATTATGTGACGAACGACGAAGTTTGTCGAAGTTTGTCGACCAGCGAAGACCCCCAAAGACCGGGATGTGTCCGCGCATGCAAGGGCGTCACTCGGGGGGGCTTTCTGACGTGCCCTCCGTTGAATGCATAGGGGTCATCCTGATCCACTTCTGGACAAGGATGAGGTGTGCGGCCACGGCGAAGCTGTCGCAGTCCCCGCGACTAATGGTTTCTGTGAGTCATCACGTGGGACCCTGTCGTACCAAATGGCAGCAGATGTACGAGGGTGCAGCAGAACGGGACACACACGGCGGCATCAAACATGCAGTCCGCAGCAAGGATCAGGTCGAACGGGCCGTGTGTGCGTTGTATGTTGGCGGTGTCTTCAGGATTGCCCCACGCCAGCAGCCCGCTCACACCCTCCCCGCGTGCTTGACATGCAGGTTGTGTGACACGGCCTGCTGCCACTGCACCTGCGCAGCTGTGTCCGTGAGGACGGTCTTTGGAGCGCCGCACCCCACAAGGGCGACCAGGCTCGGTATTCCCACCCCGCAACCCAGCTCCAGCAGGCGCTTCCCGCAGATGCGGCGGGTGCGGCGGCGCAGGGCCAGCAGGTAGGCAGCGAGCCACTGCACACCCCCTGATCTATAGTCACCGCGCAGCACAGAACGCACAGTTCAAGCACAACAAGGCACTCGCCGGTGTGCCAGTGACCCATTCTGCTGAAGAATTGAACTTTCAGTTCAGGCATGTTCAGGAAGAAGGCCACCCCATCTGCCTCTGCAGCGAAGGATGTCCACAGAGGTTTGGAAGAGGCCGAATTCCGAACGAGCCAGATTGAATGCCTGCTGCAGAAGCGTGCGCGCTTGCAGCAGAACACAACAGCGGAGAAACTACTGAGAAGGCACTCCTTCCCAAGCTTTTCACGTTCCTTCACTCCCAATTTGAACCGAAGGCAGCAGTGCCCACTCAGGAAACGAAAGGCGGAATGTTGCGAGCAAGTAGGGCGGGACGGGGTCGGGAGGGGGGTTCAAATGAGGGGGCCGGAACCAAACCACTACATTTTTTTGGGCATGGCCACGGATTGGCTCAGAAGTGGCCAAATACCCCCAAAAACCACCCAGACCGCCCCCAAATACTCCCAGGGGCCGGGGTTTCAAGTTTACAGCCATTTTGTGCGTGTTCCTCGCCTATGTGAAAAATGCCGTTATTTTTACCCCTTAAGATTTTGCCTACCCCCCCCCCCTCCTCCCAATTGCCTTGGATCAGATGTGGCAATTGTCCCCTGGGCTGCCCACCCCTGATACCCTACTCCCCACTAAGGGCCAGCTCTCCTTTTGGCATTGGTGAGAGGGGAGGGGGGGGAGGGTACACATCTGCTGCGCGCAACTTGCCTTTTCTATGGAAAAGGCACCCCCTTGGTAATGAAGCCAGCGTGCTACGGGGCACTGCAGAAGACACTGTGAGATGCAGACTCTCCCCATAACACACGCGTGAGTGATGGTGTGCTGACAAAAATACACAAGAAGACCACGCCGTGGCATTCTTTGGCCATATCAACAAAAGGCGTGTTTCGGCCTATTTTGCGGACCGATTTTTTTGTCTGGGCACAACCAACCTCCCGCACGCAAGGATCTCTGCGAGAAGAGGTCCCACCCTCTATCCCTCCACCCTCAGGGCTGGGCACATCCGATATGACATCTGTTTTTTTGATTGAGTTCTTGACAGAAAAACACCTGCACGACAACGCGTGGGTGTATTTTTTGTCTGACTTCGGCAAAGGATACCGTGTGACATAAATTCCATATTTTTTCTCGCACCGATTATTTTTTGCGGGAATGGTAGTGGCGCTTGCGTCTGGGGAGGGGGGGGGCAAGCAAAGGCAGATGGGGCGCGTATGATAGGCGGGAAGACGTTGGACAGTAAAACAAGAAAACTGGACGGGGCGGGGGTGAAGATTCAGATAAGAACAAGGCGCAACATCGAGAGCGGCAGACAGGAACACAAAACCGCTATTTGCCACTGACGCACACGAGGGGGTGGGGGTGGGGGTGGGTGTGGGTGGGGCAGTGAAGTAGATAATAGCCAGATGAACAGGGGGACGCAACACACCTCTCCCCGTCACCTTTGTTGTGGCGTGGGCGGGGCTGATCCAGACTGCAGCATCCACGGAATCCAGATATGCTGTGAGAAGGGTATCATCGGGATACAGGAGACCATCAACAACCAGGCAGGTTTGCTGCCGTCATTAGGACTAGCATATTGCGTTTTACTTCTGCTTCTTCAGAACCTCTGAAGAGAGCTGAGGTCGGTTGTTGGCCTCGTTTGGTCGAAAGGGGCGGGGGGGAGGGGGTGACATGCACGGCAGAGGGTTCTATTCGGTCAGGTGATAACCCACACTTCTCAGCTTGACGCCACGCTCAAAACGTGGCTGGGTGCTGGGTATTCGAGGTGTGAACAATTTTTTTTTGATATCTTCCAACATGACAACCGAACCGAGAGGGGGGGAGGAGGAGGGGGCAAACAAATAACATAACAAAACGATGCAATACTTTGAATTCACATCAAACTCACAAGGTATCTTCGGGGAGGTGCAGAGGGGCGGGGATACCTGCCTCCACAGTATGCGTGGGTGCGCCCACACAAGAAGATCGGACCGAGGTTCGCTTGCATACCAAGCCGGGGATCTGGTGACAAACCGCATGCGCTGTAGCTGACGGAGTTAGGAAGGAGCCGAAGAATGCATCGCCTATACGCCCCCCCACCCGCACCAGGCAGGGAAAGCCAATGGAAGAACGGCATCCGTCCAAACTGCGCTGCCCTGCCTGTCCTATTGACGACGCAATAAACCTGTTGATGCCAGTAACGGGTGACGCGACGCGATCCCTCTCCGGAGGTATCGTCGTTCTGCCAAAGCCACGCTGCTGGCGCCAAACAACGGAGGACTAAGGCAGGGGCATGATGTCCGCCGCCAGGGCTGGAGAGCAAAGAGGAACAGCTCTCCAGGGGGAAAAAATCGGGAAAATTTAGCGGTTTTCCTCCTATAAACAGGAGGAAAATAAACTGGAAATCAAAACGCGAAAACCCCCTCTAGAAAACGAAGCTAGCAGTGCCCTCTGGTACGGAGCACAGAACATCTGGCGAACAAAGGCTGGCAGAACCGCCCTCAGTGGGGCCCTTCTGCTGTGTGCCCTGTGCCAGTGTGGTGCGCCGAGTTGTTCCCATGGCGGGATGCTCCCAGAGACAGGGGAGGGTAGGGGGGCGCACTTCAGCACCTGAAGTAGCGCCCCAGGGTACAACGGCGAGTGAGCATGAGGTCCATCGAGTGGATGTCATGCACGAAGTGGATTAAAATGTGGATAAAAATCGATAAAAATGTACATTCTGGCTATGCCATTGCATGTCTGTGCATTGGTGCTTCAAGGAAAACGAGGAGGAGTTGTGGGTGTGGGTTGGGGGGGGGGGGGGGGGCGATTGATTAGCATGTGAGCAGGGGAGTCTTCGGTCGGACATAAGACACAAAACATCAATATCAAAAACGCGTCTCGTGGGAGATGGGGGTAACTCAGCCACCGCTTTTCCGTTGCATTAGGCACCGTTCAGTGCAAAAGCTGACGTACGGAGGGGCGAAGGCAGGGAGCAAAACACCACTCGTTGGCCTGATGAAGGGTGGTGTTTGTTCCGTTCGCCCCCCTTCCAACCTTGCAAGAAAACTGTTGTTGCAAGTGGTAGAAAAACAAATACGCACAGGGAAGTCGTCTTCTCTAGTCCTCCCTTGACTCCCTAGTCGCACCGAAGGTGCTTAAACAAGTTTACTGAATGGGAGTCTTCGGTCGGACATAAGACACAAAACATCAATATCAAAAACGCGTCTCGTGGGAGATGGGGGTAACTCAGCCACCGCTTTTCCGTTGCATTAGGCACCGTTCAGTGCAAAAGCTGACGTACGGAGGGGCGAAGGCAGGGAGCAAAACACCCCTCGCGACTTCCCTGGCAAAAAAGAAAGAATCACACACACCGCCTTCAAGCGGCTTCCACGATGCGAGCGCCCTCCGCGCGCACCCCAAGCGAGCAGAGCGGCACCTCCGCGGCTCCTGCCGACTGCTTGCGGGACCACCCGTCGGCCGGCATCACCTCTGTGGTGATCCAGCGGACCTCCAGCTGCGTGCCGCTCTGGTCGAGCGCATCAGTCACCTCGCGCAGCATGCTGTTCCCCCAACGCGTCCTGGCGTGCCCTTTTCCCAGCACCAGCCGGACGGCGTCGTTGTCGACGAACAGGATCACAGTCCTGTGGCCACGGTGGATGGCATCCGTGACCGCCCGTCGAGCTGCCCACAACTCCAGGTGGAACATCTCCGCAGACTCCTGCGGTGCCGCCCATTGGCCCCACCTCGCGCGTGACGCCCCGTCACCTGCCTCCGTGGACACGTAGCCCCACCCCGTCGTCGAAGCGTCCGACCAGATCGCGACCGAGAAACGCCGCGGGGGCGGCACCGGCGGGGGCAGCCACTCCTCCGAACCGAGGAAACGCAGTATCATCCCCTGTGCCTCCTGTCGCGCCCCCTCGGGGTAGCCGCACTCCGTGTCCCACGTGGCGTCCCCGCTGGTCACCCTTCTCGCCCACGCCCGCATGAACTGCAGCGACCCGCAGAGGTAGCACAACCGCAGCCCGTGCACGTGTGCCACCCGGAATAGGAGGCCGAGCATACCCCACCACCGGTGCAGAGGGAGCGCCCGTGCGCCCAGACAGGCTTCGACCCGCGTCTGGGCCTCAGCTCGCCAGTCCTGTGGGATGCGGTAGCTCGCGTTCGGCACATCCCACTCCAGCCCGATGTAGCGCACCAGCCCCGCAGGGGTCTGCATGCTCTTCCGCTCGTTCACCTCCCCATTCGCACACGCCATCCTGTCCCGGATGTATGCAGCCCGGGCCCGCACCTCCACCTCACACGCACCCCACACCAGGATGTCGTCGAGGTACACCGTCGCTCCGCGGTCGAGGAGACCCCCCAGGAACACCTCCGAGGTGGATTGTGCGATGAAGGGGGCATATGAGAAACCCATTGGGAGTCGGCGCCATCTGTACCACGTCTGCCCGCTTCGCACACAGAAAAAATTGGACACCTCGTCCCCCAGCGGGAACTGGTGGAAGTACCCCTTCAAGTCGATGACCTGCGCCGCCACGGCCCCAGTCGCTGCGAGCGCTCCGGCGAGTTCCTGCGGTGTCGTGAGGCGAAACTTCGGTGGCGCTGGGAGGCGTGAGTTTACGGGACGACCGTCGACAATGATCCTCCGAACGCAGGGGTCGGTTTTCGGCACGTCGAAGACAGCTACCGCCCCCTTCTTGTCGTCCCGTCGCGCCGCCTTCTCCATCACCCCCGCCTTCAGCAACGCCGTCACAAAACTCGGGCGCAGATCGCTCTTCGGTCCCGGCACTGGGACACTCTCAGACAGAGATTCTGCAAACACCCGACCCGATGTGCACCACAGCAGAAAGTGCGCCGATTTTCCCAGTTCCTCAGCCATACGCCGCACGGCCTCCAGGTCGAGCACGCCCGTGGGGAAGTCGTCAAGCCGCTGCTTGCGTCCCACCGCCCGGCCTGCCATGGCACAGGGGCCCCGCGTGCTGGTGTAGTCGTGCATTTCGCCTGGCTCGCTCAGGCAGTCATCGTCCAGCTCGCCGTACCCACGGGCACATCCTCGCTCCACAAGGGCCTCCGCCTGCTCCGCCGCCGCTCGCGTCACCTCCCCCCTCATTGCAGGGTACCCAGGAGGGTCTTCTCCCTCTCCCGTCGGTAGGCGTTCGTCGGGTTGAGGTACTTCTGCGTCACATTCCAGTTGTTTTTCGAGTGACGCAGGAAACGGGAGACGTCCTCGTCGCACACCCCCGTCTCCTCGATCTCGTGGGCTGCCCCCCTCTTCAGGGAATGCAGCCACGACCCCTCGGGGAGAGCGCTGTGGATCCTCCTCTTCAGGTCCACATACTCGCCCGACTCTCCCCCGAAGGCGTACCCCGTCCCCTGCCACTGCCGCCAGAATCGCACGGCCACCCCTGTCAGGCGCCCTGGTGGGAGATAAATCCCAGGGCGTGCCTCTTTCGCGCCCTTCTCCTTCGCGTACAGCTTTGCACCCACGGTTGCTGGCGGCCCCCCGCTGTTCTCGAGCTCTGCCCAGTCTTTCGACGTCATGAAGCGCAGATCCGGGACTCTGGAACGGGTTAGCCACGTCATTGCCACAAAAGCCGCTGCTTGTAGATCTCCCCCCTCCTCCAGCGCCTTTGTTGCCGCTGCCACCTGCTGCGTACTTACCGGGGGCGCTTGCACGGAGCGCACCGCCGACGACATCCGGGTCAAGGCTCGTACCGTGTCCTGCACCCTGCGTGTCCGCACGCCCCTGATGCCCGTCTGCTTGCAGCGGTGCAGTATCTTCCGGACGTATGCGGCCACCGTCTTCGGACCCGCCGTCTCCAGGGCGCTGTGGGCGTACTGCAGGAGCGCAGCTTCGGTCGGCGAAAACCCGTGCTCGTCGCAATACTTCTGGAACACCGCCCAGACCCTGTCACTGCCTTGCGCTGTCTGTGGACCCACTGCAAACTTGCACATGGTGTCCCACGAGGTGCGTTCTCTCACCGCCCTGCCCAGCTCCTTGGTGTCCCGAATCGAGAAAATGGCATGGCCCAGTTCTCTCCGTTCCCTCCAGGACACGTCCCCCGCTGCTTCCCCCTGCTGGAGCTCCGGCGGGGGCACCGGCTGCAGATCCCGGTACCTGGTTCCCGCTCCCGGGCGCGGCGGGGTCACTTGCTCGGAATCCTGATCCGCCGGTTGGGAGTTCTGTGCGCCCACGGCTGCACGGTTGCTCGGGGTCTGTGCGCGTGTTGCAGCACGTCGGGCGCCCCGTGGGCCCGCTGTCCCTTGGTGTCTCGCCCGCCCCCTTGGGGCCACCATGTTGCTCGGTTCCTGCTCGCGATATGCTGCAGGTCGTTCTGTCTGTGCGCCGGAGGCTGCACGAATGTTCTTTTTCTGTGCGCTTGAAGCTGCACGGCGTTCTATCGGTGCGCCCCAGTGGGCTGCACTGTTGTTCGATTTCTGCGCGCTCGAGGCTGCGCGTTTTTTCTGTGCGCTTGAAGCTGCACGGCGTTCTGTCGGTGCGCCCCAGTGGGCTGCACTGTTGTTCGATTTCTGCGCGCTCGAGGCTGCGCGTGTTTTCTGTGCGCTTGAAGCTGCACGATTGTTCTGTGCGCTCGAGGCTGCACGACTGGGTTTCTCCTGTGCGCGGTACGCTGCACGATGTCCCGATGGTGCGCTCATGGCTGCACGGCTGGGTTGCTCCTGTGCGCGGTACGCTGCACGGTGCCCCGATGGTGCGCTCGAGGCTGCACGGGGTTCCGTCGGGGCGGTCACTTCCGGGGGTAGTACCGGTTGTTCTTCCGAAAAACCGGCGGAGGGACAGGCTGCTGGTCCCGGTAGCGCATCCTGCTGGACTCCCCCCCCCCGCCGTCCCCGCTTCGTCGGCCCTCCCCCCTGCTCCTGCGTCGTGCGCTTCGTGCCGCACCGCATGGCAATGTGCGTCGCCTCCTTCAGCGCCTTCGGCGCCCGCTCGTCCACATTCAGGTGATCGATGAAGGCGGTAGCGGCCCTCACACCCCGCTCCGCCTTATGGTGGTGATAGAGAAAGGTTTTGAAGATATCTCCCAGCAGCGTCGAGGGGGCAGCGCCCTGCAGCAGAGTCATCATGTGCTTCAGCAGGGCATCGAGGATGGTGCGCGCCTCCCCCTGCTGTTGCGGGACGTACCTCTCCAACAGCACCTGGAGGCGCATCAGCTGGAGGGCGGAGAGGTTCAGCCACCTCGCCGGGTCCAGCTCCACCTGCTCGGCCGTGAGGCTGCGGTCAACACCCGGTGCAGGCAGGTCGTCGTCCTCTTCTTCGTCCATGCTGTCGGGCTTGTCGTCCTCCTTCGGTGCCTCTGGGACCTTCACCTTCTTCGCCTCCCCGCGCACCTTCCGCTGCGGCGTCTCCTCCGGGGCCTTCTCGGCCGCCACCACCTCCGCCTCGGTGGGGCTGCCCGCCCCCAGCTCCGATGCCGCTGACTTGGTGAGCCGGTCGGGGGCCTCCACTGCCGCGACGAAATCATCCTCCTCCATCGCCTTCCGCAGTGCGGCAAGGCACAGCATCAGCCTACGGGTCGTGAACTGAGTCCACGCCTCAACGGCAGTGCTCGTCACCTCCGCCAGAACGAAACGCACTCGCTCTTCCTCCTCCTCGTCCGCCGCCACAGACTTCCACGTGGCGAGGACCGTCTCCCCCTGCACGGAAACCGTGTTCACGCGGAGGAGGTGGGCCACCGCCGTCTTCACGCACTTTGGCGCCATGCCGAACTTAGCGGCAAGGCACTTCGACATCTGGAAGTAGAAACGCTTGCCAGATACGATTTCCGCCATTGTGCGTGTGGAGTGTGTGGCGAGCTGACGTACGGAGGGGCGAAGGCAGGGAGCAAAACACCACTCGTTGGCCTGATGAAGGGTGGTGTTTGTTCCGTTCGCCCCCCTTCCAACCTTGCAAGAAAACTGTTGTTGCAAGTGGTAGAAAAACAAATACGCACAGGGAAGTCGTCTTCTCTAGTCCTCCCTTGACTCCCTAGTCGCACCGAAGGTGCTTAAACAAGTTTACTGAATGTGATAAAAGGGGGTGCGGGGGGGGGGGGGGTGGGGGGTTAGCAGAAACAACACGTCCACAAAGCGTTTGAGCCCGAAAAAGGGGGCTTGAAGGGTCGGGAGCATGCCATTGGAGAGTCAATAAAAATATAACAGTCTGGTGTGAAAAAATCTCGAAGTGAATCAACGGGGGGATAGACGACCAGCCTCGAATGCAGAGCCCTTTTCGCGATACCATCCCCTGAATGGGCGGCGCGAGGTGGATTCGGCAAAAAATGATTATTCACAAAACAGGCGACAAACCAGGGGAGTAGCTCAAGCACCGACTGCCAGCGTTTTTGCCAGATTTTTCCTGTCGATTTTCCCTGACTTATCGGGCGAGGGGAATTCTGCAAATTGCAAACAAAAATAGTCACAACAATTTCTGCAGGGAACAGGCACCGCGAGATCGGCGAACTGCCTGCAAATCCTGAAAATTTCGGACATCCCTCGCCTGTTACGTCAACACAACAGGCATAACACATCACGGCAATTGCCGGCCAAGCCATCACTCAAGATGCCACCCCGTTTGCCACATAGGTATACTTTATTGACAACGAACTCCAAACAACCCATCGCTGGAGAGGAGAACACGGTATAAAAATGCGTAGAACGGGATGAAGAATAATGCGTAGGGACAGTTAATGAAGACCTCTGTTTGACGTGGTTCGCAAACAGTTTGGGTGCGGGGTGCGAGGGCGCGCACGTTTTACTTTCGCCACACCCACCCCAAGACCAAAACATTCCGAGAAGGGGGGGCAGCCATCTGCAAAACCCTCCTCATGTGCAGTCTCGTGGGGGTGAGGCCTGCTGGTTGGGGTTCGCGGGGAAAATTACAAACGCCGGGGCCAAACATTTTGAAGCGCCCTTCTCTTCGCTTTGCTCCAGAGAGGAAGACTTCCTCTTCTTGCAACAACGAGGGCACACATACACGTGACTCTTGGTGTGGGAGAGCGCATCGAGGCCTGCTCTTCATGTCATCCCCACTGTCACATACACACACACGAACCTTTGCTCTGATCTCTTCTCTCTCCCTCTCTCTGGAGAAGAGTAGAACGCAGTTGTCAACACGTTCACAGTATATCATGGTGCCGAACGCATCAAATATACCCAAAGGGTAGCTCCTTACACGTGAATCGCTTTGGAAAGTATCGGTGGCGCTTCGGGAGGGGTTAGGGTAGTAACCGAGCCCTTCAGACCCACAGTAAGCACGCCAGTCTGCTCTGGGAAAGCCGTCATTACCGAGCTACGCCACAGAGAGACTCACCGAAAGCCACGGCAGAGGCACACCCCCCCCCCCCCGCAGCGGAGTGAGGGAGGGCATATCCCTCTGCACTTGAAACATACTAGGAATACCTATCTGTTTCAGGGAAGCGAATCGTCCTCCCCTAACCCCGCCCCCCTCCCGCCCACGCACACACAAGCGGCCGTGATGATGATCCGTGCAGAAAGAGTGGGGCTCGCTCAAAGTGTGGTGCACACTTTTCGCCCTGCCACCCCCCCCCACCCCTGCACAACCGGAAAGCGAGATAGATATTGAAGTTAGGACCCAATAAAAGGAAGGTGGTTAGCAGGGACACGTAGAAAAAATGGGATCACGATAACAGGCCAAGTGGGCGAGGTGGGTGGGGGGGGGGGGGGGGAGGGGGGTGCGGGCAAGGAGCCCCGTCTGGCTGTGTTGTGTTTCCATCATGGTGTGATTTTGTTTTGTGTTGTATTCGGGGGGCGGAGGGGGGCACAGTGGTTGGTGCGTTGCACACACAATACCCCAGGCGGCTGATACCAGGCCTTTGTACAAAAATGACAAGGACAGCCACAATGTGGGCAGCCCACTGAAGCATGCGCTTTCCTGTGTGGCCTCTGCCAATCGCTTTCTGGTGGATTTCCCCCCCCCCCCCCATGCACATATCGTAAACCCGCCAAACCAGGGCTGAAGTGGTATCGCATAACGACAGCAATACCAGGAGCACAGCCAGCACTGTATTGAACGGGACCATGCAACACAGGGTCTGTCGTTATCTCAGGCGGCGCCTATCTCTGCCCTGACGGCCACACCTGCCGATGCTATTGGAGGACTCGGATGCCCTCACCGAAAAATATTTGCTGGAGCGCCTTCGGTGGCTTTGACTCGAAGAAGGAATGGAGAGGGGGGAGAAGAGAGCGAGAGGATACAGATAATATTTTTCCACAGGGCTATTCACACTTTACGATCGAGAGAGGGTGTGGCATCGCGCAACACCCCCAATCCAGATGGGGTGAAGTCCCACATGTAGTTGCACTCGGGGGGGGGGGGGTATTTTTGTTGGTTGGAACGCAGATGCCACTCTTTTGTCCACCACTCATCCCGGTGTGATGAAATGGCATGAGCGGGAGTGGCATCCACCCACAGGAGACCCAGAGACAGAGAGAAATCACGAACACCAACAACGCGGTTGATGAAGCAAAATGTCCACGCACACCTTGCACGTCAGGAAGGGTGAATGCAGGAATGAACACCTGCAAATGATTCAGGCACCCCCCAGGACGGCACCAAGGGCAAACAGACGGGCCAGGATTTGCACAGCAGTGCCCTCATTATTACTTCGCAACTTCGCTACGCTCCGTTGCTCGTAATCAGAAAGTAAAAATATGCATGTGCAAATCTGTATCTCTGCAAAGAAAACAGAAGAAGAAAAATGCCAAAGGGACTTCATCGATCGCGAGAAGAACGCATCCCACACAACTTGGAGTTTCACAGGAGCAAAAAAATAACAGGTTGTGAGGAAGATGGGGTGGGGTGGGGGTGAGGGAGGAGGAGCGGACTCGCATTCTATGAACTTCACACAGAAAGCCGCGAAAGCCATCATCCACCCTACCCGACGATAGCTTTTGCAGCGCTGTACCCAACGCGAGCCCCCACCCCGACTTGCCAAGTCACCCATTACCCCCCCAGAAGGGGGCTCTGGGTGTATTTGCAACGGTGTGGGGTGGGGGTGGGTGTGTCAATAACACCGAGTCCCAGGCCACTCGATACGTTTGCGTTTTGTAGTTTGGGTCAGCGAACTGGCACCGCACTGTGTCCTGTGGAGGCGACAACGCGAGTCAACTATGCCACCACCACCACCACCACCACCATCCCCAGTGAAAAAATAGCTCACAGCAGACGGTGATTTCTCGCTTGAGTTAAGATGTAGGGGAGAGAGAGAGAGAGAGAGAGAAAAGACCCCACTCTCGTCACCAAGGTCCTGGGTAAGACGTTAAACTGCCTGGGGGGGCCGTCCCCGGACCATGACGGGTGCCTGCACCAGGAGTCTAGCACGGCCGTGGTCCAGGGCATGACCGAAAACTGCTTGGGTACCGAGGCTCCCCAGACCAGGAAGGGTGGAGACACCTGGAGTCTAAATAGTCACACCACGTCAGGCCAGACCTTCGCATTGCACTCCGCGAAGACTGCCACACAGCCGCGGGGCAGGTGTGCAGCCTGTGGAAAACCTCGTACAGAAAAGGGTCGGCGACCGCCCGCCCCCAGTCTGAGAGGCATCAGCCGAATCTCGGTGGAGGCGGGCACAAAACAAAAGGGAGAGTCGTCACTGTGCATATCAGCACGGTCCCGCCCTCTGTGCCAGACCAACACACCACCAAAGGAAAAGAGGAAGAGGCGACGTAAGGCAATGCCTCCGTGCGGCCAGGAGAACACGAAATAGCGACCCCCTCAACGGGGAATGCTACGAGCACGGCCAAAAATCGTTCAAAATCGTTCAAAGAGAGAAAACTGAAGAGATCGGGAAAAACAGAGGGGGGAAATGTGGAGGGGGGGGGGGTTTTGTTGGACTCGAAACACCCCTTCACTCAGTTTGAAAGGGTGGGGTTGGGATTTGGGGTTGGGAGTTGGCGGGGGTGGGGGTGGGGGGGCGGGGGGTTAAATAAACACAACTCGCCTCGTTGAATCTCCATGGGGAAAAAGGAGGAAGGCCTGAAACACCTGGGGGGAGGGGGTGGGGGTGGGCAGGGTCGAAAAGGGAATGACCATCATAAGGGGATGTGGGGGGGGGGGGGTAAGCTCGATCCAGAGCCAGTTCAAAGTCAAGAGTGGCGGGGGAAATGCAAGCGGACAAGCTGAGGGGGGGGGGGGAAGGGAGTGGTCTGATGGGCTGTAGTTTTTTTTACGGGAGGGGGGTGTGAGGGGAGTAACAATGGATATCGATGAGCACAGTGGTGTAAAAGGCGAAGCTTTTACAACAACTGATATGCCTCTGTTTTTTTTTAAAAATGCTCCGGAAAGTTAAAATGATGTTTGTGATGCGGGGGGTGGGGTGGGAGGGGGGTGGGGACTTGTTTTTGGGTGAAATATTCCGTTTCACACATGGGGAAGAGAGGGAAACAAGGACATAAAGATGACACCACACTGACTTCATGCCGGCGAACGTCTGCGCAAGAACAGCTGAGATGAACAACAAGGGGAGGTGTGTGAGTCAGATAAGAGAGCAGTCCCGAA
The DNA here is from genome assembly GCA_963210315.1 of Rhynchopus euleeides. Lineage (NCBI taxonomy): Eukaryota > Euglenozoa > Diplonemea > Diplonemida > Diplonemidae > Rhynchopus > Rhynchopus euleeides. Next base: position 1,419,508 of record OY723248.1, on the reverse strand, counting down.
TACAAATAGCAAGACAGATTCGATCAATTTTGAACGTTTTTTTTGGACAAAAGAAAAAGTTGGCATCCCTGATGGGTGGCCTGAAAAAAATCAACTCCCCAACGTGTTTTGTCCCCGAAATTTTCATTTTTGGCACATTGTAACTTACGACCAATCTGATCGCCATGCCAGCCTTCGGCCAGCAGATTGACATCATTCGAATTGCGCACCTGAGGTGCCCAACCCCAGCCCTTGCAAGGAAAGCTTCGCTGGATTCACTTCGCACCGTTGGTTCACACCGCCACCCCACGGCAAATCCTTGACAGAGCTGCGCCATATTTGAACGATTTGAACGATGATTGGCCGTGTTCGCAGCGTCCCCTCGTGAGAGGGGGCGCTGGTTCGTGTTCTCCTCTATCATTGTGGTAAAATTGACCAGCCATACCTACAGCTGTAACCATTGAATTTGAAAAGAGGGGGGTTTTGCTCTGTGCCAAACATAATTTAGTTTGGGCACTTTTCTGTGCATCAGAGCAAAATCACCCTGAGTGTGAAATTTGGTCGGGGAGGGAAGGGACCCCCTGCGAACAACATCGAGGGGGGGGGGGGGTTAGGCAAAAAATGGAACTCCAGGGACTGGCTCTCGATCGTACTCTCTCTGACTGCCTCGTGCTGATAAAAACAAGCACAGACACATAGCCTCCCCCTGTGGGTTGTGCCACCATCATCGCCTTGTCGCACAACACGACAAGACATGACGTGCACGTTGTTATAGCCAGAAGGCTAACGATGGTGTTTGTCTCAGTCGTTCTTCTCGTCACATGCAGAGCCGCCGGCACTGACCACAAATTTAATTTTTCGTATTCATTTTTTTCCACACATACCTTTTCATTCAGTTCTCCTGCCGATGCGTTCATTCTTGTTTTCTCACGGCAATCAACAATAGGGCGGAGCAGCGGTGGTACAGATTCAACACATGCAAAGGAAAAGGCAACTGAGAAGAGGACTTGGGGGAATGCGGGGGTGGGGGTGGGGGGGGGGGGGGGGTAAGGGAAAAGGTAGCAAAAAAAATCAATTCCGGGAAAAAAAATCCGTCTCGCAGACTGCGCCCCCCCAAACCAAAAAAGAGCGCACCTCCATGTAGATCACCCGAAGGATGAGGGCATTGGTTGGTTATCTCTAGAACACCGCAATCAAAACCCTGCTGAAAATCCGGAAACGCTCCAACACAAAACGATCATCCAGGGTGCGAGAGGTAAAATTTTGGCGCTGTGCTGTCAAGGGTGGGACAAATCCGAAGAACAAGAGCCAGATACTTGTTGTCGTAGACGGTTAAGGCAGGCGCCGAAGGACGGAGGAATGAAAGGGGTCTGTTGGTATCAGCGGTTTTGAGAATGCTTGCTGTGCGGTTCTTTTGAGTTTTTGAGTTTTTTGAATTTTATTTTTGAACTCTGCTGCGGAGGGAGTCGGACCCACGAATCCGAGCAACTCCGCCTCTTCAAGCAACTTTGCCATACACCTACCCACCGCCCACCGCCCCCCCTCCCTCTCACCAGCTCTCGGATGCTCATATTATTATTCATCACTAATTGACCTCAGCACCCTCACAGCACAACCCCTCCTTCTTCTTACTCTGCAGAGACATCACATGCCCTGAACCCTCTTGGGTACCATCCCACATCAGGCACAGGTGTGGGGTGACGTATGGCACCACCACCACGCGCAGAGTATCAAATTGCAACCATGATGTTGCGGGGATGGGAGGGGGGGTGGTGCACGGGACAGCGAACATGAAAGACATGAAAAGTCTCAGGAAAGGGTGCACCGCATGTGAATAAATCTGAAAGGGCCACGGGAGGGGGGGCTATTTTCTTTTGGTTTGCGTGGTGAAAAAATTTAGGGGGAGCCTCGCCGTGAGACCCCCCCTCCCAACTGGAGGGGGAGGGAGGTGGAGTGGGAGTGGGTAGGGGCGGTGGAGAGGGAAGTATAACCTGCATGAAAAAAGGTGCCCGCTTATTGTTGCATTGGGTTTCATGGATTTGCACACCACGTCGTAAATGTTTGGGGGATGGGGTGGTATAGGGGGGTCCTGGGGAGGGGTCACTACGTTTCAGATCTGATTGCTGGGGACTGTGCAGACAAATGCAAGTGCGAACCCCCGACTCCGTAGCAGCAGGGCGTTCGATACGCTATGAGATGGCCAGTGTATGCTGTGTACACGGGGTGTGTGTGTGTGCGTGTGTCACGAACGTACCACCAGAGAAGCACTTCTCAATTCGTCTCGACCTGCGCACACTCGTTCACATCACGCGGGTTTCTTTTTCGTCGTTGCAACGTGTCGTCGCTAACCGTATGTTTGACCATAGCTATTTTTGTTCAATTCGGCACTGCAACGCTTCCTGGAACGTCATATATAACTCATAACCAGGGCACACGCAGATGGGTTTGGGGGAGCAGATGATGGGATAACTTCAAGAGAGAAGCAGATCACGCTTCAGCTTTGTGGACCAATGACCCCACCTCACCCCCCACCCCCGTATTTTTCTTTCATTCCACGGGCCTCGCGTGGTTGGAAGGTTCTGGACAGCCATGGGGGCTGTTCCATTGCGAGCAAACATAAAGTTGTAGGGAAATCCATAATCTGGCCCACCACTTTTCCATAATCAACAATTCAACCCACAACTTTTTCATAATTAACAATTCGACCCACAACTTTTCCATAATTAACAATTCAACCCACAACTTTTGCCGAATTAACAATTCAACCCAACCACTTTTCCACAATTAACAATTCAACCCAACCCAGGTTCTGTAGGCAGGGTTGGGTTTCCTGGCATTTTTTCACCTCCCCACCATCACCTGAGTTGCGCCTGGATTTCCAGATCAGCCGTGAAGCTTCCTACAGGTATTATGCACTGAGTCATATCAGACCCATGGGTTCTTCAGCCCCTCAGATTCAGACCATGCATTGTCCAGAACTGCACCCTCTCCTTCAACACCAGTATATCCGCTGCTCATGGGCCCCTGACGACAAAAACCTGATCGTAGCTCATAGCAAAGATGGGTACCACGATCAAGGTTCATCTGTTACCAGATGGAAGTCTCCTGTTTCCAGGTTTGGGGTTTACCGCGAGTGTAGCGCAGATAAGGGAGATGTCTCAAGAGAGGATGCAGCTCTATCCCAGCAGTTCCTCCTCCTTGGTTCCGACCCCCACAGTTCTTCGGATGACAGGCACAACAGAGTAAGAAGCAACACAGCCAGATCTTTCGATCAGGCCCAAAACCCAAGCAACAGAGCGGGGGTGAAAAAACAGGCAGAAATGGGGGGGAGGAGATGGGTGGGGTGCAGAGAGGAGAAGGGGTGGGGCGTCATCAAATTTAGGAACAGCAACGGTCACCTTTTCAGACCGACTACCCCTGCGCCTCAGTAGCTGCGGCTGTGCGTCTCGTCATGCGACCTGCACATCTTAATAAAGTGAGTGAACATTCATCCTTTCACGCCTCCTGCAAAAGAAGATGCTGCACGTGCTGCCCTTGTAAAGGCGGCAACAAGGGTCGAACCCCATACAGCTCTGGAGCTTGATGCGTCCTCTTCCCCTTTGCTGTTTGCTTTTTCACCCCCGCTCTGTTGCTTGGGTCTGGGCCTGATCGAAAGATCTGGCTGTGTTGCTTCTTACTCTGTTGTGCCTGTCATCCGAAGAACTGTGGGGGTCGGAACCAAGGAGGAGGAACTGCTGGGACAGAGCTGCATCCTCTCTTGAGACATCTCCCTTATCTGCGCTACACTCGCGGTAAACCCCAAACCTGGAAACAGGAGACTTCCATCTGGTAACAGATGAACCTTGATCGTGGTACCCATCTTTGCTATGAGCTACGATCAGGTTTTTGTCGTCAGGGGCCCATGAGCAGCGGATATACTGGTGTTGAAGGAGAGGGTGCAGTTCTGGACAATGCATGGTCTGAATCTGAGGGGCTGAAGAACCCATGGGTCTGATATGACTCAGTGCATAATACCTGTAGGAAGCTTCACGGCTGATCTGGAAATCCAGGTGCAACTCAGGTGATGGTGGGGAGGTGGAAAAATGCCAAGAAACCCAACCCTGCCTACAGAACCTGGGTTGGGTTGAATTGTTAATTGTGGAAAAGTGGTTGGGTTGAATTGTTAATTCGGCAAAAGTTGTGGGTTGAATTGTTAATTATGGAAGAGTTGTGGGTCGAATTGTTAATTATGAAAAAGTTGTGGGTTGAATTGTTGATTATGGAAAAGTGGTGGGCCAGATTATGGATTTCCCAAAGTTGTAAACTGCACACCATGGGCTCGGACAGACAATCAACAAATGTCGATAGGGTCAGATGCACCACAGATCTCCTTTGAAGCCTGCGTGGGTATGCTATAAGTTCCCCTGTGTGCCCCTCTAATCGATGTGTGTGCACACATATGCACGCAATATTGTCCACAACACAGGGCGGAGGTGAGGCGGGGCACGCATTCGCCGCGAGAGAGAACGCAGACCCACCCCGCCTCATTCCCATCCACCAACTCGCACCCGATATCCAAAAGGGGAAAAAATTACAGACACTCGTCCTCCACATGGCTCCTTCTGGACTCTCAGCCCAATTTGAGGAGAACTTGTCGGGAGGGTGCTGCAAGATAACAGCAGAATCAATCTGGACCCCCCGCTGGATCATGAAAACGACATAGAAGGTGGCAGCAAACCTCAGCACTGCATGCAATTGGTTTTGTTGGAAACGCCGACACCCTCCCTGCCCCCACTCTTTGTTGAAGTGAGTATGCCACTCCCCCAGGTCTGACGGGGTGGCGTGGGTGGGAGGTCGTCGCAGCTTCTTTCTCTTTTTTTTTTGAGAAGGGCAATGAAGGGCCCTTCGTCATTGTATCGACAATCACGAGCTTCACTCGATTGTCCCATATCTTTTTGGCACCCTGTCTCACGCCAGCAGTGAGAGGGCAATGTTTAACACGTTGTTTGCGACGCCGGCAACCACGAGAGAGAATAAGCGTGAGGCCACTGCACAGACCTGATCTGCTCAACATTCTCTTTACTACTGCCGACCACGCAGCCTGGCGTTCAAGACAACTTGACAGTGACGTACACACGCGGCATGGGTTTAGGAAATGCATTCACCCCCATTCCTTCCTTCGTATTCTTTGAGCATCTTTCCTTGCTCGTGATGGGGTGGGGCGATTCGTCTAGAACTGCACTTTGTCGGTTTGAGGACCGGGCTTCCTGGCTGAAGGGGGGGAATGGGGGAGGGGGGGTCCAATTGCTGGGGCCGCGCGCCCCCCGTACCTCACCCCCCCCCCCTTTGCCCCCTCCTGTGTATGTGGAATATCCTCCCCCCGCCTCTCAACCAACAACACAGCAGAACCTGGGGCAGGGACAACGTCTGCACACGCGTTGCCGACACAAATGCCCGGCTCGTGCCGCAGTGGATGAGGGCCGTGGGATGATATCACTAACAACTCGGTTTTGCGGAGGGGGTGGGGGGGGGGGGGGGGGGGCGGGTGGGGGTGGGTGTGCGCAACACAGTATCCTCGTAAACAAAATGCTGCAATGGTGGGAGAAATGGTCAAAAGGGCCCCAAAACACACGGGATTTTCTTTTCGTTGTCGCGGTGGATATCGCGCCGAGCGGGCTCTGGCGTAACCACTGACACAACACGGGACATGAGACACCCATAACCTGAGATCGTCGCACCGGGCCTGGAGCAGCGCCGTGTGGCGTTGCATCGAACAGTAGTGGACGACCGACACGTATTTTTATACACCGTAGTGCAACTCTTGCAGTCAGCATATCTGCGTAATGGGGAGTTAATGCAGTACGGAATGGCATCACAATGCTCGTTATCATGTATATTCTGGCAGAAACAGCTAGCTTTTCGCACCCAAAAAGACTCGTGGGGAAACGCTCTTCTGGTATCCAGCAGGCACCGCTATTTATTTTGTCCAAAAAAAGATAAGGCTGTTGTTTGTGCGCCAAATCCGGGCAAAACAAAAGCAACTCCGCAGCCTGATGAGGAGGTTGAATTTGTTGCCCAAGCGCTGCCTACTATCTTTTTGACACTGACAGGTTCCCTGTTGTGGTAAAAAACAGACAAAAATAAGTCAACCAGCGCCCCCCCCAATGCACGGATGCAGGATAACCGAACGCTGCCCATCAGAGGCCTTTACCCTGTCTCCAAACAAAAATAACTCCGCCAGTGTGACCCCCCCCTTTGAATTGAGCGAGACCGGCTCACTGCCCTGCGCCACAGAGGAATGCTCCCTAACCTCGTCTTTATAACAAGAGCCTGGAGGCCTTCACTCTCTCGTGCACATCTGTGTCAGTGTCGGCGTGTGGGGGGGGGGGGGGGAACGTTGCTTCGTTGAGCAAGATGTTCGAGGAAGCCACTTATCATCCACGTTTGGATGCCAGATCACTATTAGCTGACATCATCTACGGTATGCCCGGGGAGGGGGGGGTGTGGGGGTGGGGGTAGGCAAAGGCGAGGTTGTGGGGACAGAAAAAACCAATCAGATCAGAAACGGGATCATGACACGGACCGGACGGTATGTGGGATGAGGATTGGAGGCATATCAACCAAAATCTGAAAAACCGTATACTTTAGTCGTTTACTTGGGCAGCAGCAATTTGTACATTTTTTTGACAATTTTGAGTTGTGACCCCACCGTGAATTCCGCGGTATACCTAGCAGTCAATTCCGCCCTGTTTCGAGTTCCGGAAATGCAGTCTGTTGGGTTCAAATTGGGATGCGGATGCGCATCGCAGTTTGACTGGTGAGGTTGGCCGGGAATTTTTTTTTCAAAAAATCTCGGAAAGCTATGGTAGCAACGGAATCAAATGCGGCCAGAATCGGGGAAAAAGGTGTAGTGGAAGACAATTTACTCCCAGATGCAGTTCTCACCCCCCTTGGTAGGCTTTTGTACAGTGCTTTTTTTGCTTCTTATTGCCTGCGAATCCACCACCTTCCATGCACAGGAAAACTCTGAATCATGTGAAACACAAACATGGCCTGCTTCAAATGCAAGAGTTCATGGAATGTCACCAACATCACCCTGCTTCCCCGGGCAGTGCAGAATGGCCTGAAGGCCCCCCACCCAGTGGTCTCGCTGGGGGTCGGGCAAACCAAAAAAGAGGTAGGGCACAGGGTGGGCCGAGCTCGCTCCGCAGGGGAAAAAGTGCAGCCCAACCCCACTCCGATTTCCCGCAGTATGATGCAAACAGGGCCACAGAACGTTTTCCCCCCAATTCGAAAGGCATCGGATGCTGCCGCTTTAGATCGTCCTGCTGGACCAAAAATCAGTAGTCAGGGGGTCTTGGGTTGCCATTGAGCACTTGCAAAACTGCAATCCCGAGTAACTTTGCCAGCGCGCCGTGTTCAGGAACGGCAGCAAAGCTAACAGGCTACAGGGGGGTCTGGGGGGCGGAGCCCCCCAGCCGCCGGAGGCCACGGTAGTGAACATCCTAAAATCCCTCGAAGGCTAATCCCCACACCGGTTGGTGCTGTTGCACATTCCAGGCGGGGATGATCCTTCGCTTGACCTGATGAGTGCCTGACGGTGCGCTTCGATGAGCACCACCAAGCCCCCAGCACCTGGTACACCTGCTCATGATGGCGTTGGGTTTTCATACGCTGCGCGTGAAAACTCGGCTACAAGGCCGAACCCAAAAGCCCCAAAATCTGACCCATCCGCAAAATTCGACGGGGAAAATATTGAGGTAGGGCCAAGGTAGGGCCGAGGTAGGGCCATGCCACCCCTGGCGGCCCACCCTCCCCAAAAATTACAGAAAAAGGGAGGTGGGGCCGCGGCCCCCCCTGCCAGCCCTGGCACGAGATCACTGCCCCCACCTCTCCCCTGACTTTCTCAATTGCTCCAGGATTTCGGCTATTTTCGGCTATTTTTGTGTACTTTGGGACCCCGTGTAGGAGGCCTTATACACCGCAAAAGTCACCGATTTTTTTTTCCTGGGAAGGTTCTCACTAAAACTACACAGGAATCACATTTTTGGGCCGGAAAAATTTTGTTTCCGGCCCGGACGCCTCCCTGAGACGGACCCATTTTTGGGTCGATTTTTGGGGGGATTTTCCTTAGGAAAGTTGGTTATAGTGGTTGGGCAGCAGTAAATTGGACTGTACTCCACTAAATTCACCGATTTTTTTTATGGTGTAATCTACGGAGCTCAACTCTCAAATTCCGTCAAAAACCGGGTCTTTTTGTGGCGATCCGCGGGGGTGAAATTCCGAAGAAAATATCGGCAAAAACAGTTTTTCCGAATTTCTCCACCAAAAAAAAATATTTTTTTTGGAAAAAATATTGTCCTGAAAAGCGCCAATTCCGTACGTTACACGATAAAAAAAAATGTTGAAAAAGGTGTAGCGGAGTGCCATTTACTCAAAATTTTGAAAAAGTATACGGTTTTTCAGATTTTGGTTGATATGTGTTTTTGTTTTTCAGGGGGGGGTTCGCTACACACAGACGCACACACGACCCAGAGGGCCAGCATATCAGACAGCCCCATATCACAGGGATACGGGGTGGGGGGTGCGGGAAGGGGGACATGATGTTATAGAAGCCACACATTCCGAGCAAAAATGCTGGGGTTGTTGTGGCGAGACATTCATTCGGAAGGGAAAATATGGTATCCTGAATGAATAGCGGTGCCTTCGGCACATTACATCAGGCATTCAAAGGCACGGCAGGCCACTGAGGAACATAGTTCATTGCATTGGAAGCGCAGCCGTGGACGGCGGGGGGAATGTGGCCGCCTTCCTTGTTTAGTTGCTGCACTCAGGGAGGTCCCTCCAGAGGTTGTCGTATGCGATGATGCTGTGGTGTCGAGGCAGGGGTGGGGTCGTGTCAATTCACAGCAAGCAGTGGAAGCTTGAATATCTTACACTAGTGTGATAACCACCCAGCGGATGAAACAAAACAGCGCCAGCCACTCTTGTTGTCGAATGCAAAGGCCCTGCGAAGTCGCATCAAGGCAAATTTCAGCCATCTCCTTATCACCCAGCCCAAGCCCAAGTGGTGGCCATGTCCCGCACTATTTGCATACCTCGAGAGCGGGGAGCGGCCACGGTAACCCTCCCACTTGTTAGTCGTCCACTTCTCCTGTGTTGGACGGTTGTTGGGGAGGGGTGTTGGGTGGAGGGCAGTCTAGGTTGGAGATCCGTGCATCCACACAGAAAATCATGGCACACGCACGTGACGCCTTTTGTTTAGTGCAAGTTGCACCGAGCACACCCTGATGCACGCCCGCACACGTGAATACAACACACGATACGACACGCAGGGCAACGAGTATGAGAGTGCCTCCTTCCTGGCATGCAGCCTACAACCCAAGCATACCAGTGTCATGGCGCAGTTCTTGAACATAGAGCGGATCTGGGGCATGCGGACGCACCCTGCTGCGAGGTTGTTCTCGGAGCACAGGGGGTCCTCGATGAAGAGGGGCTCCCCTGCGCTGGGGACACCCGTCGAGGCGTAGAGGTTGAAGAAGTCCATCAGCAGCAGGGACGCGTCGCTGGGGTCCTTGCAGCGGTAGCACGAGTGCAGGATCATGACAAGGGCAGCGTAGGACGGCAGCCCGCCGGTGCGCACATCGCCGCAACGCGACTGCTGCAGGACGAGACGCACCACAGCGAAAACGGGCCCCACCGCAGGGAACTGGTCGATCAGCCGGCGCACCTCCGCCACACTCTTGCGCGCAGTGCTCTTCCCCAACACAAAGCTGATGTTGGCCTGGCACCCCATGCTGGCCAGCTTCACGGTGGCAAACGCGCTGTCCTCTGTCGCCGTCCACTCCTGCACCGTGATGCCCGCCTCCTCCATCTTGCGGAACACGTCCTGCAGGGCACCCTGCTGCAGCTCGCGGCAGTCCTCGCAGACCAGGTCGAGGCAGCTGCTGGGGAGCGACATGCCGTAGGCGAACGACCCATACACCTTCACGGTGGCGTCGGGCCACACGTTCTGCACAATCTCCTGGATGGCGCTGCGGGCCATGTGGCGCTTGGAGTTCTCATCCGGTGTCAGCTGCAGCATCTTGTGCAGCGCACGGACCTCGTCCTGGATGTTGAGGCGCGTCTTCAGCATCCCCTGAGGGAACCACGGGGTGACAATCACACGCGGGTCAGTCTTCTCCGCCTTCCGGCGCTGGTTGTTGGTGCTGCTGGCGGACATCCCGCTCGCAGTGCGCGACTCAGCATCCGAGCCAGAGCTGTGCATCGAGAACGAGCTCTCCGCGCTCGACAGCAGAGACGGTGCACCCGGCTCCGGGTAGGGCTCCTGCGCGTACACGGCACGGGTAGTGGTCGTCATCTTCGAGGGTGCAAAGGAGAGAGCGGTGAGAGAGAGTGAAGGCCGAGAGCAGGAGGCTCACAGGTGGCAGTTGGTGTGCCCACAGGCGATGTGTGAGTACGCTGGAGGGGTGGCAGGGACACAGAGAATAAGCGAAGGGCGATGCAAATAAGACGGTGTGTGTGTGTGTGTGTGTGTGTGTTGTGTGTGCGGATCACGTGTGTAATGCTCCTGCGGGTGTGGGGGTGTCGGGGGGTGAGGGAGTGGGGATGGGCGGAATGGGCAGTTGGAACAAAATGGGGTGGAGAGAGGGGGGGGGGGGGTAGGGGGGGTCAAATGGGGGTGACAAACACGATTTTTCAAAAAACCGGCGCAGAGGCCCCAAAGCCCCCGTAAACCCTCCAAACCCCCCCAGATCGGTCCGGAAACCCATCGAACCCCACTTTTCCACCATTCCGGGCACCTCAGGTGCCCGAATTGGGGTACCTAAATTTTGTGCCACCGTTTGGTACCGTACAGTGCCACTGTGTGGGAGGTTGGAAAAGAAAATGCCCCAACACACCACATCTGAGGGTTGCAATGCATGTTGCTTGCCAACCACGTCATCCGGTGGGTGTCAGGCGCTATGTAGGTGGCATTAGCCAGGTCTTCGATGTGTTCTGGCTTGTATATGTACCTCCCTGCCTGCGGCACAGGCACTGCCTTTGTCCCCCACACCAGCCACAGAGAGCGTATTGTACTCGGTCCACGGTTGCTGATTCATTGTGATGCGTTGTATCCTCGAGTGAACGTCACACACTAGTGACACCACCACCCGCCATCCGAGAGCTGTATTGACTTTGCGCGCTTCCGTTGCATTCACCTCGCCACGCATATTGCACTGTTCAGTACCAGTGCTCTTGGGCCAGGCAAAGTAGACCGCAGCAAGTACCAATTCTGGCACAATGGGTACCACGACAGCGCACTTCGTGTGTTCCCGGAATGTACAGCTCGTGTTGCAACAGTCGTTGTCAACACATCCCGGTTGTGGAGCACTGCTGCACAGGAATCACACGACCATCTGGACTTGTTCCGTACCTACAGGCAGCCTCCCGGTGCATGGTGGCAGGGAGGTATATATACAAGCCAGAACACATCGAAGACCTGGCTAATGCCACCTACATAGCGCCTGACACCCACCGGATGACGTGGTTGGCAAGCAACATGCATTGCAACCCTCAGATGTGGTGTGTTGGGGCATTTTCTTTTCCAACCTCCCACACAGTGGCACTGTCCGGTACCAAACGGTGGCACAAAATTTAGGTACCCCAATTCGGGCACCTGAGGTGCCCGGAATGGTGGAAAAGTGGGGTTCGATGGGTTTCCGGACCGATCTGGGGGGGTTTGGAGGGTTTACGGGGGCTTTGGGGCCTCTGCGCCGGTTTTTTGAAAAATCGTGTTTGTCCACGTAAAAGGGGGGCATTTGACCCCCCCTAGGCATACTTGTACCCCCATATGGGGAAGGCCAAAAATATGGGAAAATATGGGGGGAACATGGGGGGTTTTTCAAGTCCTGTTCCCCCATATTTCCCCCATATGGGGGATATATGGGGGAAAACCCAGGGGTTCCTCAGGTGGAAGCAGTCAGCAAACAGTTCTCTTCGTTCTGCTTTTCACAGGGTGTGAAGTCAGCCACTGACAGGGGACGTCTAGTACCTTGCAGAGCCATCTCACCTCGTCGCTTTCTGCAGAGAGGAAACGCCCGGCTGAAGTGCTCGAGTCAGACCACAAAAGGTGCTGTGAGAGTGCCGACCGCCACTTTCTTCAAGTCTGAGTAGCGGTCATCAGAGCATGCTGTCCAGTAGTCCTGTCTTTGCTGGCAGAACAGTTGCGTCCTGCAGCCAGTCCTTGTACTGGCCTTCACAGGTCTCATTCCACCCGGCAGATGCAGCTTGAACATGTCAAGCTGCCTGGTGACGAGCGTCGACTCCGACTTTTCGGCGCTCGGAGCGGTCAAAAGCGGCGGAAGCGCCTGACACCAGAATGCACTGCTTGTGAATTCCCTTGTCTAATTAAGGACCTCAGGGGGCAGTTCGCAATCGCAAACACACCAGAGTGAGGACTTATAAACACAAGAGTGTGTGTTGTGAGGAGCTGTTAACCCTGAACGCGCTATGTGTGTCTGTGCGTATGTGTCCACCATCGCTGCCGCTGTCACTGCGGTGCCCCGCCAAACCGGGAAGCGTTTGCTCTCCGCTGCCGCTGTATCGGCGCAGGAGAGGAACAGGAGGTCGGTGCGACCCACCTGGGGGATCTTCCAGGGGGGGCCAGACCTGGCCACACCTGAACGAGCGCGCACCTCCCCAGGATCGGACTCCTGGAGGATCCCCAACAAGGCATGAGGCCGGTTTCGACGCGCACTTCGTGTGTGTCTGTGCCTGAGTGGTTTGATGTTCTCCCGTTGCAGCACGAATACCCCCATATCCCCCCATATGGGCCCCATATTTCCCCCATATTCCCCCATATTTTACCGGGTTTTCCCCATATTTTCAGCCTTTTTCCCCATATGGGGGCGGGGTTTTGAGACCCCCCATATTTCCCCCAGATTTAGGGGGTTCCCCATATGGGGGGACAAGTATGCCTAGGGCAGTGAAGGCAAAATACGCGTATTTTTCAGAATCCCGATTTTAAAAATACGTTGAACGTTCAAATACGTTGAACGTTCAGCGTATTTGAACGTTTCTCACATTGCCTACCGTCTGCAGGGGCCACCAGTCACAAACCCGCCTTTCCTCAAGCAGAGCAAGGGCGAGTTGGTGGCACCAACGACAACCGTGCAGAAGACGTCCTTGGAGCACGATTTTACAGCGACTTGCTTCGCGATGCAGTCGACAACATATCCATTGTCCTTTGCTCCATGAAGCGGGCTGGTGCAGTTGAGGTGAACCCCTGCCGGTGGGATATGCCATCCGGTTCTCCCATGCGTGATATCCCATACGTCTGTACCCGTAGCTCAGGTTCGACCATCCACTTCCTCTACACGACGGACTCCAGCCGGTCGAGTGGGGTAAAACTGGGAGATAGGTCGAGAGGGGGTTGGTACCCCCGCTTTTCCGGAGTTCAACCCTGAAAAGAGGGTGTACCAACCACCCCTTTCCGGGTCCCGCCCCTTCTCGGACTACAGAACCCCTTTTTCACCGACTTTTCGCCACGCGTGACACTCTCCATCCCACAGGTGTCCCCTTTAGTGTGTGCAGGGGCCCACCCCCTACTGCTAGGGGGGATTTCATGTGGAGAGTGCACCCAGTGGGTGAAAACGCTCAAAAGCCAAAAAAACGTTCAACTTCGACGCATTTTTTTAAAAATACGTTGAACGTTCAAATACGTTGAACGTTTTTTACGTATTTTCTATCACTGCCCTAGGGGGGGGGGGTGGCAGAGGCAACACGGTGGCCTGGTCAGACCCTGACCAGGTCAAAACCTGGTCAAATCTTGACCAGGTCATACCTGGTCATTGACCAGGTATGACCTGGTCATGACCATGTCATACCTGGTCATGACCAGGTCATTTTCACCCATTTTAACCGGGGGGAACATGTTGAGTGGCCAAGCAGGGGGGACAATTCGCATATTCCGGACTCTCTCCGGCCGTTGTGGAAAGTATGAGTCAAAAGGGTTCAACCATACCCCGAGTCGAGAAAGAAGTCGAAGCTTGAATCATGTTGGGCACAAGGGGAAAATGGTCAAAATTGGCCCAAAATTACCAATAAAATATGCTGCAGTGCAGGGGGGTGGCGGGGGAGGGGAGGGTGGGGTCGGCGACGAAACTTGATGATCAGCAGCTTTCTGCCTTCTTCCGCTTCTTCACATTCTTCTCCTTCTTCCTCTTCTTCGGGATCTTCGTTGTCGTCGCCGGCTTCACAGGCCAGTGCTGCCTTGCGTAACACGCCGTCCTTCGCATCCTGGGTGTGGATCGGCGGCTGCTTGTCGCAGAGGCAAATACGGAGACCACGCGGTTTGTTGCAGGCAGCATCGCCAGTCAGTAACCAGCCATCGGAACACTTGCCGAGCGAATCGATCGGGCCGACAGGGGTTACTCGACTGCTACCGAGAGCCCTGAGACGGTGCCGAAACGAATCGAAGTTTTTCATCCATACGGGACCCGCTGTCATGCACTTCCCGCACAACGATATGACATTGTATTGCAAGAGGGTACACGAAGATTCTTGCGGGGTCGTTGCCGAAACTGGCATAGTTTGCCAGCTCGAACACCATCAGGTCCCTCTCCCGGAAACAAGCAGATGTTGTCCTGGCCCCCGATTTCCTCCCCCCATTCTCCCTCTCGAACGCTTCGTCGGAGAGGTGGCAGTTCTGAGGATCCTGAGGGTCCTGAGGCATTCAAGGCAGGGCACTCCCTTCTCCATTCTTTTACACTCTTTGAAAAGTGTCACAATCAGATGTGGTCAACCGTTACGGCACTGCCGATGGGACTCTCGTCCTCTGGCACGCCCGCTGGTCGGGCTTCTTTGTCACCACCGCCTGCCTCATCACCGCGTTCACCAACTGGATGTCGATGGTCACGACACCCTGCCCCTGCGTTGCCTGTGGTGTTGCCCCCACCGCCACAATGAACGGATCCGGAATGTGAAACGTTCGGGCGTGCAGACCATTCGGAACCTCGCTCTTGTAGGGCAGGTCCCTCATGACCGTGACAGTCATGACCGATCCGTCGAGGACAGGTGGGTGCTCGTCGGGCACGTCAGCTCCCGGACCCACCTCTACGATGATCCGGTAGAAGAGGACGTCTGCTATCGAATGCCTCCCGATCTGCGTGATGGGGGGGGGTTCGGGGTCAGTTGTTTTTCAGCTGCCTTCGAAGAAGTACTGCCCACCGCGCTTTGAGCGGTGGGCAGCCTCTTCATATCGCTTCCCAGCACCTCATCCGAGCACCCCGCTTCCGTCAGCACCTCGTACTCAGACGAGTTCTTGTCGGCGCTCGTGAGGCGCTTCATGCCGCCTCCGACGCGCGTTGCCAGAGACACGCATGGAGTAGACTGCGGGCAGTGTCCTGGCCTTCTTCTTGTCGGCCTCTTCACTCCGTGTCAGCTTCCTGCCCCACTCCTTGTCAAAGTGGGTGGTGCGATGGCTTTTCAAACAGCGCCGCGAGGCTGCTGTGAAACAGCTCGACGCCTTCTGCGTGGCCTGGGATGATGCAGACCTCCTCGACATTTTTTTGGGATACCACCAGGGGGAGGGACCCGGTGTGAGGCACTTGAGTGCGTCCAGGCGGGCAGGGAACCTGGGCAGGGGGCAGGGGGCCTCATTCCTTTTTGGTAATTTTGGGCCAAAGCTGCTGATCATCAAGTTTCGTCGCCGACCCCACCCTCCCCTCCCCCGCCACCCCCCTGCACTGCAGCATATTTTATTGGTAATTTTGGGCCAATTTTGACCATTTTCCCCTTGTGCCCAACATGATTCAAGCTTCGACTTCTTTCTCGACTCGGGGTATGGTTGAACCCTTTTGACTCATACTTTCCACAACGGCCGGAGAGAGTCCGGAATATGCGAATTGTCCCCCCTGCTTGGCCACTCAACATGTTCCCCCCGGTTAAAATGGGTGAAAATGACCTGGTCATGACCAGGTATGACATGGTCATGACCAGGTCATACCTGGTCATGACCAGGTCAGATTTGGTCATGACCTGGTCAGATTTGGACCTGGTCAAAACCTGGTCAGTCAGCTGACCAGGCCACCGTGAACGATGGGTGCCGTGACAAAAGCGAATCCTGCGCATTTGCGTTCGGTTCAGCCTCAAACAGGCACAGGGTATTGCCAGCGCTGCTGTTCGATATACATAATGTTGCAACACGGCCCCCCCTCATCGCCCCAGCAACGGGATTTTTCAAGTCAACGTGATTTTTTACGAGTGGTTCTTTCCCCTTCACCCTCCCCCCCCTGCCGCCCACTCCCAAGGCACAGCTCCGCACACCCCACCCACCCCCACACCCCCCCCCTTGCACCTCCCGCATCGAAACTGACATGCCAGATACCCAACACACAAACGCCTCGCCTCCTCAGGAAAACCCAGGATCCAGGAAGCGTGCACCGGCGAGACTGGAGTGACTCAGACACGGGGGCAGAGAGAAATCAAGGGGATGTGTGTGTGGGAGGTGTGGAGTGGGGGTGGGTGTGTGGGGGATTGTGTGCGTCTATTTCGGACCGTCTCCCCCACCCAGCGTCAGATTCGTGGCACACACCCCGTCCCGCCCCGCCTGAGAGAGCCAGGAGGGGGTTTGCGGGTTGTGGCAGGTGGGGGTTCCTTGAGGAACATTTCTTTTCTTTCCGATGCACATTCTTCCCACCCCACCCCTTCACACCTGTTCTTCCCCCTGCCTACACAATGTTGAGAGGATCGTTTGTCGGGGTGTGCCGCTTTGTATGTCGTATGAAGAGAAAGCGATACCGCCGCAACCCGAAGTGGCACGGGATGAAGAGCGCGAGAAAAATTGCAAAATAGGGAATGCCGGCAAAGAATGCATCGAGTCCATCACGCGGAAGAGGATTGGACGCACGGCTGGCATCGTGACCCACCCTGGGGTAGAAATCCATGAGGAAGGAAAACGTGAGCTCGTCATCCAGCCTTTGTTTCGACTCACCCGCGTGGATGGTGTAACAGTGCGGGCAGAGCCGCCGCGGTGGGAACTGCTGCTTGGGGTGGTGAGGGTCGTCCGACACATCACCAGACAGCCTCGCGTTTACCTTATTGTGAAACCTCCACAACACGGTAACCTGCTGCTTCTCCAGCATCCCCCCCGTCACCCAGCCACGGCTCCCCTCCCCGAAGTGCCGGCGGCAGGTCCCGCAGTTGAAATACCCAACCACCCACTCGCGGATGGCCCCCAACGCGTCGATCCCCAGGTCCGTTTGGCACCTCGCATCGACACACCCCACCAGGATTGTGTGGAACAGCTGCCACAGCCCACAGGGGAGGCCACGGTATTCCGGGGTTGACCCGGCACACCCCTTCCACCGCATGTCCCCGCTGCGTTCCGAAGGCGGGGGGGCGAGGTAGGACAGCATGTCGTGGAGGTCAGCTGTGGTGTCCACAGCGCTGAGCCTCTCGCGCACCAGCTTGGAGGGGAAGACGTGCGACGCGAGTCTGACGAGGGTTTTCTTCAGGCTGTCCAGCACAACGCCCGACGTGTCGTCGTCGGCATCGCTGGCGTTCGCTGCGCCCTGCTCCGGGTCGTGCCCCTCGTCGTGGTAGTGCGCGCCCTCCCCGGCAATCCTGCCGGAGGAGAGCACAAAGTGGAGTGCGTTGCGGAGATCCCCCACCCACACAACGTCGCCTGAATACCGCTGTGACGGGTGGCCTGCCGCATCGGCGTCAGCGCTGCCGGCGGAGTCGGGCCGCGGCGCGGGTGTGGTGAGCGCAGCGAGGTCGGAGCATCGGTTTGCCGCCTTCCTCGGGCCGGGCACGGTGCAGACGCGCTTGAGCTCTGCCCAGAGGGCCTCCTCCAGGATCTGCTCCTCGCGCTCCCCACCAGAGTCGACGTCGGGGAGGGTGAGCTTGGAGTCGCTGCGGTCGGCTGCCCACACCTTGAGGAGGGGGAACTCCACAGCCCCGTGTGAGGTGCAGTACTCCTGGTGGTCCCTGCAGTCGATGGAGGCGATGAGGCAGGGCAGGCGCTCCTGCCTGGCCCGCAGGGCCAGCCTGTGGTAGGGTCCTGCGAGGGTGCGGCAGCCGCCGCACTCAGGGTGGAAGAACTTCACGACCCACGGGCAGCCGCGGACGTCGCGGATGCTGCCGCCCTCCCAGGGGAGCTCCTCGAGCTGCAGGACAGCGTCGGTGATGTCGTCAGCAGCGCCTCCGTTGTTGGTGTCCGCCCCGAACCCGCCCGACACAGCCTCAGGTCTGTCCGCGACTAGTACCCATGCCCACACCCACACGGCAGTATGCAGGGTGTACGGAGACATGACATATGTCCCCTGGGAAATGAGGAGGGTGGTGGGGTGGGGTGGGGTGGTGGAGTGGTTTCCGATGCAGGGTTTTTTCTTGAGGGGAAAAAAAAGGCACGGATGTCAGGGTGGGGTGGGGAGTAGGGCTGCCGTCTGTCGTCATTTCCAACTTACTTTGGGGGCAAAAATAAATACCCATGAGGGGCCCAGCCGACATCGGGCTGCGCTGTTTGAGGCAAGGGGAGCTATCAGCCGGGCAGCAAAAAAATAAA
Organism: Rhynchopus euleeides; assembly: GCA_963210315.1. Classification (NCBI taxonomy): domain Eukaryota; phylum Euglenozoa; class Diplonemea; order Diplonemida; family Diplonemidae; genus Rhynchopus; species Rhynchopus euleeides. Next base: position 1,401,000 of record OY723248.1, on the reverse strand, counting down.
AAGTGTCACTTCAACTCTGCCGCTCTTCCTCTACTACTTGGTACTTCGTTTGATGCGTTGACGCTTCCACACAAAAATAATCTGCGCGAAATGTGCCGTGTGTTCTGCAAAACGGTGTCCTTACCCCCCACCTCCTCCCTTTCTCTCTCCCGCCCACAGAGGCACCCGCACCTGAGAAGCGGGGCAGTGGGTCCCTTTGCCAGGACCCCGCCACGCCGGCTGATGGATATCTAGCAAAATATACCACGGAGTGGGTTCGCGAAGCGGTGCAGCAGAAAAGTGCATTTTGGCCTGAAAGGTGTTTTCCAGTGAATTCACCAAGCCAACGCCGGAAAGACTGCTGAGGCTTGCCGATTAGCGGAGATTCCCACTGTAAGATATCAGTTTGTGATGTTCCAGCCAATGGGACGGCCACCGTATTCTTTAGGTCGATGTAAGTCCCAGTTCCCCCTCCCCCCTCCTCCCTTCACCCACCCCCGCACGTGCTGTAGGGCGATCACGCATCGGCGTCGGAGCCGACCGCCTCCTTCTTGCCCTTCTTCTCTTTCTTGTCCTTCTTCTCCTTTTTCTCCTTCTTCTCCTTCCTTTCGGACCTGTCCTTCTTTTCCTTCTTCTCCTTCCTGTCCTCGCCCTGCTCCTTCCTCCTGTGCTTCTCGTTGGTCAGGTTGGTGCACAGGTCGAAGAGATCCTTCTTGGCTGCGAGATTCGGGTGTTGCAGGTCAGAGTTGCACGGGTACCTCCCGTTCTGCTGTTTGAATGCTTCGCGGAACGTGTTCCACACCTGCTTGAGCTGACTGTGTTGCTCGCGCACCTCCGAGTACGACATGTCCTTGAGTGCCACAGATGGCGCAGGGATGCGTTCGTCCTTCTCGTCCCACGACCAGTCGAGGGTAATGCTGCGTTCCCTGCGCGGCGGGGCATTACGGTCGCGGGGTTCGCTGTCGCGTGCAGGCATGTCCCGGACGGCCTCGCGTGACGCCTCGCGAGTGTCACGGCGGGTGTCCCTGTCGCGCGACTCGCGGGGTGCGTCATCGGGGCGGCGGTCCCTGCTGCGGGAGTCGTGCGGCGCATCGCGCGCACCCCTGTCCCTGTCACGTGAGAACCTGTCCCTGTCCCCGTCCCGCTCCCTGCCGCGGCGCCAGTCGTCTTCGGAATCGCGGCGCATGCGCTCGTTGCGCATGTTCCTGCCGTCCCCATCACGACGTCTGTCCCGTGCGTCGGAGTCGTGGCGGGGCTCGTCCCTGCGGCGAGGTTCGTCTTCGCTGTGGTTGCGTCTGTTGTCGCGCCCGTCCCTCCCCCTGCGGTCGTCACGGCCGTCCCGGTCGTCCTGCCTCCCGGTGTTGCGTGAGGGCCGCTCGTCACGGCTGTCGTCACGGTCCCAACGCCGTTCCCTGTTGTCATAGTTATCGCGACTGTCGCGGTTGTCCCTGCCCCTGTTGCGCAGGTTCGAACCCTCGTCGGCGAAACGAGATCTCTCGCCCATGTCGCGCCCGTTGTGCCTCTCGCGATCACGCGAGTCCCGCTCCTCCTCCCGCCGGTTGTCGTTGCGTGCCCACCTGTCCTCCCTGGCACCACGCTCACGCGAATCCCGGCGGCCCCACTGGTCGCGCCCGTCGTGCGTCCTGCGGGGGTCCCTGTCGCGTGTGTCACGCATGTCCCGCCCATCACGCACATCGCGTGTTTCGCGCATATCACGCCCGTCACGTGTATCGCGGCCGCCACGCACCCACCTGTCCTGCTCGCGGCTGTCCTGCCTGCGCCGCCCATTGAAATCAGCGTCGCGGTCATTCCTGTCGTCACCGCCATCACGCCCCCTGCGTCCCGAATTCCCGTTCTCTCGGGAATCGCCCCGCCCGCCCCGCCCCTGCTCCCCGTCGCGCTGGTGGCTGGCCCGCCTGTTGTCGCGGCTGTCCTGGCGGTCGCGCTGCTCGCTGCCAGACCTGTGGAACACCTGCGGCGCTGCCGCTTTGGATTCGTCCACATCTTGGTTGCGAGCCCAAGGCAGTGCGATGGAGCGGATAGTGAGGGTCGTCATCACCTCGTTACGTGCATCGTCCGTCCAGAGCACTGCATGCTGGTGCGGCGACTGGAAAGCCTGCAAGGGGTGTTACGTGCGCCCAACCCCTGATATCCCGCGAAAGGCCGTGTATACACAGCTGATCTTGAAGGATCTCCACACACGTTAATCTCTTTGTTGAATGCAGATTGCGCCACTGCCACAGACATGTGGTGGATGCGGTGCATTCACCCTGAGGTGTGTGCCCACACACAGTACCATTGGCTGCTTAGTGGTGGGTGCACCGGGCCAACTCCGATCAGTTATCACACACACCACCCCATGCAATCACGGCATACTTCTCCTTCACACACAACAACGTGTCCCAGCGGGCGGGCGCATGAGGCGTTGAACTTCGCAGGGCCACCGCCCTTGCCACGCTGCACCATGGCGACTTCAGCGTCACCACCAACCTGCACCATCATCACACCGCCGTTGCCTGTCAGTAGCTTGTCATCAGTGTGTGGGACAATGGCCATCTTGCGCCCCGCAAGCTTCGGCCCCAGCTGCTGCGCTGTTGCGCGCTGTGCCTTGCTGCGGTAGTAGCGGTGGAGGGTTGCCACGGTCACCTTGGGGAAGCCTGTCCGCTTGCACAGCTTGTCGACGATCTCCTGCGAGCGCTGGGGGAGGGGGGCAGTGGGGTTCAAGTCCCCGTGCCCCAGCCAGTTCGCACCGTACCACTTCAAATCCCGGCGGCCGCGTGTCTCAAGGTTGCAGCCAAGCTCCTCATCGAGGATGCGAAGGTCCTCAGGGCTCACGATGGGTTCGTGGCTGCACCACACACCGATGGGGTGGACGTTGTCGAGGTACCCCTTGTTGACACGCATCTTGCTGCCGATCATCCCGAAAAACTCCTTCTCATAGAGTTCGACCTCGTCAGAGCCGATAAGCTCTGTTGGGCCATTGCGCCGCCTCCTTACATCATCACGCATCTGATGTACTCACTCTGAAGTGTGGTGGGGTGTATTGGTGTGGTAGTGTGGTCGTGATCCCAACGTGCAAATTGCTTCAGGCGAATGCGCCTTTCTGGGTGTTTGTTTTGGTGGTGTTGAGGTTCGCATGAAGCAACAGAAGTGGCACCACTTATAATAATCACGAATACACTCATCTGCAGACGAATTCCGCTGTGCTATCAGTGGCCAATGTGATTCTGTACCGAAGGCAACAGGGGGGTGGGCGCATTGAATCTTCGCCGTCTCATCTGCCGTGCCACGACAAAGCCCTTCGCCACCTGCCAAAACTACCCAGCCGTTGCGTGGCTGCTTAGCGGGGAGGACACAGACAGGCCCAAAATCCATAAGCAGGCTCCAATCGCAACCTCACCGCCAACACATCCCATGCAAATGGAAGTGCGTCCGACAGTCAACCCCCAAAGTGTGATCACACACATATATTTTCCGAAAGTGATGCTGTCACTTGGTCAGAGCAGGACAGGTGGTCCCTTACAGACGTAGCGTGGCATACGGCACTGCACTATAGTGCCACCCCTTCTGCCACTCTTCCTCTACGAGCTTTGCGATTGTTGTGAAGAGTGATGACGCTCCCACACAACATACAACATCACGCCTTATAAAAACGGTGGTGTGTAGGGCACGATTGGCAGAACTGAGTGACACCTTCTGTCGAAAGATGTGCATGTCACTGGGCCTCGCCAGCAAAGAGGCCCAGCGTGTTGACCCACTCATCAAGACGGGCATCGCACACACGCATGGCAAACCGGCGAGAAGAAGGGGGTTCGTTTTTGTTGAGAAAAAATACAGCTGAGTTATTCATGCAGGAGTAGCCGTGGAGAAAACGAAAGGGGGAACGAGAAAACTGTTTTCTTCGTTGATGACATGACTTGACTCCAGAAAGTGGCGAGCGCATTCTGCCCGTTGGACAGAACAAGCTCAACGAACAGACTATGGGGTCTTGGCTCTGTGTCAAACTGACAGTGTGCCACCTGTTTTGATAGCGCCTCCTTTTCTGCAGTTCTACCACAGATCGAAGACGCCGGTGCGTCCATTCCAGACCACGCCTGGATCACATAAAAGGTTTGAGTGACTTGCGCGAATTGTGTGTACAGAAGAACGTCGAGCGCATGCGCGTAGTGCACTGAATGTTGCCGCGGGTCTTTCTGAGTCTTCATGAGTGTGAAAATCCAGAAAGCTTCTTTGCTTTTTTGCAGAGTCTGCTGTTTGCAGAATCGGCAATCTCTTATTTCGCTGAACGCCACACAAACCAGCGTGGGGCCACACGGAGTGTTTGCATGACACGATCACAGCAGGAAAAAGGACAAACGAGCTGCAGGGGTGGAGGGGTAGGGGTGCGGGAGGCCATCACGTTTCCACTTCCACTACATAGACCCCCCGACCCCATATTGGATCTGGGAGCAGCAGTCGGAGCAAGGGATGTGGGCCCACCCCTCAGCCAACCAAACCCCCTAAAAGGAGGAGCTCCCCCACTGGGCGGGAGACCGCCGTACCAGGCCATGTATACAGATGGAAAAGAAAGCAGCTCTGGCAATAAAGCAAATGCCCCTCCCCCTTGCCACCGGCCATCCGCGGAAGCGAAGGCGAGCAACGTCAACAAACCCCAACCACTCTGTGCGTTGTCGGAGAAGGGATGGCAAGCAAATGACGCTGCGTACAGTTGTAAGAGAGAGAGCAAGAGAAGGGGGATGTGGACACATCGCAATAAAGACATCAGGGGGGGAGGCACCTTGCCGGGTCATCCTGGCTGCCAAGCAAATGGCATGATCCAGGGTCGGGGGTTGCAAGCTTGGCTGGCACATTGCATCCCACCGGGAGTGGAGTCCCCCTATACACAGTGGGGGTGGGGTGGGGGGTGACAGTGTTCGTTCTATGTCAGATGAGGGCGGAGGGGATGGCTTTCCTGGAACTTTCCTGGAAAGAGAGGGTGATGACAGCAACACCCAACAGCACGGAGGGCGCTTGAGCTTCCAGGCGCGGCGTTTTTTTTTTGGGGGGGGTTTTCGACGACCTCCAGCGCAACGTGTGGGACAAACAGGCAGTGCCCTTAGCAAGCCCCCTGTGAGAGGGTCTGCGGTCTCGGGCATATTTGGGCTGCACGGTTTAATGGGATTTTTCATTTTGAACGTTGTCTCAAGCAAGAAGGTGTATTTCACAACGAATGGGGCTCTCTTCAAACTACATTCAGCAAAAATCATCGCCTGAGCGACAGTGCCAGTCCCAGTCGGGAATAACCCCGGTTGGGTGTGCCCAAGACGGTGTCAACTTTGAAGTGCGCTGGGCAGCCCTGCAGAGCAAGAATAGGCCAGCACATACAAGCCTTGGGAAAGAAAAGGCAGGGCCACGACAAAAACAATCCAGCAACTGCAGAGTACAGCTCTGTTTTGAGCGATACACACCAGAGTGCGGTATCCTCTTTATCATCACGTTTCATATCAAGCCACAGGCTAGCTTGGGGTCGACTGCCCCCCTTCGTCACGAATGAGCGTTGAAATACACTAGTAGCCAAATCCACGCACTTCTCGAGATTGAACCAAAATCCAGCGGCATGATTTTTGTTGATACGTTGAAGAATAATGCACCTGCCATCATCGTATTTGGCGCGAGACGGGTGCACCCCCGATGAGCAGACCTGGCGCGTATCACCGGAAGGCGATACACGTTTTCTGGATATTGCTGCTGAGTAGAGAGCGGTAGCGCACCATCAGCACGCAGAAATATATGAGCGGCTCGGGCGGTGCCTGCATGGCTAAGAGGCACGCCAGTGAGGCAAGTTTATTGATATACAACCAGGCTCAGCAAGTTGCAAGGGCGGGCTCTATACACGTGAGACACAAACTTTCTCCGCCTGTTGGGTGCTTCTACCCCCATTCCTGAGAACGGATAACCACGCCGCACAGCCATGGCAACCTCCTCGCGCATCCCAGCCCACAAGCGCCCAGAGAAACAGCATGGGTTGCCTAAAAGCAGACGTGGGCACGGATCGACACTGCTTGCAAGCCATCCAACACCCACAAACCACATGCACACGTAAGTGGCATGTGGTATGCGGAAGGTACACCCCCTCGGAAGCATCTCTTGACATGCGTGCACCAGGCATGTGTCATTGCAGCAGAACACCCCTCCCCACCCCCCCCCTGTAATATTGATGCGATTCTCCGCTCTTTCCGCACGTTCCTGGATAAACAGCTCATCATATTATGCACTTGCCCCTCACCCCACCCCCACCCCCACAGCTCTTCCATTTCCGTTCACTTTTCGCCCAGCCCAGTGTTTCTACAGTGAGGGCGCCGCAATGCACCTCGCCCGACCCGCTTCGAACCGATCTGCGTAGTTGGTTGGTGTGCGGTGTCAGGGCCTGGAGCTTGTTGCTGAAGCCCAAGGGTGGAAAAATCCAGGTTACGACGACGGGAGCTGGGGGTCGTCGAAGATATCGTCCAGCATTTGGCTCACGATGGAGACAGAAGCGTCGGCATGGCGCAGGTCCTCCTCCTCGAGGACAGACAGGCGCATCTTTGACGACGTGACAGGCTCAGAGTACGGTGGGGGTTCCGGCATGGACGCAGGGGTCGACAGCTGCGACTGCGACGAGTTGCTGGGGAGGGACGCGCCGTACCCGCTGGGGCAGAAGGGCGGGGCAGAGGCACGCGGCACGTGCGGCACCGGCTCGACCTCCGTCAGCATGCGGCTCCAGCTCACCCGCTGTGCAAGCGACGACTTGTCGTCTTCTGCCGGCGACGCCACCGAGGGCGACCCCACGCTGGACACGCCTGGGCTGGAGTACCCCCTGTTGTGTGCGGTCAGCCGCTGCAGCACCATGGTGCCCAGCTGCGGGTAGTGCCGCACCATGTCCATCAGCGTCGCTGCCAGCGACACCGCCGGGCTCTGGTTGACCGCCACCCCCACCCGCTCCAGGGAAGGCGTGGAGGGGGGCAGCGTGAACTGCGCCACCGCGCCTGCTGGGAACCAGAGGCTGACCCCGGGTTCGAAGGCGATCTGCACAGCGCCGCCGGCATGCACCTCGCAGACCACACCCTTGCACCCGAGGAACTGCGCGTAATCCGCTGTGAACTTCCACGCAGACCCCATTGTGTTCTTCGCGTCAGCCTCGGCAAAGGCCTGTGCAGCGTCGCATGCATCTGTGAGCACTGTGGCCTTCACGCTGCCCGGACGAGCCGCAGCCACAGCGGCAAGCACCGCGTTGGGCCGCGCCCTTCCAGGGCTGCAGGGGGACACAGGCCCCTCCTGTGCCCTGTATGGCGCAGCAGACCCGCTCAGCATGGTGCTTGCTGCTGCTGTGCGCTCTGCTCCTCCGGTGTGCTCCGGTTGCTGAGAGCCTGTTGTGGTGGCGGGTGGGGCAGGGTGGGGTGGTGGTGTATTTCGTGTGCTCGCGGGAGTGTAGGCATTCCTGGACAAACAGGAGTCGCCACCAAAGCAGCCCCGCCCTGTTGACCAGCTGGCTGCCGGGCAGCATGCATGTCCCCTGGTTAGAGGAAACCCCGCTGGCTCCCGGCCACCAGCAGCTGCCCCACCCTGATGACCAGCCGGCTGCCGCAGGGATCACACTATGTGCGAACCACCGGGACCACCGCCTAACCCACCCTGCCCGGCAACCGTCACGCGAGCGACTGCTGCCATCCCCGCATGCAAGCATGCCCTCCGGCGTGAGGCCGCAGCCCACCCCAGGAATGCGGCGAGTCCCCCCTCCCCTCTCCCCACCACACCCTCTGGAGCACCTGGGCGTCGTGCGGTACGACCCCCCGTGTCCGTGCACACCTTGCGGTGCCTCCCACCCTCCCCAGGCCGGCCACCGTGCGCAGTGCACCGTGCCGTGACCGTCGCCATGCTGATAGCAGTGGTCAGAGGCGGGATGCCGTGCCCCCCTTCCTGCACAGAACAGCCCCCACCACCACCACCACCACCTGCGGAGGCAACACACACATGCATCACTTACAAGGCGACAACAGTGTTACAATAGGGCGGGGGGCGGGGGTGCACTCTGCTCGCGCCGCATCATTCGGATTATTTTGTTTCCCACAAAAACACACAGGGTTTCTCTGAAGGGTGACGCAGCCTGTGTTGTTGTGCACGGGACACATCGCAGACGCGGCATCGCTTCTGCGACACCACCTCCTCCCTCGATGGCACGGCATGTCGCGAACACAGGCTTTTGTCGGTGGCTCCTGTCGCTGCTTCTTTGGAACGCACACCAAACAACTGGCACATTCCTTTGCGAATAACCCGCGAAAAGGATGGGAGGATCAAGACAAACGAGCCCTCACTTAATCCACCTGCATTGCTGTGCACATGGGCATACATATGATGGCAGTGGGGTCGGTGTGGGGGAGTCCACACGATGCGGGTCTGGGGCTGCATCCCAACAAGTCGGAATGGCCCGAGCTGGGGCTCAAATGTGCGCACGGCTCCCCCTCCCAAGAGAAGAAACCCGCACACACGCAACACGCGTGCCCTTCCCACCCCCCACCCCCACCCCTTCCCTTTGCCACGCTTTCACCGTGCCTTGATTTTTTTGGCACAGATTGCACTCGGCACACTTTGTTTGATTGCCAGCTGTGGGGGTTGGCCGGCGGATGAACACTTGGCGTTGGTTTTTCGGTTGAATCATCACTAGACATATAACGCACGACACACGTGTTTGGGAATGGCGAGACCGGGGACGAACACGCGGCTTGCCAACGGCGGTTGAAAATTCCCTCTGCGGGTGGGGTGGGGGGGGGCGTGAGGTGATGGCGGTGAGAATAACTACCAGCAACTCATGGAACACAACGCAAGACACACTTTCTTTTGGTGCACAAGGCCAGAGCACAAACCCCCCCCCCCTCATCCCAGAGTGATCACACGGTGAGAGAGGGGGTGGGGTGGGGGAGACAGAAGAAAAAAATATGGAAACAAAAAAAAGACCAGGATTGACGGTGTTCGCCTGCGCCAAGCCGGGGTGTGTCGTCGAACCACGCGTTCTGATTGAGGAAGGTGGTGTGTACAGATGACCTGCACCCCCCACCCGCAGCAGGTCAGAAGGTCCAGCAACCACCCTCCGAATAGGGCTGTCCATCATGGTCTTTCTGCTGTTGACACGAACCCTTGTTGATGTAAAAAATACTTCATACACCCCACCTGTTTTGCCGACCGATGGGCTCCAGGGATGGCCGAGGAGCCCCGAACACAGCAGGGGAGAGCGACACGGCGTTTTTTTTTCTGAGTTTAGTTTAGTTCAGGGATAGTGGGTGACTTTCCAAATTCTGCAAAAAAGCCGGTTTTTGCCGGTTTTCCCGTTTTTCGTTTTTTGGCGCCGTTTTGGCGTTTCCTGTCCATGTATGGGGTGAGCGGGGCACCTGCCCGCATCCCGACTTTGGTTGCTTCATAAAGCCGACGGACGCCTCACACAGCACCCCACATACACCCTGTTGGAGATGTGTGAGGTGCTGGGAGAGCAGGTGTCCTTTGCTACACCACCCGGCCGTGCCTCCAGCCATGGATCTGTCTCAGGAACTGTAGGGCAACGTCAGGAGTGCCAGAAGGTGCACGCCAAGCCCTTGAGAGACCACTGCTGGACAGGGGGGCTGAAGGGGAATCCCCGGACTTCGTGCTCCAACAGCGCCGGGCGAGGCAATGTCGATCGCCAGTGGACAACGAGGAAGTCGTACGGACTTGTGTCAGGGGTGGGGTAGTCTGCACGTACCCCGTCTTCACTCACGACCATGTCGTACTCCTGGTGGTGTGCCGTTTTCCACTTGCCATGGTGCACCAACGTCCACTCGACAGGCACACAGCACAGGGGGGGTCTGGGGGGCGGAGCCCCCCAGCCGCCGGAGGCCACGGTAGCGAACATCTGGCCTTCTCCTTCGCGTTCTTGGACTCTTTGGGTCAATCGCGGTTCGTAGTGGGGCCATTATTGGTGTCCAGGTGACCTGTGTACCCTCTAAGCAGGGTGGGCATAGTCGGGAAAAAGGTGGAATGTTCCCGAATTTTTTTTATAGTTTTTTTTTTTTTGAAAAACCGGTTTTGCAAACCGGTTTTTCATTAGCACCCACTGTCCCTGGTTTAGTTTTGTTTGGATAAAAGTTGGACGATGTTAGAAAAAAAAACACCACCCTCCTGCCAGGCGGGAAGGGCTGGCAATGTCACACACATCATCACGTCGTCCCCCCTACTGCTTGTTGCACTTGGGGAGGGCAGGCCCCGCGAAGGGGGGCACGCCAGAGCACCCGCAGGTAGGGCCCTCAGGGATGGAAGACGCCTTGTCCCCGGTAGAGTCGTAGGAGCGGCGCTCGAGGAAGCGGAGGTAGTTGTCGTAGTTAGCACGGGGCTGGAAGGCGGGGGACTCGTGGCCCGCGTTCCGGATCACGACGTAGCAGAACTTGTTCTCGCCACCAGGGCGGGTGATGCAGCGCGCGTAGCCCGCAGGGTTGACGTCAGTCTTGGAGTCGACCTTCCAGATCGACTTCTTTGCTGCGTAGTACGCATTCTTGGCCTCAACACCACCCTTGTGTGCCAGGTTGGCCGCTGCATAGTCGAAGATGGCGACAACACCAGCTTCGGAGGTGGGTGCGCCGAGCAGTGCGTCGACAGTGCCAGTGTAGATGGTCACGTCGTAGCCGTCAAGGAAGAGAGAGGCGAAGATCCACGACGAGTTGTGGCAGAAGTCACCCGAGTTCACCATGGTGGAGTACACCTCGCCGCCCTCGGCGAACGACGCCCCGGGGATGCCCTCGTAGTGCATCGCGGTGGCGACGTCAGCCTTCTGCAGGAAGTCGGTGCTCCAGCCGAAGCCCTCAGGCTCTGCCCCAAGGAGCACGTTCTCCGTCATGCTGCTCCCCGTGTACTCGTAGTACAGACCAGGGGCGCCGCCACCGCCGTCGTCGTTCCACACGCTGTTCCACAGGTTGAAGGCAACGGTGCAGTTGCCCTCGAGGTTGCTGATACCATCGGCCATGATCTTGTCGATGGCCGCACGCTCGTCAAGCATGATCACACCCATGCCGTACAGCGTGCTGCCGTAGGTGGGCCACTGGTAGGCGTGGTTGATGATCGGGTCGCCCACAGAGACACCGACAAGGTTGATCTTCTTGCTTGCCGCCGCCTTCGCGTTGTTGGTCGCGATGGTGTACGACATGTGCGAGGTGTACAGCCCACCGTAGCTCTCCCCCGTCACGACGAAGGGGGCGGGGCGGAACTCCGGGAACACCTCGAACAGCTGCTGCACCACCTCGTACATCTGCGCCGTCGCGTCGATGGAGTCCTTGGTGTACTCAATGTTCTTGGGGTCGAACTCCCCAGACGCGTTCAGCTGGTAGCTGAACCCGGTCTGCACAGGCTGGTCAATGAAGAGGCACGACTTGTCCTTGCACCAGGAGTAGCAGCGCTCCTGCAGGTTCTTGTCCTTGTCGACGTAGAAGGGCCCGATCTCCGCAAGGTTGCCGAAGGTGCTGGGCCCACCCGGCCCGCCCTGCATCCACATGGTGAAGGGCGACGTCTTCACGTCGCACCCCCCCGTGCAGGGCACGATCCAGAAGAACATGTTGTTGGTGTTCTTCCCGCTTGCGCTGGGCACGGTGATGAAGCCGGTGTGCCCGAGGTTCTTGCCATCGTAGGTCACGGCGGACAGGTTGCGGGCCTCCTCGAGCTTGCCCTCCTTAATCAGCGGGGTGATGAGCAGCGGCGTGCCTGCCTGGCTGCTCTTCCCAGCAGCGAAGGCTGCGAGCCCGACGACCCACAGCAGATTCATTGTTAGAACGGCGCTCAGGTTCGGGAGGAACCTGCAGTGGTGGTGGTGTGCATGATCCCATAAGTAGGCAATGCCAGGGGGATGGATATCACATGCCGAGGCATGGTGACGTGTGATGGTGACGGCAAGGCATGTGCTGGGCTCCTGGCTCCCCTGATGACCAGCCGGCTGCCGCAGGGATCACACTGTGTGCGAACCACCGGGACCACCGCCTGACCCAACCCACCCTGCCCGGCAACCGTCACGCGAGCGACTGCTGCCATCCCCGCATGCAAGCATGCCCTCCGGCGTGAGGCCGCAGCCCACCCCAGGAATGCGGCGAGTCCCCCCTCCCCTCTCCCCACCACACCCTCTGGAGCACCTGGGCGTCGTGCGGTACGACCCCCCGTGTCCGTGCGCGCCTTGCGGTGCCTCCCACCCTCCCCAGGCCGGCCACCGTGCGCAGTGCACCGTGCGTGACCGTGACATGCTGATAGTAGTGCCGGTGGTTTTACTGCACCACCACCTGCAGAGGCACACACATGCAGCACGAACAAAAGCGACAACGGGCGACACAACAGGGCGGGGGTCGGGGGCGCGCACTGCTCGCGCCGCATCTCCGGACTTTTTTGTTTCCCGCAAAAAACACACAATGTTTTCTTGGGGGCGACACAGACTGTGGTGTGTGCCTCGTGACCACTTTTCTTCATTCTGTGCATTTTGCCGCTGTCGCTGCTCTCTCTCTCTTTGACGTTGCTCTTTTGTGGTTTGAGGGGTTCAAGGCAGGGGCGAAGTGGGTCGGGGGTTTTTGCTGGCGTGCCTTGAGAACCGAAGGCTGCTGACATCGGACAACATGGGTCAACCCCATCCTGGTTTCTTGCCGCCTGTTTGAATCGAACATACAGAGCAAGGATATGGGATCTGGGTCAATAAATAATGGGGACGAACAACGCCACATCTTAAGTGTGCACAAAGGGACGAGAGGGTCTCACAAGAAGACAGCAGGTATTGACACCCACAGGTTCATCATTCTTGTGGCTGATTGGCGGTCTCAGTAAACCAAAGAGACCTACACCCTCGCATGCAACAAGGGGACAACTGTTTTTTTTTGTCGAGTAGAAGTGTTTTTTGTGACAAACTTTTTTTAAAGACACCCACAACACTGCCAGGTTTTTTCCCACGGAACGAGCAAAACAGACTCGCCGCAGAAGCCAAAATAACCAGGTCGATCTCGCTTCTCGATAAGGATGTCGCTCTAAGATCGAAAGCTTGATGCAAGCGCGCAAGGAAGGACCCTTTGCTTGGCCAATCAGACAGCCCGCTGAGAGATCGGGCATCCTTCACACGCATAAAAAAATCCTGATTATTATCGCAGCGTGCCGATCACGCCCAAATCCTGGTGATCCCAAAACATCTAAACCTGGCAGGGGAGACTGATGGGGACAGGGGGGAAAAGGACACGACGGTGATTCGAACAAATCAAAGACAGAGAGATGTGTGGGGGGGTGGGGAGATATACTAAAAAAATGCACGGGGGGGTCAGATCAGCCTTTTTTCCGTTCCCTCCAGGGGAGATGGGGCAAAGCAAAGCAAAACCACGGCAGAAAGGCAGGGGATGGCATCGCCATGGTGTGGACCACCATCCCCCGTGAGACAGATTCGGCCGGTCTCCCCTCCCTTGCCGAATGGCAATGGAGAAGAGCCGTGTTTGTCTGCTATACCCCGTTCCATCGATCGCCCTGTTCCAAGCGCAAAAGAAGAAGAGGGACCCGCAAAAAAATATCAGCGGGTATCTTTTCCCAAGGGAGCACCTTTCTGAGATGGGTATGATCACCCGTCTCTCTGTCGACTGTTGTCTTTCTCTAGGGCTCGGAGGACATATCGAAGGCCTGCTCGACTGCCATCCAACTTTGGCTGCTGGTGGCGTTCGGCTCGGATTTAAACTCAGGCGGGCCTCTTGCTCCACGCCAGCTGAATGTGCCGGGATGCCACGGTGGGTTGCTCGGATACGCTTATTCTCCACACCTCGCGATTCCATCTGAGATACACCAAAAAAATTTCAGGGATGGGTGGGCAGAAGAGAAGAAAATATGGTGGGAGACAGGCGTCGGGGAACAAGCCAGGGCACTGCATATAGCGCAATGCCGACCTGGGTGGGCCTTTATGCCTGTCTCGCGCAAGCTGGCGGGCGGGGCAAAAAGAAAAAGAAAAAGGCGGGTGCTGTGTTGGAACCACACATCACCTTCCTTCGCCTTCCGTTTTCATCGTCCGGCACGCCAGGAAAATAAGAAAAATATCACCCAGGTGTGTGTGTGTGGGGGGGGGGGGATACATCGAGACACATTGCGCCGCTGAAATGGGGCTGGCGTTGCGTAAGGCAGAAGAGTTGGTGGTGGGGGAGGGGGGGGGGGGGAGCTATCTGTGCCCCATCTGAGTCGTGAAGTGACAGTGGCAGCAAATGGTGACAACCCAAAATGACTGCCGAAAAATTGGCTTTTTTTTGTTTGCTGCAAGGCGGATCCCACTCTTTTTGTCTACACGGCTCCCCAGCTTGAATGGAGTGGTGTGATGGTGGGGCCGCAGGATCCAGCTGGAAGGCACAGAACAGTCTACCATTTTGTTGTAAAAAAAATAGGGGGCGGGGTCAGCGACAAACAGGCACAGGATTTTAAAATTGGCTTTTCTTTAGACACGCGCGGAAGAGGAGGTGGAGGTGGTGTGTGTCTATTTGCTGTCACTACCGGTTCTGTGATGAACTCATGAAGGCATATTGTTTGCTTTCTGACCACCACAAAATAATAACCTTTCCATCCTCCATCATCCATCGTTTGAGTGTGCATTGCCGCGGTGATAGTCAGCGGGCTGACGAGCGAGACTGGTTTCATAACACATATTTTCTGATTTTTTTTGTGTTGCTTAGAGCTCTGAAAGAACGTACGACGGCACCAATCCAATAGCCTGGGGAGCGTGGAGGGAGTGAATGCTGGGGCACAACCGCAAAGCACAGGGCCACCGCCCACCCACACACACACACACACGTTTTTTTTCTCGAACCTGACAATAAAAAATAAAGAACAAAACCTTGGTGCCCCTGATTTACCCCTTTTTCACTACGCACAAACTACGCAATCTGGGGGGGGGTCTCGCTTTTTGGTCCCCCCCCAGTTTTTTTTGGTCCCCCTTTCTGTGTGGCTACTGAGACAGGACTGGAGGCACTGCGCTGACCGAGCAAAAAATTATTGCCAGAACTCACTATACACCGTACGAAAGAACGCACGACATGTGGGGCGGGACTCCAGAAACACCTGGGCAAGGTTGCCCCATGCCCAGAAACACCTGAGAAGGAAGTGAGTTCCAGGAGCCGCGTAGAACACCCTCGAGATTGTGAATGATGATACGATCACAGCCTTCAGGGCGCTGCGAGGTGCCACCCTGAAGGTGGCCCTTGACATCAAGGAGAGCGTCGGCCGAGGGGTCGACGAAAAGCTGAAGAAGGCGCTACTGGCACTGGATCCCGCGGGGTATACGGAGGTCACCGCCACACAGGCAACCTCCGCTGACAACGTCCAGGAGACGTTATCCGAGGGGATCACAACGGCACTAGAGATCTGTGTCACGGGATCCAGGCGCCCACTCTCCCTCGACGGTCTGGGGATTGTTGTTGGGTATGGTGTCGTTTCCTGCAGCTGCAAAAAAGCGTAGCAACTGTGCTTCCTTCTTCCTTAATGATGCGTTGACGCTTCCACCCGGAGGAGCTGAAGCAGGCACCGCTTAATGATGCGTTGATGCTTCCACCCGACGAGCTGAAGCAGGCACCGCGCCAAAGGGCACCCCCAAAGAGACCTGCAAAGACTGCGTCGAAACCCGCACCGAAGGCTGCCAGCGCTGCAGCACCTGAAGAACCTGCAGCACCTGCAGCACCTGAAGCGCCTGCACCCTCACTGACCCCGGAACAGCAAGAACTCCTTGAGTTTGGGGTCCCGGCATAGAGACAGAGAATGGCTGAGTAAATCAAAAAATGAGACCCCCCCCCCCTTTTCACTACGCACAAACTACGCAATATGGGGTCGTCAGGGGCACCAAAACCACATAAAACACGTGAACCCATTTTTGTAGCAGTGTAGACCGCACCGAACACCTTAGTGCCCTTGATACAACCTACACATAAACAGAACCTCCTCCCAGAACCCTCACAGGAGGGGGGGGTGGGGGCGAGCCGTTGAGGGGCGGGTGGGTGAGGCGTGGCGCCTCCACAGAGGCGCGTGACCACGCCTGGCGCCCACCCCACCCCTCGAGGGCCCTTCAAATATCATATGTTCCCTCTGATCTCGTCTGGGTATCATGGACAGCATGACATGGGATAGGCTGTGGCGGACCAGAGGCTGCCGTTCCGCGACACGGTGGCAAGAATATGCCGGGTTTGGCGGTGCAGCGCAGGGAGGTGAGATGTGGGTCATTACTCCTCAGCACGCAGGGACTCGTGCTTCTGCTCCTTGGTGTGGATCACAGGGCTCTTGTAGCGCTTGCACGTCTCGTACTTCTCGTCGAGGAACAGCTCGTTCTTGTCCAGCCACTCGCTGTTGTAGTACTTCGAAAGGTACTTCAGGCCCGTGTCAGGGCACACCGTCACGATGGTGGCGGGCTTGGTGAGGGTCTTGGCAACCTCCTGTGCGGCCGCGACGTTCAGCCCCGAGGACCCGCCGACCAGCATCCCCTCGTTCTGGGACAGCTCGTGGCACACCTTCACGGCCTGGGCGTCGCTGATCTGGATGGCGTAGTCCACAGTCTTGAAGTTCATGGCCCCGGGGATGCTGTCCTTGCCGACACCCTCCACCAGGAACGACGTCGCCCCGTTGTGTGTGCCGGTGAGGTAGTAGTCGCTGAAGCACGACCCGTGGGGGTCGGCGAGGATGACCTCCACGTCCTTGTTCTGGTCCTTCAGGTACTGCCCCACCCCGGTGATGGTCCCGCCGGTGCTGCCCGCCGCGATGAAGTGGGTCACCTCCCCGTGCGTCTGGCTCCAGATCTCAGGCCCCAGGCTGCGGTAGTAGGCGTCCGGGTTGGCAGGGTTGTCGTACTGGTCAACGTCGAAGCTGCCCGGCTCCTGCGCCGCCGCAATGGCGAGGTTCTGGTAGTGGTCGGGGTGGTCGGCAGGGATGCCCGTGGGGCCCACGACGATCTCGCCCCCGTAGGCGCGCACGGCGTTGATCTTCTCCACAGAGCACTTCGAGTTGGTGAAGATCTTGCACTTGTACCCACGTGTGCTGCAGGCCATCGCGATGGCGCTCCCGGTGTTGCCGCTCGACGCAGCCACCACGGTCGCACCCTTCTGCAGCTTGCCCTCGGCCTCCGCCTTGTTCAGGATGTGCTCCGCAATGCGGTCCTTGATGGACCCGGTGGGGTTCATGAACTCGGCCTTCACGAAGATCTTCACCAGCGGGTTCGGGCTCGGCACCTCAATGAGGGGCGTGCCGCCGACACGCGACACGAACTTGCCGGTCTTCTCCTGCACGTTAAGCACCGCGTTCATCGTCTCCGCCACCTTGGCCCTGTGACACAACAAAAGATGGGTCGAAACAGATGGTAGCTCAGCAGCCTACGCATTCAGAACACAACACACCAGCACCCCCACCACCCACTCCATCTGGCCCCTTCACACACATACACCATGCACATACTTCTCGGGCTTCTTCGCAAGGACCTCATCGACAAGCTCGTTGATCACTTCCGGCAGGCACACATCGTTCGCGTACTCGAGGTCCTTCTCGGCAACGTCCACACGGATCGACATATTTGCAACTAAACGAAGATGATCCACACTGGGCTGCAGGGTGGTGTGGTGGGTCAGGCAACGGCATGGACTGCATGGACTACCGGTGAACTCTCTCTGGCAGTATCGTACAAATTCGAAAGCTTCAGGATGCACAATGTACATGGCTGATCTGCGACTTTGCTAAGCGGAAAGGGCTGTGGCGAGGAGGTGAGGGTGTCGCCTGTGCGGCAACACTTAGCATGAATCGTTCTGCTGCAGCGTAGATCGCACCGAGCACAGCGCTCTTGGTGTGGCACTGCCCACCCACCCACCCTCCCCTGCTACACAGCAGGCAAGGGACCATCAGAGAGACGCAGTGTGCCATTGGTTCTGCACGACGGCCATAGCCATAAACAGGCGCTTTCAAAGGGCAGGCTCTCCTAAAAAAGAAACAAAAAACCCAATCGGGGTTTGGCTTGTCTTGTGCGCCAAATCCGAAAAAAAGCAAAATCAACTGGACCCCCCCCTCCCCCCAGCCTACTTTGTGGAGGTTTTCTGCTGTTGCCCAAAAGAAGCGGTGCGGCCACATCTCCACCCGCCCCACCTCTGCCCCCCTTCTCCAGAGGGATGGGGGGACCGCTAGAGGGTTCGTAGTTGTGTGGAAGCACCAACGCATTTAACATAATCCACGTGAGAGAGAGGCTGGCAGCGAAACTTTGTGCGTTGATCCCCGTTTTGCTGGCAGACAGAGAGATAAAGAGAGAGAGAGAGAGAGAGAGAGAGAGGAGAAGAGATAGCCCGGAGTTAGTTCGATGTTCGAAGATCAAAAGATATATTTTTTTGTTCAGTCTGCATACCGCCCTCTCCCGCCCCACATACATGCAAGCCTTTGCATTGCTGCAGCATGGATGCTCTTCCTAGGAATGCTGTTCAATGATACTGGCGTTGCAGACTCGATACACAATATGACCACACAAAGTGGCACTGCAGCACTACTCTGCAGTTGTTGCCTCCATATTCTGTTTTTGCAGCGGTCTGCGCAGCGAGCACACACCGCCGTTCTCGGCTACCACAGGGCACATCAGAGGGGCACTGCAATAAATCACCCCCGACATGGGGACTGACACAACCCACAGAGGCGTTGGAAAAGGGCGATGCCTCCGGAAGATAAAAAAAGACGGCTTCGTTTAGTTCATAGCAACACCTGGATGGGGAGGGGGGGAGGGGATAGGCGATGGTTGCGAATCTCAGTACTACTATATGTCACCCCCCTGGACTTGGGGGGGGGGGGCCCGGGGGGGGGGGGGGGAGCACTGGGGTAGGAGGGAGGAGGTAGGAGGGGCGCCTGCGAAGAAGAGTATCAGGAGACATCACGCTGGTGCACACAATATCGGCCCCCCTCCCCTTCCCCCATCTCCCTCACACACACACGCGCCCTCTTGGAGAACAAATATGGAGTGGGGGCCGCCCGACGAACGGTGGACACAAAAACCCTTTATTGCAGTGTGTGACGCTCTGAGCAAACTCGAGATACGACCATCACGACAGGAGGAGGTGCGCATATAGGGGGGGGGGAACATGGGATGGGACAGAGCAGAGGTTTGCAAGGGTGCAGGGGGGGGGGGGGTCGAACGTCGGGTGGTTTCAGCTGAATGCAATAATTGCAACAGCGGGCTGTGTTCAGTTTTTTACCTTCCATTGCATGGAAGCAACCATAAAAAAACCATTGAAAAGGATGCATCGTCGCACAAAAGCAAGGAAGGTGGCCCGCTGGTGACCCGAATCACAATACACAAAACCCTTGGTGAGCCATCCAGCTCGGGGTACAGAGGAGATGGCGCAAGGGGGACATTTCAGGTCGTCACACGCCGCGTTTTTTTATAGCCACATCAACCAAGCGTCCAAAGCGCAGGAAAAGCCACCGCCCTTTCAGTGTGTGAAAGGGCAATGGGGTGCAGCCCTGCAGGGCGGTTCATTCTCGGCAAAAAAAAAAGGATTGGGCTGCTGTTGTGCGAATCCGGGGAAAATGCAAAAAACAACAGAAAACAGCGGGGAAGAGGGGAAGAGGCCTCTGCTCTGTGTCAAACTTTGCCAGTTTTGTCACCTCTTTTGTGAGATGGCTCACTTTTTTCTGCACTTCTGAGCTAAGGCCCCCCGGAGGGTTGGGTATCCGATTCGTCAACCCTTCTTCGGTTCAATCTCCCGTTTTGCTATTTTTTCTACTCAAGGGTTAGGAGAAAATGCGCAGCCAAAACAACGCAATTTTCTGCCCCCACGCATCTTGAACATCCCATCTCACCCAACAGGCAGTAAACACTCCGACAAGGCAGGCACATCACACAACTGGATCGATTTCCGACCCACCCCAAGGCCTTGGGGGAGGTGCTATAACTCCGAGCTGCATGCCCTTCTGCGGCACTCCTGAGAAGAATTGAAACATGACCAGCATTGGGGGGAGGGGGTACTATTTTGTTATCACTCAAAGAACCGGGGCGCCTTACCTTCGCGAAGCCCCCTGCCCCCCCCCACCCCCCCCCCCCCCCGCTCAGTGTAGGCGATACCGCCGGCACCTCGGGGGCATTTTCGGCACGCTGGAGGCTGCCCTTCCTGAGTGGTACCTTTTGCTGGGGGGTATATCATCGCTGCCATTCGGTTCTGTGTGCCTTCTCACACTCGCGCGCTTGGGTGGGGTTTGAGGAAGTCCGCCCACAGAGGCGAGCAGCAGGCACACGCTAGGCAACCGTCTTTTTATGTAATTTTTTTTAGTGTAGACACACACCGAGCACTCGCTCTTGATGCGATCTCCACTGTGTACACACCACACAGGCAAACGGATATCCTATTTATTTTTGAAGCGAATCAGGGACACCCCACGGGGCAGCTCTGCTCTTGATGCGGATCTCCGATGCCTCACAGTATGCACACATCTGACCCCTCTCTCCGGCACGGAGATCTGCTTTTTGGGGGCTGCAAGGTGGCACCGAGAGGGCCCTTCATTGCATTTCATGCACAACACCATACACACCACACGCCCTGGCGCTGTGGCATCGGGGGGGGGGGGGGGTAGGGGGGGTCAAATGGGGGTGACAAACACGATTTTTCAAAAAACCGGCGCAGAGGCCCCAAAGCCCCCGTAAACCCTCCAAACCCCCCCAGATCGGTCCGGAAACCCATCGAACCCCACTTTTCCACCATTCCGGGCACCTCAGGTGCCCGAATTGGGGTACCTAAATTTTGTGCCACCGTTTGGTACCGGACAGTGCCACTGTGTGGGAGGTTGGAAAAGAAAATGCCCCAACACACCACATCTGAGGGTTGCAATGCATGTTGCTTGCCAACCACGTCATCCGGTGGGTGTCAGGCGCTATGTAGGTGGCATGAGCCAGGTCTTCGATGTGTTCTGGCTTGTATATGTACCTCCCTGCCTGCGGCACAGGCACTGCCTTTGTCCCCCACACCAGCCACAGAGAGCGTATTGTACTCGGTCCACGGTTGCTGATTCATTGTGATGCGTTGTATCCTCGAGTGAACGTCACACACTAGTGGCACCACCACCCGCCATCCGAGAGCTGTATTGACTTTGCGCCCTTCCGTTGCATTCACCTCGCCACGCATATTGCACCGTTCAGTACCAGTGCTCTTGGGCCAGGCAAAGTAGACCGCAGCAACTACCAATTCTGGCACAATGGGTACCACGACAGCGCACTTCGTGTGTTCCCGGAATGTACAGCTCGTGTTGCAACAGTCGTTGTCAACACATCCCGGTTGTGGAGCACTGCTGCACAGGAATCACACGACCATCTGGACTTGTTCCGTACCTACAGGCAGCCTCCCGGTGCATGGTGGCAGGGAGGTACATATACAAGCCAGAACTCATCGAAGACCTGGCTAATGCCACCTACATAGCGCCTGACACCCACCGGATGACGTGGTTGGCAAGCAACATGCATTGCAACCCTCAGATGTGGTGTGTTGGGGCATTTTCTTTTCCAACCTCCCACACAGTGGCACTGTCCGGTACCAAACGGTGGCACACAATTTAGGTACCCCAATTCGGGCACCTGAGGTGCCCGGAATGGTGGAAAAGTGGGGTTCGATGGGTTTCCGGACCGATCTGGGGGGGTTTGGAGGGTTTACGGGGGCTTTGGGGCCTCTGCGCCGGTTTTTTGAAAAATCGTGTTTGTCCACGTAAAAGGGTGGCATTTGACCCCCCCTAGGGGGGGGGGGGGGGGCAGCACAGAGCATGGCATGTGTCCCGCCAAGTTGCGCCGCTCACAAAAAAGGTGGGCCAAACGGCACACGCGTGAATATTTTGTCGTAGTGTAGTGCATCTCCACGATAGACTATGGACGCACACACCCTAGGCAAGCAGGTTGCGCGCCGCCGCCTCGATGTATTCCCTCTGCTTGCAGATGGCAAACCGGATCAGAGTGGAGCTCGCCATGTGCCCCTCCTCGTCGGGGGCGAAGAACATGCCCATCGGGACGCAGCCGACCTTCTTCTCCGTGGCACTCCACTTCACATACTCCATGTCGGTCATCCCCGTGTGCGACACATCCGCGACGAGGAAGTACCCGCCCTGCGCCGGGCACACCTTGGCACCCGTTTTCTCCAGCGCCTCGGCAAGGATCTTGAAGTTCCCTTCGTAGAGCTCAGGGATCCCCCCAAACGTCCTGTCCTCTGTCCGCACCACTTCGCGGAGAGCCTCGGCGACAGCCTTCTGGAGAGGGGCTGGCGCGCAGTAGCTGGTGAACCCATGGATGGTGCGCACGGCTGCAACGAGGTCATCCGGGCCGTAAACCCAGCCGACGCGCCACCCAGTGAGTGAGAGCATCTTGCTGCTGCCCGCCACAGTTAGGGTGCGATCAGCCATGCCGGGAATGTCTGTCATCCGGATGTGGTCTGCGGTAGAGAAGATGGCATTCTCATACACCTCGTCGCTGACACACACAATGTCACGTTCGATGCAATGCCGCGCCAGCAGCTCCAGCTCCTCCCGCCCCAACACATGCCCCGTGGGGTTGTGCGGTGTGTTCATCACGACCATCTTCGTCTTGTCGGTGAAGGCCTTCTTCAGCTCCTCCTCGCAGATCTTGAAGTCAGGCGCCTGGAGGTTGATCACAACAGGCGTGCCCCCCGCAAGCCTCACAAGCGGGAGATACCACGGGAAGAAGGGTGCAAACACAATCACCTCGTCGCCCTCATTGATGAGCCCCATCATGGCACAGAACAGACCCTCCGTCGCGCCTGTCACGATCGCAACCTCTGTGGAGGCATTCAGAGGCGTTCCTCCATAGAGCCATTTGTATAGATCTGAGACAGCACTGGTCAGGTCAGGGATGCCTCCGATGGGGGAGTATTGGTTGAGCATCGGCTGGCGGACAGCAGAGGAGACGCTCTTCAGCGCCGCCTCATAGCCTTCGTGGTCGGGGTAACCCTGCCCCAGGTTGATGACACCCTCTGCGCTGTTCATCTTGAGGATCTCCGGCCAGACTTTGCCCATCCCTTTGGACTCATTCAGCAGGCGCTGCGACCACCGTGAAGTCCGCATCTTCCCCGGGTACCCTCAGGCCCTGCTGAGGGGGGTTGTGTGAAACACACAGAAAGGGAAGGGTGTGGGGAGGGGTGGGGTGGCTAGCGAAAGCAGGGGACTCTCCAAATCGGCATCCACCCCCTGCCCCCCCCCCCCCGGCAAACCTTTGTGAGAACAGTGATTGTAGTAACCGTATGGAGAAGGGGGGGAGGGGGAGGGGTGGGGGTGGAGATGGGGCAGTGAAGCAGAGGGAATCACAACGGCTGATCTCCCTTCAGGCTGTGCCCCGAGATCCCATGCTGCGGAGAGGGAGGGGGGTTGGAGGGGGCATCGCGCAGTCTCAGCCGCTCTGCAATATCCGCCACCACCCTCCAACCCGTCCCAATATGCCCCGATGCCAGGCAGCAGCGGGTGCACACTCTAGACTACTTTTCGTTGGGAGGGGAGGGAAGAGGAGGGAGGCTGAGAGAGAGAGAGACAAAGCGGCCCCGACCACCATCTCAGCCAAGTTTTTTTTTGCCCGGTGGGCAAAAAAAAAACAAGAAGCGGCAGGAAGGGGCGGGAGGATGGGATGGGAGGGAGGCTGAAGATTCTGCCCATTGTCTTTGCGAGAGAAAGCGAGAAAGGTCCCATCTCCCCCCCCCCCCTCCCCTCCCCCCCGTCTGCCAAAGCCCTGTTGAATGGGCCTCATTTCTCGTCGCCGGGTGGCTTCTCTTTGGCTCGGAGCGATTCGTTGCTCCCGCTAACCTTGAGCGTGTTGACGAACGTCTTGTAATCCTCATCTGCCGTGCCATGCTCCCGGGAGATCGTGCGCTGGAATGGAATTTTCTCAACCTTCTTCTCTGAGAACTCGCTTCTCGGAATGCTCGCAGTCACACGGTCTGCCGCGTCACTCTGAAGGTTGTCCTGCATCTGCTTCCGAAGTTTGTGGATCTCCTCTTCAATCTTCACGCTGTCATTCCCAGCAAGCCTCGTCTCCATAAGCTCCTTCAGCTTCGCGAGACGGTCCTTGTTCATCCCCTTAGCTTGCAGAAGATCCTCCAAAATCGCCCCCTTGGCCTCCTTCGACAGCGGGCCCTGCTCCTCCTCCTCCGTCATGACCTTCTCCCCAAGCGACTCTGCAATGTCCTTCAAACTCAAAGACTGCCCCGACCCACGGGGCGACGGGTCGGCGTGAGACGGGTGGGGGGACCACCCAACCCCGTGGACAATTTCAAATGTGCTGGGCACGCCCTGCTCCTCCATCCAGAGCCTGTCGTACACCGCTGCTGTCGCAGTGAGGACGTCTTTGCTAATGAAGTCGCGCCTTCCGTAGAGACAGTTGCTCTCTCCGATCATCTGAAGGTATTCCATGAGGTGGAACGCAGACTCCCAGTAGAAGGTAAACCGATCCACATCAACAGTCGGGAAGTTGTACCCAGAGTTCGCCAGCAAGTCGCTCATGGTCGGCCCTGTGAGGAACGGGCTGACGTGAGGAGACACCCCACCGTCCCTCTCCTGCTCAGCCACGGTGAAGCACGACTGCAGCTCGGCGAGGGTCCGGCCCCCGAAGACGCAGATGAAGACAACCCCGTCTTTTTTGAGAACCGTGCGGATGTGTTTGAGGGTCGCCTCGATGTCGTTCACCCAATGCATAGAAAGCATTGCGATGACAAGGTCAGCACTGCGGCGTTCAAACGGAATGATGCCTTCTTCATCGACGCAGTGCTGCTCCAGCTCGACTTCCTCGGGGAGCGCTTCGCAGGTTGCGTCGAAGCAGCTGTCGAGCATCGCCTGGCTCGAATCGCATTGTATGTATTTCTTCAACCCCCGCGGGTTGCTCTTGAGGAAGGCTTGGGAGAGAAGCCCCTTTCCGCAGCCCAGCTCCAACACCGTTTCAAAGTCGCGCTGGACGAAGCTGAGGCGCTCCATCATGATCTCCGAGATGTGCTGGTGCAGCTTACACTCCTCCACCGGCACTTGGGCAAACCTGTCCCTCTGCGCGAGCTTGGCATCCCTGTTAAAGATACGCACCTTCTTCCTCTCCGAAGACCCCCCAGAGTGCAGCCCAGGCGCCAGAGGGATCGTCGTCGCATGCCGCACAGAAGTTGCTGCAGCCGTTCCCACCCCGCCCGCAAGCAGGGGGGTACGGCGGGACCCCGCCAGAACAGCGCGCCGCATGATGGGCCCGACAGTGGGGGTGGGTGGGGGTGTGTCGGGGCAGGGGGTACCTGCGCCTTCCCTGTGGTATGGCCGGATGGATGTGGTGATGTTGCGTGTGGTGGGGCCAAACACTAAAAGACAGAGGCAGCAAGCAGCTGCATAGGGCAGTGTTTTTGGGGGCGGGTGGGGGGTGAGTCACCCAGTCGGGGCGGCATGGCTTCTCCAAATTTCCGGTTCACGTCACTAATTTTGTTTTTTGGCATATCACATTGACACGGGCCAAACTGACCGCACCGGTCGAGACAAGGCGAGGGGCGGTGCAACTAGACACACAAATCGATCGGGGCCGTACTCCGGTGAAGGGATTCCACTCGGAAATGCGAACACACCACACCACATACACACCATGCCAAGCAAACATGCTCGCTGCGCACCCACACACTTTCACTGCAGTGGGCCGTGATCCGCACAGGTCTACCCACCATAGAAGGACCTTGACAGGAGAAGGGTACACTTAACAATCGACAGACAGACACACACACATCAGTGTAGATCACACCGAACACGCCCTGCTCTTGATGCGATTTACACTGCCACACACACAATTCACACAGCTCTGTGTGCTGCAACTGCCAGCAGGCTTGTCGGCAGCACGACAGAGAATGGATGGGCGTGTGGGGGGTGTGGGGGTGGGGGGTAGTGCAGCAGCGGAAGGGTAAAGCACATAGGGCTGCCGCTCCCCCTTCACTCAAAGCGCCACGATGGAACAGAGGGGGTGGTGGAGGTGGAGGAAGGCAGATGCGGTGCCTGATGAAGCGAGCCTGTCCTGTTGGCCGGATAGGGCGGGGGTGTGGGGGCAGGAGGTAAAACGGAAAAAACGGAAAACCCAGAGAAACCAGAGAAAACAGAAAAAGAAAAGGTGAGGAGAACCAGGCCCACACACACACACACACACACACAATACACACGTTACAATAGTTTCTTTTGTTTAGTGGAGGGTTGCGCCGAGCGAACTCTGATGGTAGCCTCCACTGTGACACTCACATTCACACCCACACTCACACAACACATGTGTGTGCATATGCAAGCGAGCCCTGTTCCCCTGTGGTGATCGCTCACTCGCTTAGAATACCGATATATGGCCCCACACGCAACACACGCACACCGCACATAATGTGTGGCGGGTGGGCGAGGCGGATGCACAAGAGAGAAAGAAAGAGAAAAAATGGGGGGGGTGGTGATCTTTTCGCTACAGCGGGGGTGTGTGTGTGTGCCCAACGAGGGCAACTTTTTTTGGCGCATTTCCTCTTTGATAAGATGAAAAATGGCTAAGGTTGTAGCGGAGAGCACCCTCTCCTCCCCCTCCGTTGCCCTCTGGCTGCCCCCCCCCCTCCCACCCCCTGACAGGCCCCTTCCGAGAGAGAGCAACAATCGTACTCCTTTCGCTTTATTATAGACACCCTGTCCAGCTCCTGTGGGAGAACAGTTCCGGACTACTTTTTGTTGAGCGCACACTTGCTGTCTCAAGGCTGTGTTGAGGCCCTGTGAAGTGGCATGAGGTGCTAATCCAAAAGCTTCAGTCGTACGATTTCCTTCGTTACTTCACGACTTCGCTACGCTTCGTCGCTCGTAACTAGTAAAAAAATAATAGGAGAAGCGGGTGGGTGTGGGCCATGATGGGGTGGCGGTGGGGGGGGTGATGAGCGTGCAGCATCAACCTGACCCCCCCCGCTCCACCCTCAGAAACAGCGCAACAAAAAAAACGCGTAAATCAACCCGACACACACACCACACACACTCCCCACCACCCCCGACCTCCTCCCAATTCACCTAGCAGCGGATAGGACGACAGAGGCAAGTGTGCGCTCAACATACAGCGGCTTCAATGATAACCCTGCACCGGCATGTACACCCTCTCCCACCCCTCCCTCACCCCTTCCAAATTAAATTAGAACCCCTCCTGTCGGCTGTCATCTAAATAATTGGGACGCCTCTGTCCCGTCATGCGGGCTGTGTGTTGCCCGACACCATTAAATGGCCCATCCCCCGTGCCCCTCCCTCCACCGCGTGGCGTGATTTTTGCAGGAGGGGGCGTGAATCTAGCGGGGGCATCCCTTCTCAGGAAGAAGTGTGCAGGCACAACAGGGGATGCCAACAAACAGGAGGGAAAAAAATAGGATATCGCGCTGTCCGTAAATTTCAGAGGGCAATCCCCCAATCCATGACACACCTGCGTCACGGATTGGGCACTCGGGAGAATAGAAATGTGTCACGTTTGCTTCCGTTCTCTCTTCTCACTTTTTAGTTTGGGTTGACTTTCACAACTCACATCCTCCCCTATTACCTCATGCACCGAGAGACAAGGAGAGGGGCTGGCGACAGTTTTAGCGCTCTTCGAATGATGAACACTCACTCACACACACACACACACACACACACACCGCCCCCCCTAAAACAGGAAAGAAAAAATGAAACAGAGGAACAAAATAACCAGAACATGAGTGGGGAGGGGGGGGGGTATGAGGAGGGGGCTGACTACTGTGTGACACACCAGGCAAAACCCTATTATGCCACACGCAGGCGTCCGTGGGGGGTGGGGGGGTAAGGGGGGCAAAGGGGGGGGGGGCACGAGGATGTTCAACATCAGCCTTGGATATCCCGCTCTAACGCCTGCGGGTGTTGAAGAGATGATGAACGGGGGAGGGCGAAGTTCAAACCAGCCTGCAGAGTGACATGATGGAGAAGATAGAAAAAAGAAGAGAGAGAGAGAGGGGGGGGGTTACGGCATTCCCCGCCACAGCAATCTTCTCACTTTAAGCAGAGATGGGAGACGGGGAGCCATGGGGAGACAGGGTGGCGGTGGGTCTGCGCAGTCAACACCCTAGCGCATGAGACACCCACATCGGTTCCACCTTGGTGATGCGCGGCTCTTCCCTCACACAGTGTAAGGGGGGCCTGCCTGAAGCTGATGACCCTTAGGTCTGCAGGGGCAGAGGTTAGGACGAGCGGGCATTACACAACGGGCACAGCACAGAGGGAGAGCTAGATTATCGGGGCAGATGCTGAAACGGAATTTTCTTCTTTTTTTGTGATTATTTTTGGGGTTTGCATCCACACACAGCAGAGGTGTGCGAGAGGGGGGGGGGGGGGGGGGAGCCGAGGGGAGCGTGACACGGCGTACAAGCAGGAGGCGTCTTCAGAGCCAGGTGCTGTCGGACCACGCACCCCACCCCACCCCACCCCAGAACCCCTCCAGGCATCACCCCTTTTCCATTCGCAATAACCTTCCCTTCTCCGCTACAGTGTATCAAAGCGAGACGCCCTAACAGAATGGGAGGCAACACTTTCACACTCCACATTTTTTGTTGGCTGTTTTTTTTCTGTGCTGTTTCAGAGAAACGAAGGGGGGTGTCACCCATGATAAAACACTCTCACCCCACCCCACCCCACCCCCTGCCTCGCACACCGGCGTCTTGCCCCATTCCTTCACTGGAGGCAATGGAGAAGACAGGGCGCTGCCCCGATCCCCTGCACAGGCCTGCAACAACAGGTCTGATGCTCGAGCGGACTGCGATAGGCAGGGGAGGAGAGGGGGGGGCTGGGGGTCGAGACAAAGGTGGGGGGGGGGGGGCCTGTTGGCCTCCACCAGAGGTGCCTCCGAATGTGCCGCTTGCTTTTGGTTTGACGCTTGCGTCGGCTGCTGGAGCTTCGGGAAGCGGTAAAGTGTTTGGGAGAGAGAGAGAGAGAGAGAGAGAGAGAGAGAGAGAGAGAGAGAGAGAGAGAGAGAGAGAGAAAGGGAGAGCTTGGTTGGGGTGCAAGTGGATGTTGCGTGAGGCGGGACTTCCCTCTTGAGATTTCACGTAGTTCGCAAAACTACGCAAAGCGTAGTTCAATAGCGGGTGGGGTGGGGTGGAGTGGGGAAGGCGGGGGGGAGAGGGGTTCTTCGCTATACAGCAGGTTTCGGTTTAGAAAAAAGAACTCGGTGATTGATTTTCTCACAAGTCTATGGCAGGAACAGGAGAAAATATACCGGGGGGGGAAAAAAACACGCCTCTTCAGCATGCGTCGCGAAGACCCCCTCCATAGGGATTGTATTTTTGTGTTTTTGTTTCACGCAGAGGAGAAGGGACACGCCGTGCAACCTCCACTCATACACCACACCACAGAGGAGACGCGAATCTTGTCGGAGCAGTGTCGAGAACACACCCTTCTCTTGGTGTGATATCCCACTGTACGAGACACGCCACCCTCAACAAGCGGTTATCAGCCTCTGCCTGCCCGTGCTGCACACATCCTGCACCCTGTCCCGCTTGGCTGCACCGCAGTCGTCAAGTCTTTTCCATCACTCAACCTTTTTGCCGCCTTTCATCGAGGGAAGCGTTCCTTTCGGGATAGTGCCCTTTTTGCCTTTGGACCCTTTGCTGCTGTAAGGGATGGTCCCCTTGCCCCCCTTCGGAGGAGTCGGACTCTTCTTGCTCCCCCTCGGCAGCACAGCAGGGTCGGGCGGGTAGTAGGCGTTGTAGAACTCCTCGTAGGGCTCCTCCTCCACCCAGCCACCGCGCTTGCCGTGCGGCTGGTGGTAGGGCGGCACCGCCTTCCCCTTCCCCTTGCCCTTGGCCCTGCCCTTGCCGCCCTTCTCGCCCTTGGCAGCTGCGTCGTAGTGGTACTTCTCGTGGAAGACAAAGCTCTCGGCAAGGCGGAACTGCTCTTTCATCTCCTGCACATCCCCAAACGGGGGTCCGAGCTGTGGGGTGGGATCGGGGTGTGTGTGGGGCAGGAAGCAGCACAGGATGGCACGTCTCCGGAATCCTTCGTTCGTTGTCGTGTTTTGGGGGCTGATTGCCCATGTCATATCCGATATAAAATCAATCCCATTTCGGCTTTGCCGGAGTGACAAAGAAAAAGCCAGGGCAATGTTGCCTTGCCGCCCAATCTCTGAGGCACGCGTCATACCCTGGCGGCACCCTTCATCACGCGTGCAAGGTCATTTGCAGATGCTTCTGTCACCTCGACATAGCGATGTCCGATGCGTTCGCGATGCTTGTCCAGAGCCCGCTTGAGGTCCCGCTTGCTCTTCAGCTGCACAAAGCACTGTTGCAGGGTGTGTGTGGGGAGGGCTTCGGAGGTGTTACAGTTCTGTAACATTGGCTTCAGACCAATGACATTCAGACCGAGAGCAAGGCACCACACTATGATTTGAGCCACCAGCCATCATGACCTGCAGAAAGCCCCAGGAAACCGCTATTGGTGTGAGTCCTCGACACACCCGCAAGGGGATCGCCCGAGTCACCCACATCCATACATCTCCACACCACCACAGGGGATCACACTCTAAGCGGAATCTCCGCTGCGTCACCCCGCTTCTGCATACCTCGCCACAGGGGCGGTTGTCGTGTGTGAACACCAAGTGCACACCCTGCGGGCGCACTGCGACACCTGACAGGAACGCAGCCACGTCCAGCTCCGACGAAGAAAACGGCAGCCCTCTGTGAAGGGTGTGTGTGTGTGTTTGCATGAATGAACACGTTGTGTGTGTGTAGCCTGCCCAACTTGCCGCCCCCCCTCTCAACATCACAGCAGACACCTTGCAGGCCTTGCAGTATGCAGACAACCCCAGACAGGCCCGACACTGCGCCACATCCTTCTGCATGAAACAAGCCCACCCACTGCCACCACCCACATACCTGAGGAGGACGACAAAGGGGGAGAAGTGAGCACTCAGCACGTGGGGTGCGAGAGGGTCGGACATATCCACAGCGTGGTACGGGATAGGGGGAGCCCGCATCCCACCCGCCGCCGCCACCCTCGGGTGTGGTGGGTTCGCCCCACACGCCGTCGTCGTTGGCGGAGGCTTGGACCTCCGCTTCCCCCTCCCGCCTTCTGCCGGCCCTTGCTGCTGGTGCTCCTGCAGCAGCAGCTGCTGCTGCTGATGATGATGATGGTGGTGGTGGTGGTGGTGGTGATGGTGGTGATGGTGGCCCATCACCTCCGGCCCCCACACCAAGGGCATGCCATCCGGCCCCACCGGGTACGGCTCCTCGTACCATGCGTACCACTCCTCCTCCGGGAAGGGGGCAGGCACGGGCACCATGCCACCCACCGCTGGGTCGTAGTAGGGGCCACACGGGTACCCCTCTGGGTAGGCCTCCATGCCGTAGCCGTACGGCCCCCCCCAGCCCTCCTCCGCACCGTAGTCGGTGTCGATTGCCTGGTGCTCGGTGTAGGCCTGTGCACGGGAAGACGCCTGCTCGTCAACCCTTCCACGCACACCCTTGATAGACTCGAGGTGGGGGAACTGCTCCATCTCCTCCTCTGTGGGGGTGTAACCCGCCCGCGCCGCATCTGCGAGTGTGGCGGGAAGGATGTCCAGGTCGGCATGCGCCTCCTCATCCTTTGAGTTCTGGTAGTGCTTGTCGTAGTAGGTCACGCTGGAATACCAGCTCCGCTCGTCCAGCATGACGATGTACACCACAACACACCGGTACTCATCAGAGTAGGGCTGGATCAGCACACGCGAGAGGGGCACAAAGATCGGCTTCAGAAACTTCACCGCGTCCTCCTCGGTGAAAGTCTTCTCCCACGACTTCGGGATCCCTGTCAGCTGCACCACGCGCTTCTCCTGGTATGCCTCAAGGAAGCGGTCCGGCTCCTCAGTGCCGTTGGCCCAACCCTCCCGCATTGCGGCAAGCCCTGTCTCGTTGACAACCGTCGGGCTCTTGAAGCGGTGGCGCCTCCCGAGAAGCTTGATCACAATCTCGGCCTGCAGATCGGAGACAGGCGTCACGGCGGACTGCGAGCTTGCAGAGGTGTCGGTCACCCCGTCGTCGGTAGGGGATGACTCTGTGCCGGATGCGGAAGCCGTCCCGCTGCAGGCGCTGGAGTTCGCCACCTTCTCTGCTGCGGCGATGAGGTCCTCCGCCACATCCAGCTCTTCGGCGATGTTGCGCAGGTCGATGGCTTCGATGCCCGCCTTAAGGGCTTCGACACGGAGATCGAGGTAGTAGCACCAGTGCTGGTATGTCAGGTTGACCCGCTTGCAGGCAGCCTCACACTTCACGTGGGTGTCCAGGGCCAGCGAGCTGTGTGTCACAAACACAAACTCCGGGAAGGAGACCCCCCGCTCCCTGAGGAATTCATCCACAGAGGTGACGAGCTTCTGAAACTGCGCACCCTCTGACTGCTCCTCGTCCACCTCGACCCGCAGGCGGTCCACTACCCGCTGCTCCTGGCAGTCGACCACAGTGAGGCTGAAGGCCCGGCATGCGTTCTTCGCTGCACCCTTCGGGAGCTTTGTCTCCGTGTCAAACGCCACAAGGTGGCTGTAGTACTGCATCTCATCCACGCCCATCTTGGAGCCCCCAGAAAGATGGGCAGGCAGCGCCGGGGGGGGATGGGGGTGGTGGCGGCGGTCGAGACGACCAAGGCGTCAAGAATCAACCGAAGGGGAAGGGAGAGCGAGAGAGGGGGGTGAGATCCGGGGCCACCCCCCCTTCCACCCCCGCACCGCCTGGCCTGGCCTGGCCTGGCGGGTGGGTGGGTGGGGGGTGGAGGGACCTCGTCCCTTCTGCTGTAGTTGCTGGCCTGGGTGGGGCAGCCGCTCCCCCGCAACAGCTGGGGGTGCTGTGCTGTGGCCTGCGGTGTGGCGCGGTGTGTAGGGTTCGGCAATGGTGGCCCGTGAGATCCCTTCTGGCCACCCTGCCTCCCATCTGGTGAACACGGCAGCCAAAGGGGAGAACACAATCGGGAACACATCAAAAACCGCAGACATGCGGGTGCAGGGCTCCCTTCACCCAAAGGGCAGGTTGCCTGGAGAGGTGCCGGGTAGAGGGGGTGGGGTGGGGGGGTGGGGGCGTTCAGCCAGCATTTCATTCGATCAATATTGCACGATGCCACCGGAGCCTTTCAGCGGAGGTTCCCCTGAGGGTGAGCCTTGCGAGCGGCTAACCGGCAGATTCGCTATATCTATTTGCTGAGTCTACAGAGGCCCCTCCCGAGAGGCGCCTTTCTCCCGGTTGGGCTCGCTGATTGCGCTGCGAAATGACACCAGTGGCTCTAAAGAACATCGCATCGCATACCGACACGCTCTGCGATGACATGGGACGCGATGTGACGCAGGCAATGAAGTGAATAACACGGTTGGTTCTCACGCGGTGCATTTCCGCGAACCGATGTTCGGTGCCAGCTCGCTGAACCAACATTCCACCGATGAGGGTATGCGACACGACGCTACGTCACGCGATGTGACGGTATATGCGGTTAGGCAACTTCAGTGTCGGTAAGTGACTGGAAGCGACATGCGAACATGAGAAAAATATCAGTTCTGGTTCCCCCCCCAATAAGCAGATAGCTTATTCCCCTCCCCTCCCCACCCCACCCTGGATTCATCACCCGAACCCTCACATCACGACCGCATCGCGAGCCCGGATCCCGGAGCCCGGAGCATGGACACCTTGCGTGTCGGCATAGACGGCGCCACCATGCCCGGCAGCTCCTGCCCTGCCAAGGGGGCATCCCCACTGTCGTCAACCTGGCTGGCACGCGATGCCCGGATGCCCCGCACCTCCATACGCAATGCCGCCAGGCGCACGTGGTCATCCTGCGCATCAGCAGCAGTGGCACGGGGGCGGCCCTCCCCCCTGGACCGCTTCGACGGCACGGCAACCCCCTCACCCACGCCTGCACCGCCAGGCGCCGCAACGCCGGGCTCCCGCTGCCTCTTCAGACGCTCCCGATACTTCTCGACCTTCTTCTGCAACTCCTCAGCAGCCTTCCTCAGGGAACCCTCCGACTTGCGCGTCTCCCCATGCCGCTTCTTCTCCTGCGCAAGGATCCCGTGCAGGTCTTTGATGTACTGGTTCTTGGCATCGGGCGTGGCACTCAACACCTGATCCGACACCTTCTCGAACCCGCCGCTCTCCGCAGCCTCGCGGAGATCCGAAGCCTGCAGCCGCCCCTCCATCTCCGCGCAGCGCCGTGTCGCCTTCCGCGCCTCCTCCCACAGGCGGGCCTTCTGCCTGTCCACATCCTGCTGCCGTGCGATGGCAGCGCGGTACAGCTTCCCCAGCTGCTGCAGCTCCCCGCTGAGCCGCTCAATCTCTGCAGAAGACTTCTTCGCCTCCGCCGCCAGATGCTCCGCATGCGACACGGCACCTTGCAGCCTCCGCCGCATCTCGTGCACGCTTTCCTCCGACACCTCGCCTGCACCGCCCCCTGCAGCGCCGCCCTGCCCTGCAACGTAGCACGCCGCTAGACGGTGCAGCTGCTCCTCCTCAACTTTGGCACAGCAGTTCGGACAAGATGCCTTGTACTGTATGCTCTGCAGGATGCACCGATAATGGTAAGCATGCCCGCAGGGCGTCGTCGCGACAGTGTCATCGCCAGAGAGCAGCGCGACGAGGCAGATGGAGCAGGCTCCGAGTCCGTCGGACATGGCGGAGGGTGGGTGGGTGGGTGGGACCCACTGACTGATGCCCACCGGCCCTGTATCAGGTGGTGTGAAGCTGGGGCATGGAACACGCAATTAAAGGACAGCAGGGTGGTATGGGGAGGTATCCCCTAGGGTGGGTTGGGTGTGAGGTAGTGAAGCAGAACAGTAAGGTGCAGAGAGAGAGAGAGGGGGGGGGTGGGTCGCCCACCCACGCTTCCTTTCACTGTGCACATCTAGTGCTGCCTGCCGCGGGAGGGGGCTGTGCCGCAGGAAACGTAAAATACAGACTTTGGAGGGAAGGGGATAGGAGCTTGTGGTGGCTAACCCGCAAACCCGCCACATTGTGACAAGCTTTTGCCCGGGGGAACATCTAGGGCCCCAGCCACCACCACCACCACCCCTCAACAGGCACACGGGACACCCAACCGCGCCACCACACCTGGGCATCGGCAGCAGGGAGGCTGGCAAAGAGCAACGCTTGAAGGGTCACGAGGCAAAAGCCTCGAGCATGCGTTGCCGCACGCCGGTATGCCCCAGGGCTATAATTGTGGAGATGTTCCCGATGCAGCACAGGATGGTGCCTGCGGCTGCTGCCTGGGCACCGCGCTGGGCATCGGATGACGACACTTCAACCCGATCAAGCCACCACGAGGCGAGGATTGTCAGGTAGGCGAGAAGAACCGAGGTGACCGACATCAGGGCATCCGCAACAGAGGGCAGGGAGCCCAACTGCAGCGCCCCGACAGTCGCCGCTGTGATGAGCAGCTGGAAGACGACCGCAGCCCAGGCAGGCCGAAGGCTGTCCTCCTCCGCCTCCACAGCAGCAGTCCCCCCGAGCAGCACCACCCAGCTGACCAGGAAGTAGGCGCTGTAGCTCAGCTTCAGCACCACGCTGAAGGGCATCGGAGGTGACACGCACAGCCCCTGCTGGGCTGCAGCAAGGCAACCTGTGGCCTGCGGCCACCCCTGTATGCTGCTGGTGGTGGGGGTGGGGGGGTTTGATTGCAGAGAGTGAATGGAAAAACAAGTCGCCCAGCACCTTATTACAATGTGCTGGTGGGGGTGGGGAGGGGCAGGAATGTGATGAAGAGAGCTTCCTGCCGAGCGTGATGGGAAGGCAAATTATCAGGTGAGGAGGTGGGGGGGGGGGGGGGGGGGGGGGATGGGGCACGGTGCACTGCATAGCACGCCTCGCAGCCGGAAAAAAAATCAACCACCCCGCCAACTAGCAAACGCAGGGGGGAGGGAGGGGGGGGTGGGGGTGGGGGTGGGGGTGGGGGTGGGAGGGAGCAGGGGGCAGGGGGAGGAGGGGCTCACACGGCACACACCCAACTTTATTTTTTTTACTCTCTCCAAAAAGCGACGGAAGGGGGATCACACACCTCCAAACCGCACCACCGGCAGTCATCCCCCCCTCCCCCCTCCCTCCCCATCTCGGGATCAACCACATGACACCAAACCACATCAGCCCAACGCGTGTTTTAGGTTTTAGCCAGGACACTCCCTAAGGGTTATTCGGCGTCTCGGGCCTACTCCACGGATTAGGTGTGTTCCTTCCGGAGTCAATACTGTTGACATACATGCCGGGTGGTGGCGAGGGTGTCCTCGGTGCACGCCGCCTCCCATACAGAGACGCGGCATTCCGTGACACACGCTTCCGGGGGCCGAGCGTCGGGGGTGGTGTCGCCGCACCCCTAAACCGGAACACCTTCCGCGACAGGGGTGTGTGTCTGCCAGGAGGCATCGGGGTGTAGGACGCCCCACGCCCCCTTCGCCTGATGTCGGGTATGTCCTCAGGGGATGAGGGCGAGCAGGTCGCGCGGTGCTGGGGGCTGGCGGGGCTCTGCCCCACCCGCACCGCTGTGATGCAGGACCTCAGGTGGTCCACCTCCTCGCTGTGCCGCAGCACGTCTGCCCTGCGCTCCTTCATGGCCTCCACCAGGGCTGCGTTCAACCTCCGCAGCTCGGAGCGCAGCTCCTCCCCTTCGGCACCTGCTGCCGCAGCGCCTGCCACAGCCTCCTCCGCCTTGGCACGCTCGGCAGCCACGCTAGCATCTAGGGTGTCGATGCGCCCCTTCAGCAGCACAACCACACCCTGCAGGTCGGACACCTCTGCGCGCAGCGCCGCCTCGGTGTCGAGTGACTTCTCGTAGAGTCTGCGGAAGGCGTCCTCTGGAGTGCCTGCAGCAGGCAGCGGCAGGGTCTGTTCCGGTGGAGGGGGCGGCTTCGGGGTGTGTGTCGAGGGGATGTGCACGTCGACACGTGGGGGCGGCGTGTCGTCCTGTGTGTGCGGTGGTGGGGAGGCGGGGGTGGCGGCGCCGCCCCGGTAGCGTGTGCAGTGGATGTGCTGGGCGGACTGCATGCACTTCATCCGGTGCAGCAGGAGGCGGACCGTCCCCTTGGCGCCGGTGATTTCACGGTTGTGGCGGCGGGCGGCGGTGCGGCGCATGGAGCTCTCCTCCTGCACGCGGGACTCCAGACCCCGCCGCAGCGACGCGGCTTCGGTGGGCTTGCGGAGACCGCATCGCCAGTCCTTATCGACCTTTGTGGAGTAGTGATCCATTGCAGGGGGGGTGAGGGGGTGAAGGGGCAGCGGGTGCCCGGCAGCGGCGTCACGCCATCGCGGCCCCTCCAAAGAAAAGCAAATCAGGTGTAAGTCAAGTGTAAATGGGCTGTGAGTGGGTGGTTGGGGCGTTTGTTGTCAGGCGAAAAGGGGGGGGGTGTGCATGCGGTGGTAGGGGAAGTCGTTTGCCCGCAATGCCTGTGGTGGATCTCGGCAAGAAGGGGGGGGGGGGGTGTGAGGTGGGGCGGGGCGGGGCACCTTCCGGTATCTGTATGTGTGTAGTGGCAACACTCTTCTCCCTTCAGGCGTCGAAAGACACCCGATAGGTTTCCATTTGCACCACCTTTTGTTATACGCAAACAAAGCAGGGTCACAGGGCAACTGGGAACAGCCAGAAAC
The DNA here is from genome assembly GCA_963210315.1 of Rhynchopus euleeides. Classification (NCBI taxonomy): domain Eukaryota; phylum Euglenozoa; class Diplonemea; order Diplonemida; family Diplonemidae; genus Rhynchopus; species Rhynchopus euleeides. Next base: position 1,363,432 of record OY723248.1, on the reverse strand, counting down.
AAAGTCAGCCCAACGTCAGGAGCCGTGTAAATGAGGCAAGAGAAGGGAAAGGGCGCCACTGGGCGCCTGCATCAGGGCCAGATGCAGCGAGCCGAGGGTAAACGTGAACAGACACACTGGGCACAGCCCCACCTGGTTAATGGTGCACACCACATGCATCGCCTGATTCCTCCGATGCGGTAACACCGGCAGAGGCACAATTGTATTGCACACCCCCCTCCCCCCAGCAAAGTCACACATGGGGTATCTGCCTCTTCCCAGCGCCAACTGCACATCCATCTCGACTGACAGCCACACATGGCAATCCCATGCGGGAGCAAAGGCAGCTAACCCACCTACACCTTGCAATCTACTTAAGCCTTACGGGAAAGGATACCGATCACTGTGTTTCTTGTATAAAATTAGTCATTCGCGAGCTGATCAACATAAAGCGAGTCTTCGTACTTGATGAGCCCAGAGTCCGGGTCTGCTGCCGCCTGGATCATGTCAACCACTTCCTCGCGCTCAAACTCCTCGCCTTGGCGGCCTGACTGCATCATCATGTTGCCGAATGTCTCCGCCTCAATCTCGCCCTTCCCTGCATTGTCAACGGTACGGAAGGCCTGCACAATGGTGTCCTCTGTATCGCGCACCAACAGCGTCGATACGAAGCTCGGGGCATCGCCTTCGGGGATGATCTTCCGGTTCTTCGGGATGTACTCCTGCGTCAGCAGCACGCGGAGGAGCATCTCCTCCAGCCGCTCATACTTGATGAAGGCTGAGGACTCCAGCTCCTCGACCTCCTCGAGCATCATCGACAGCTGCTCCTTTGTCGGGTTCAGGTCAAGCGCACGCACAATAGTCTTCACCTCACGCCAGTCGCACGTCCTCTCTTTGCTCCCCGCCTCCGAGTGGCGCTCAAACATCTTGAAGGCATCGTCGATCTTCTTCCGATACCTGTCCTTCCGCCTCTCCTGGTAGTTCGGCCCCATGTAGAACCGCTCATCGAGGATCTGCTCGATGGTATCCGCGTGCTCGCTCTTGCCTTTCCCCTTCGACTTCGACCCGCCCTTCTTCCCCTTCTTCGGCATTGCTCAGCGAGGTGGATGTGTGTAGTGTGTGTTGCCGGATTGCCGGGAGGGGTCTCAAGGTGTGAAGGCCGAGAAGGGGCAACCCTGCGTTGGGCTGTGAGATGCACGGTGGGAAGGCGAGAGATGGAGAAAAGGCCTGCTGAGTAAAATGTTGTCGCAAAGCATGGCGGGAGGGAAGGGGAGGAACAGGTGATACAATATACACTGCACACCGCATTACTATATTGTTTAGTGGGAAAGGGCAAGAGATACACGCCCCACCGCCAGGCCAGCTTGGAAAACTGATCCGGAAGTGTGGTGGAAAATGAAAAAAAACTTACACGACGGCCGGCGTGGCAACGCTGGCCCCCCCCTCTCTCTCCCCCATCCCCCCCCCCTCCCCCGAGAAGAAAAATGACAGGCATGTCGCTAAGCGTCGACCGTCGACCCAGTGATTTTGGGTTTCCCCCCCCATAAAAAAGCGTCGACCCAGCGTCGACCCAGTGGACTGGGTTGACGCTTGGTCGAGGCTTGGAGCGTCGACCCAGTGGACCAACTGGGTTGCCATTCAAGCCTGGACCAAGCGTCAACCCATTTATTACACTAAGTCGACGCTAACCTAGCGTTGACCCGGTTCCACTGGGTCGACGCTCACCAAGCGTCGACCAAGCGTCAACCCACTTTCACTGGGTCGACGTCGAAGAGAGCATGGTTTTGCAGGAACAGATGATCACTACCGTGGCCTCCGGCGGCTGGGGGGCTCCGCCCCCCAGACCCCCCTGTGGCGTATGTCTCGTACTCAAGTCATTCGATTCCCACCGGGTCAGGGAATCCAACCACTCCAGTCGCCTCAGGGGGACGCAGCCAACTCACACAGAATCTGTACGCCCACAATGAACAGATGTTCACTACCGTGGCCTCCGGCGGCTGGGGGGCTCTGCCCCCCAGACCCCCCCATCTCGCGTGCCCGTCTAGTAACCAAGTCCTTGCGCTTTGACGGCCGTGGCATATCAGGGGGCAGCGTCGAAATCATGGTCCCGAAAGCCATTTTTTGGTTTCCTCCGACACCCGACGGCGCGAGCGGGAGAGGAACCACGGAAGGAACCCAGCGCCTCACACCGTGCCCACCTAGTGGTCCACCGATGGGAAAATTTGGCAACAACACGAGCGCGCGCGAAGCGCGCGCGAGAAAAATTGACCCCTAGTGGTTTCCCCCCTGATCCCCCCCCCAAAACAGGAGCGTCAACCCACCAAATCTCCAAAATCGAAAAGTTAGCGACAGGCCTGGAAAAATGACAATGCTGCAATGTGCATTGCGCCAGCTTCGCGCTGCAGGGTTAGCTTCTGCCACGAAAGAGGCAGGGCAGGGCAACAGGTCACAGCCTCCCTCACCCTGCCTCCTCGACACACGACCGTCCTGTCGTGCCACACCGCCACAGCTTGAGAACCTAGTGAAATTCTCTTCACAAAATTCTCTTCTCCTTGCTGTGCCTTGGGGGTCGGAGACGCAGTGCTTCTTTTCCTCTGGCATCAGGTTAGCCACACTCCACTCCGCTCCAGTGGTGGGGCGCTTAGAAGTGCCGCGCGCGTGACTGCGTTGAGGGGAACTCCGGGACGAGCATCGTCGTGCCCACCTGGGGGCCCTTATCGATCATCATGATCATGAACTCATCGAGGGTGAGGGTGTTGGACCCGTCTGCGTCGAAGAGGCGCATCTTGTCGGAGACTACCTCATCCGAAGGGCTGTCCTCATAGAGATCGGCCATCACCTCCTTCAGTTCGGCGAGGTCGATGTAGCCGTTGCCGTCTGCGTCGTATTTCTGGAAGACACTCTTGATTTGCGAGACCTCGACGTTGTCGTACCAAATGTCATCTACCATCGCCACGATGAAGAATGTCTCCCATGTGATCATGCCCATCTCATCTGCGTTGCACCGCCTCTTCAGGTCTTCGTAGAATGCGACGCTCTGCGCGTGCAGCTCCGCCTCTCTGCTCTGCATGCGCATGTTCTCTTTGTAGGCTTCGATAACACAGCGCTTTGGAACCCTTCCGTTCTCCCCTTCCCGCGCGACAATCTCGTTGAAAATCCGCTTCAAAGCCCTGACGCGGATGGCGAGCGGATGGTTCGTCGGATTCGCCTCCGTAATCCGCTTCCTCGCACGCTCCGCTTGGTTCTTCTTCGTCTGGGCTGCGATCGTCGCGATGATATTGGGCTTCAAAAACGTCCCCTCCAGGTTTACCTTCTGCACAGAGCTGTTCGCCTTCACAAGATCCAGGATGTGCATGCCCGCTGTCCACGAGATGGGGTTCCCTGCAAAATCTATCGACTCCAGGGATGGGTGGTCCTTCAGAGCCACCACCACGGAGCGCACCGCGCCGTTGTCGAGATGGTTGTTCTTCAGCACCACAGAGCGCAACGCCTTGCTCAGGCGCGTGACCTCGAGCAGCGGGATGATGCCCTTGGGCCCCACCACGTTGTCCGTGAGGTCCAGCTCTTCTATGTCGAAGTCGTTCTGCTCTGTGGACATCCTGGAGACGACACCCGAGTTGACCTTACACGAGTGGTGCCGGCACAGCCCGATGTAGGCCTCCTTTGGCGACATGCCTTCATAGGGCTTCCTCCGCGCCGTCAAGTCGACAGGAGGGCGGTGATCCAGGTCCACCAGGTCCTCCTTTTCAACAGGCATTGTCGCTGATGAAAGTCACAGCACCCAGCCACCCCCTCCGTCAGCCTTCCTTTGCGGCTTCTGAAACCCCCACCACCCTGCTGTGGGTCACCCCTAGAGGCACGCGATGTGTGCAATATGAAGGAACGGGTGCACCCCCGGGTGTGCCTGTATGCGGGGATGTGTAAAATGGTAAAAAAAAGATCATCTCCAGCAGACAGAATATGCGTGGCGCAATGGCAGTGGCAACGGGGTGAGGCAGGGTGGGGATGCAGGCGAGTATGGCTGTGGAAGTCTACCTGCCAGCTCACTGTGTTAGCTCCGAAGGGGTGCAACCCCTTTGGACACAGCACAGCACAGCACACACATTCTCTCTCTCCACCGGGCAACAGGTTAGCACGCACTCACAGGATAGGGCAATTGCTATTTCGAGCAGGGCAAAAGCGAGAACGCAGCAACGGTATGGGCAAGGGCACCTCCCGCCCCTCTCCACCTCAACTGCAGCCATCACACACTCTCTGTGTGTGCGGCGGCGGCGGTGGTGGTATCTCACTCTCAATAAAGTGGTGCGCCCATATCATACAGGCGCACGCCAACATTTCATTTGCCGAGTGTAGGGAACTCCCAACCCTGCACTGCAGGCAAAAAAACACATATTTTTTTGGCCTGCGGTGCTGCAGAACGCAACACTACGCACACTTCTTTCTACCCCCCACCCCCCTCTCACACCCCCCCCCCCCACCCCCTGCGCATGCTTAGCAACATCCCGCTGGGGTTCGCTACCCCCTCTCTCTCCCTCCCCCATCCACTCAGCCACCCCTCCAGCTGATGGTATGGTATGCACATAACCGACAGGGGGAGGGCCGCGGCGGCAGCGGCAGCGGCAGCGGCGAAGGATGCACCAACCACCGCCCCGATTCCCCCCTCCCCCACCCGCCCGCCTTCGCCTCTTCTAGCAAGGCGGGTATCGCTCGGCAAGCTTGGCGTGCTCGTCAGGGGGGAGCGAGAGGAGGGAGCTCAGCAGGGGGACCATTGCGGACTGCACCTCCGGCTGCTCCTTGGCGAGGCAGAAGTTCACAACTGTGTTCTTCAGGTAGTCCATGGTGCGGGCGCCGGAGTCGATGCGGGAGAGGGATTGCTCCAGATCCACGACGATGGCTCGGAGGCGTTTGTTCTCGTCTGTCAGGGAGTGGAGATGCGTCAGCTTCTTCTTCGTCTCGGACAGCTCGCGCACCGTCCGCTTCAGCTTCTGCATCGCCCAAGACGGGGCGTCGCATCCGGTGTCGATCGCGCTGACAAGGTCATCCACTTCAAATGTGGCCCCGACCAGAGCATCGTCATCCACCAGGTCTGCAAGGCTGTTGCTGCTGGGCATGTCACGGGTCGGTGCATCGCCATCCGCCACAGCGTGCGCAGCCTCCGTGCGTCCCTCTTCCTGCGCAGGGTCGCACTTCGTGGTGCGGCTGAGGCGCGGTGTCGTCACGACAATATCCGGGGGTGTCGACAGCGATGCCGTCTGCGGCGTCTCGGCTACCGCAGCGCTCTCAGGCTCCGGCGCATCGGGAGGCGGCTGCGGGGCAGGGGTGTGCTGTGGGGCTGGGGCGTGCTGCGGGGTGTGCATGCGCAGGTCCTCGCGTGCCAGCTCCTCCTTCAGGGACTGCAGGGCGCTCTTGCAGGCGGCGAGGTGCTCTTTTGTCCCGCACAGCTCGGCCTCGAGGGCCTTGCAGGCCTCGCAAGGTGCGGCTGCGGCCTGCGGGGCTGCACGGGAGGTGGGGTCGTCGAGAGGCTTGCGGCGCTTCAGGGAGGCGACCTCTGCCTCAGCACGCAGTTCTGCGCATTCGCGCACCGCGGCGTGGCGCGCTCGTTCTGAATCCTGCAGCGCTTCGCAGGCTTCCGCGGTCTGGGTGCTGGCCCGGTCCTGTGGAGCAAAGGATGGGGGTTGGTGGGGTGGGGTGGCAGGGTGTGACAGAGGCAGCACACAGGCAGGCAGGCAAGGCAGGCAGCAGCGGCAGCAGTGGTGGCACAGCCGGCGCATACCACCTCGGCCTGCAGGGCAGTGCAGCGCCCTTGGAGGGTCTGTGTTGTGAGCTCAAGGGTGTCGCGGGCCTGCGTGCAGGGCGTGGCGTGGCGTGCAGGGCGCAAGGTGAGCAGAAACTGGATGGCGTATTCCGTGTGAGAAGTCTTGTTTGCATGAGAAACATGTGCGACAGCATCAACCACACCAGGAGGCAAGGCCATACATGCTTGAGGGCTTGGTTCTCAGCCTCGAGCTTCTCCAGATCCACAGCGACAGTCGAGTAGGAATTGGCACGCGACGCGGGAGCACCAAGCGGTGCGTCGCACGGCGATGCGGCAGCATCGCTCACAGGTGTCGACGGTGCCGCTGCATCGCTGGCTGTGCTGCTCCCACGCTTCGCCGCCGCACGCTGCGCCCGCACCTTATACTGGGTGAACTCCTGGCGCAGCTGATCACGCTCCGCAGAGGCACGCTTCAGCTTGCCCTCGAGATCGCCAACTTCATCCTCGAGGCGCGACACCAGGCTTTGGAACTTCTCCTCGATGGCCAGTTCCATCTCGGACCTGCAGGAGTGCAGCTTCTCTGCATCCTGCTGCTTCTCATGATCCAAGGCCTGGCTGTGCGCTGACTGCAGTGTATCCTGAGGCACGTGTATGCAGGCTGCACCACCGGCACGTGGCATACTATTCTCCGCAGCAGCGAGTCGATCTCCCCCTGCTTGAAGGTCAACGAACGCCTGTGCTCATCCTGCGCTGTCGACAGCGCCTCCTCCAGCCCGGCAATCTGCGCGTCAGACCGTGCGCCGTGGTCGCTCAGCAGGGTAGCCTCATAGGGCTCGGGAAGCAACTCGTTGACACGCTCGCTGCCTATCTTGATCCGCAGCAGGTCCTCGTCGAACCAGCGTGGGGGGTGGGTCTGCGATGTGCACAGCACCCACTGCGAAGACGCGTGGCTGATGAGCTTCACCAGCTGCAGCGTGGGGGCCTCTGCCTCAGTAAAGTAAGGCGCCCCGTCGAGGATGCCGCGCGTCTCCTCCAGCTCGTCGGACAGCTCTGTGGCGCGGGCGCGCAGCTGCAGCACCTCCGCCTCCCGCTTGGACAGCTGCTGCTGCATGCCCTCCTTCTGCAGCAGCGCGTTGTTCAGGGAGTCCTGCATGCTCTGCAGCGACGACGCCTTCTCGTTGACCTCCTCCATGGTGCGCCGCATCTTGTCGACGTCAGCCTGGCGCTTCGCGATCTCGCCGTCCTTCTCCCGCGAGATGGCGCCCATGGTCTCGATCTGCCGCTTCAGCTGCTCGCATTCCTCCTTCAGCCGGAGGATTTCTTGTCGGTCTTTGATTGTGATCGCCTTCATCTTGACCTTCCAGTCCTCTGTTTTGCGCATGTGTTGGTCATACTCTGCACGGAGAGTATCATAGTCGCCCATTGTGTAGGCGCCCGTTGGGCGCCCAGTGCCGACCTGTGTTGCGTGTTGTGTAGTGCACAGCTCTTGAAGAGAGACCTCCCTCCCAGATGTAGAACTGTCAGAAATGCTACCGGGGAATGAAAAAGGCTTAACATTGCATGGGTGGCCCTTCTGCCCGAATGGTGAAGGCGAAGGGACACAGGTGGAGCATCGCTGAAGGCGCCGGAGGCGCGGCACGTGTCGGGGGGCAGAGGGGTAGGGGTGCGAGGGTGCACAGAGGTGACAGGTGGGCAGCAGAACAAACGCGGCGCATATCTCGAGAAGAGGGTGTTCGATAGATCGATGGGTGATCGAGCAACCCCTTCAGACCCGTCGTACGCATGCCCACACACAGCACGCGTCATCCTCTCTCCCCCTCTCTGAAACCCCGTTTTTGCAAGCCACACGCGAGCTTTTCATTCTAGGCATCAACGGGAAGAGCTTGGCGGGTGGAGAGGGCCGAGACTGACGGCCCCCACAACCCAAAGAAGTATGTGTCGTTTGTTGGCGGTACAGGTACAGTGGATGGTTTGAATTTGTTCAGGGCCAGACGTCTAAAAAAATAGGGTATGATGGCTGGCTGCGCCTTCCCCGTGAGACAGAAGGGAAGGCACACCAAAGCGATAGAGCATCTAGTGCCATGCCGGCACAGAGCACGAGGCGGGGATACAAGGCGGGGAGGGGAGGCCTGAAGGCCTGCGCACGGGTCAGCGTTGCCCACCCCCTACGCATACTGCGGGGCGAACCGCCGCAGCGTGGAGGAGATCAGGTCTGCCAGCCACGAATGGTACGCTTCGTCAACAGCGTGCTGCGCACACACGATGCGAGCCAGCCTGTCCGGGGATGTATCGGAATGCACCGCTATGGCAACCGGCTGCTGGCACCCCGGCAGCCCCACCTGCAGATAGCACAGCGGCAGCACCGCACGCTTCTGCACGGTGTACGGCTCCACCTCGCGCAGCCCGGCATGCCCGTAGATGACATCGCTCTCAACAGGGATCAGCGAAGCACACGGCTGCCTCCGCTTCGGGCTTGTCAGCCCCTGAGGGCGCCGCCTGAGTGGCTGAGGCTGGGGCACCTGCCGCACCTCCTGCACAGCATACAGCTCGTGCAGCTGCGGGCTGTGCGCATGCGGCGGCTTCTGCGGTGTCTGCGGGAGTTCGTCATGATGCAGGAAGCTCGACACCACCATGTCGTCATTGTCATACACCCCAGAGTCGAGGGCAGACAGCGGGCTCGGCGGGCGGAGCGGCGACCCTGAAGCAACCCTCGCCACAGCCATGCCGGGCGAACGCACCGGGCTGCGGCCTGACACGTCCCGCCCATCCAGAGCGAGCACAGGCCGCTCGCGGGGTGCCTGCGGGGACAGGTCCCGCCGCTGCCCCGCAGCGTGGGGGTGCGGGTGAGTGCGCCAGTAGCACACTGGGGACGGGTCGCTCCACTCGCGGCTGGCCTGCGCAGGGGAGGCCATCAGGGGGGGGTGGCCCTGCCAAGGGCAGGGGGTAGTGGGTCGGGGTAGCGGCGGGGGTGGGTCGGTATACTGTTCGGGGAGATGCGCACAGCAAAATAAAGCAGAGCAAAAGAGGGGGGGTGGAGGGGCAAGGGCCCGCTAGCGCATGGCGCGTGGGGGTGGAGCGTGTGGCACCGTTGCCTGTGGGAGGGGGAGGGTGGTGGTGGTGGTGGTGGGAAGAATAAAAGGACACCTTGCACCTCTGGGGTTGGGGTGCTGCAGAGCGAGGTTTGAGGTTTGCGGCTTTGAAGGGAGGGGTGGGGATGGATGGGGGAAGGCCATCATCCGTCTGACACTCTCGTCTACCATCCTACAGTCTCTCTATAGCATTGCTGTGAAACGTGACACGGGGGCGTCGGGGCGGAGGGTGGGAGAGGGGGCAGTTTCCGTCCAACCACCACCACCACCACCACCCCATCCCACCCCGACGCGTGCATACAAGGTGTTCCCTGAGAACTTTACACAAATTGGCTAAAAAATCAAAGGACAAGGGTCTACATGTTTAAACACCAACTAGCTGAACAGCGTGACACAAGCGTGACCTCACTCTGGAAGGTCTAGCTCTCTCTTGGCTTCTTCACAGGTATCCGCCGTCTAGTCTAGAAAGGGTACACCCTCGTGGGTGTGTCTATGTGCATGGGTGTAGTCTTCTTGCGCTGCTTCGTGACGCTCGACGCTGAGGGCGTGCGCTTCGCTGACGTGGGTGTGCGGCGTGCAGGCGGTGTGGGAGAAACCTGCCCACTCCGCGCAGCAGACTTCGGTGTCTTTGGGGTGCGTGCCTGGTGAGGTGGGGTGTGGTGTGAAGAGGAGGAGAGCAAGGCCGCGTGATGTGACTGAGTGTGAGAGCCGAGCAGTGGGATTGGTTGTGTGGCTCATGCTTGTGGTGTGGTGTGATCTGCTGTGCGACGCGTGTGCCTAAAACTGCAACTCCAGCACCAACCGTGGCGGGCCCAAACCCATCCCTGGTTGTCCCATTGCCCCCACACCACGCGCAGCACTGCATACCTTTGCGGACTTCGGCGTCGTCACATGGTGGGACGGGCGCTGTTTCGGAGTTGACGACAGCGTCGCAGCCGAATAGCTGCGCTGCTTCTGGGGAGTGCGCGTGCGTGTCGCCGCAGAGGCAGGGCGGGGCGGCTGGTGCGCTGGTGTCGTGGGTGGTGCACCCAGGCCCGGCCGCCTTGCGGGGCACGGCTCCGATGCGGACACAAGCCGCTCACACTGCATGTCGGTGACCTCACCGGAAAGGTTGTCGTAGGAGCGCTTCAGGCTCCTGCGTGTTGTAACCTGCACCGTCTTGGCCTCGATGACGCGCTCGGTGCACTGGCGCTGCACGGTGCACATCTCCCGCACCTTCACGCGCGTGTGGTGCAGCTCCTCGCGCACCTGCTCGTACTTCTCTTTGTAGTACACCGCCTGGGGGTGTGCTCCGCCAGCGGTCTGCGATTCGCGCGATTCTTGGAGCTCTGCCTGCGCGACGGACAGCTTTGTGTCTGCGTGCTCCAGGCGCTTGTGGAGCTCAGACACAGCCTCGCTGTGCTCTGCCTGCTGGGCGCGCTGGCTGCTGGCAGCGCTGTCACGCAGGGCACGCACCTCCTCGAGGTGGTGCTGCTGCATCTCCTGCAGCTTCCGCTCCCACGCAGCGTCGTTGCGCACAGACAGGCGGGGCGGCGACCCGGCATTGGCGAAGGGCTCTGTCGAGGCCGGGGTGTGCTCCTGAGCAAGTGTGTCGTATGCCGCACGCAGCACTTCCAGCTCCTCACGCAGGGTGGCTGTGGTGGTGGCGTGCTCTGCCTCCAGCACGCGCAGCACATCGGCGTGCTTCTCCTTCTCCCGCTTGAGGCTGTCACGCCACCGCGCCTGCTCTTTGGCGATCAGCTCCTCCTCGCGCTTCTCGTTGTTGTCCTCCATACGCTGCAGCTTCTTCTGGAAGGACTCTGTCAGGGAGTAACACTTCTTCTGCAGCTGATACTCTGCCTCGCGCCACAGGTCAGCCTCGGCACGCATCTCCGCCAGCAGGTGCTGTGCCAGCGGCATGAGCGTGTGGTGCCGCACCTCGTCTGTCACCACTGCCGCCTTGGCGCTCTGAGACTCATCGACGCTGATGAGCAGATCTGTGGCACACACACTGATCTCCTCTGCCGCATCTTTGTACTTCTTCACCAGCGCCACGGCAGACTTCTCCTTCGCAACCTGCGACGAGAATGTCGAAACAACATCAGGCTCGCGCTGCGGGGCGGCATCGCCTGTGAAGGAGAACCCTGCAGGTGCGGTGGTGTTGGCGCGCACCACGTTGCGCACCGCTTTGGCACGCTCCGAGAACATCAGGGTGGCCACCGTGTCTTCGTACTGCGTGCGCTTGCTCGCCACGCAGCAGATGATGCGCGTCTTGGAGTTCCCGCCAATCGAGTTCTGAAGGATGCGCGTCAGCTTGGCATCGCGGTACGGCACAAAGGTGTTGGACCTGCTGGGCATGTCTGACGACGCAAGGCTGTGGATCACATTGGTCAGCGCCAGCAGCGACTTGTTGATGGCACCCCCCTCGCGCTGGAGCTCACCCGAGGTGCCGGCAGCCTTGGCATTCTCGCTCCCTGCCAGGTCCACCAGGCGCAGCTGCGAATACTTCCCGTTGGGCAGGTGCAGGTCCAGCTGGAAGATTGTGTGCCCACGCGAGGATCTCTCGTTCAGCGTGGTGCGCGCCATGCGCCTGTTCTCCTGCCCCTTCGACACCACCGACACGCAGTCATCCAGAGAGCGCAGCTCACGGATGGTGACGTTCTGCACCACAGGGGTGTCCTCCACGCTGTACACATCCACCTCCTTGCGTTCGACCGACAGCAGGTCCCACACCTTCTCCATGTAGATCTCATAATACGACGCGTTGATGCGTGGCGTGCCACCCCAGGCCCCCTTGCCAGCCTTGCCAGGCGTAGTGGGCGTGGTGGGGGTCACAGGCGACGACGGCTGGTCAACATCCATCGCGCTGTGCGCCTTGGCGTAGGCGCTGAGGAGGAACTCCACAGACCGGATGATGATGCCCGGTTCCGTTGGTGTCCCCAGCATGGTGTGCGTCTTTCCCGCAGAGGTGTGGCCGTACGCCATCACGGTGGCGTTCATCCCAGCCACCGCACTCTCGAGAACCTCGCTGACAGCCTGGAACACCGAATGGTTATCCTTGTCAGGCCCCAGCACACGCGTGAAGTCATACACACGGTCAGCCTGTGCATTTGTGCGAGGGGAGAGAATTGTCCCCGGAGCCTCAGGGGAGAGCGTCAACGGGGATACACGATTGGTCGACTCACACCACGCGATGACGTCATCCTCCTGCCTGTCGTGCGTGTTGCCAGGGCGCACGCGGCACAGCACCTGGATCCGCTCGGACGACATCCAGCACAGTGCACTCCCGACACGCTCCGTCCGTCACTGCGTTGTGTTTGGGCACCTGGCATGGGGGGAGGGGTTGATTGGGACTGCCACTTCGAACACCAAAGTAGAAACTCACTCTACCTGACACCACTTTGCAACACGCGACAAAGGAAGCTCGCACCGACACTCTCTGCCTGGGATGGGGGGGGGGGGGGTAGGGGGGGTCATATGCGCGAGTAAAATGGAAAATTTTAAGATGCCCCAATCGGACCCCCCAGCATGGTATCGAGGCTAAAAAGTCACCCACATCGCCCCAGAAACACCCCCCAGGGCATCCCACAGCCTGGACGACCCTCTCTGGGTCGCTCAGATGTGATCCGGAAAAATGTGCCCCTGAGTGGTACCTGGGCCCCATTCTGGGGTGGCTAGGACATGAACCGTCATATTTTTTGTGTCAAACGCACCGTGCTCAGGGAAGGCGTTCAGAACTAAAAAGGTTGCAGTGGGAGCAATGTTTTGTTCACCTACACTCCACGCCCCAACGTGCAGGTGACCAGAAGGTTGCACAAACAAAAATATGGCCGGTTGCACAAACAAAATCGTACTCCTTTCGCTTTATTATAGACACCCTGTCCAGCAACTGTGGGAGAACAGTTCCGGACTACTTTTTGTTGAGCGCACACTTGCTGTCTCAAGGCTGTGTTGAGGCCCTGTGAAGTGGCATGAGGTGCTAATCCAAAGCTTCAGTCGTACGATTTCCTTCGTTACTTCGCGACTTCGCTACGCTTCGTCGCTCGTAACTAGTAAAAACAAAAGAAACCCGGCAATCCTTTTTCCTGGTGAGAACACGCTTGCTGCATGCCTTGGGATGGAGGGGACTGACTGGGAGGTGTGGATGGTGAAAGAGGGGTCAATCGCGCGATTCTCCAAGCTCCTGAATAACGCCAGCCCTCCTCACCTGCTGTAATGGGCACTCCCTCCTGGTCACTGATTTGAGGCTCGTGAGAGGGTCTTTCATCGCTCGACCTTATTGCTGCAGCTGCGAGAACCATGTGCCTTGCACGCAGCATCTTCGGCTGCCTGTATCCTCTTGGGAACACACATCTATCTGTTCCTGTCTCAGGACGAGGGGGGTATTGTTATCAGACCCTGCTGATTGTGCTGGCACGGCACCATCGCTGTGGTAGAGGTTTTCAGTGGGCTACTGTAGCCCGGATCATACGAGAGTGGACCCCTTGACAAAATTGTTGGTCGCAGGCGTCAGGGAAACATCATCGGGGAAGTTTTTGAATGTGCTCTGATACACGCATGAGGAAGTATCGAGATGTTACCTGATTTTGTGGTGGTGGCAGCCAGCGGCCGGGGTTGTGGCAGCCTTCAGGCAGGCTGCCAACAGAGTTATAGCAGATGATGACACCGACCGGACTTCTCTGACAGTTCCTCGCCAATATGTGTAATCTGCGTTGATTTCACACCTGCCTACCCCCCTGGGGACACATCCATTGCAGGAATGTGTTGGTTGTGGTAGTGGCAAAAGTGCCCACAGGTACCACTCATGGGCACTTTTTTCACATCACGCAATAAAAGTGACAAATCACAGACAAATGTCAGAATTTTGCAGATGCAGCGCATATGGGACCCTCTGGGGGTGTTGTGGTGTGTAACGGTACACAGAAGTTCGATTTTCGGCATTGTTGAAATTTCCCATTTTACTCGCTTTTTAAAGAGGCATATGACCCCCCCTAGGGCAGTGGTGGCTGCGTACGCGTACGCAGCGTGATTTTCAAAAAGTGCGTACGGCGTACGGCGTACGCGTACGCGTACGCGTACGGCGCTGCGTACGGCAGTCTATGGAGCACAGGAGACGGACATGGCCGCACACCAAATCCGACAGTCGAACTCAGGTGTACCAGGGGCAGCCTTCGAGCCTTCCAGTCGGAAGTGGTACCTTTTGCAGTATGCTTGCGGGTGTACTTGCAGGTGTTGCGAGTTATTCGCCACGTGCGCGGCAAGCAACCATCTGTGAAAGGCAAGAGCAAAGGCCAGGGCCCAGCCACCCGCTGGGTGGCCTACTGTGTGCTGAGAGACCTGGAATACCAGCCGTACGCAAAATCTGCGTACGCGTACGCAGCGCGATTTTCAGAAAGTGCGTATGGCGTACGCGTACCGTACGGCCGTACGCTGCCACCACTGCCCTAGGGGGGGGGGAGGGACGTGCTACCATTCTCCTGCGCCAGCTCAGCACCCAGAACCGTATGAACAGCTGCCGCCTGAACCGATCCAGCCTCACTGTCTAGAGCGCCTGGGGGCGGGGGGGTCGGGGTAGGGGTCAGCACTGGGCTAGAGTGGGCACCGCCCATCGCACGGCAGGCAGGAGGCACTGGGGTGCCTCCCAAAGGACTGCACCCTTCGGTATGCAGGCAGCGCCATCCAGGGCCTTCCCCCCACCATGCGGACGCACGGTGCACCTCGGTGGGCCTCGGCATGCCTGGCAACATGTCACCAGGCACAGCAACACCACCGCGTGCAACACAGAGGGGGCTTCGCTCTCCAAGCAGACGGGGGGCGGGGCTTCACTCCAATGTGCAGATAAGCGAGTGCTCCACACGATGTGGAGCACACTGGCAGAGGTTTGGCACAAAGCGAAGAGTTCTCAGAGGGATATCGCAGCTGGGGGGGGGGGGGGGGTAGGGAGATGCAAGCAGATAGGGCACAGCAGGTGGTGTGCTTTTTTTGGCCAGATGTTTTTTTGTTGGAATCGACAACTGCAGTCCTGACACATGGGAGACGGCCGGGGGGGGAGGGTATGTGTGGTGTTGGCGGTGCAACATATTATTTTGCCACAAAGCAGGGGGAGTGGGGAGGGTGGGGTGTTCAAGATTCAGACTCTGCTGGCCAGGCGGGCACACCGCTCACACGTGAATCATTTCTGTGGGTTCGTAGAGCGTGCCAAGAACCCTGCTCGTGGCACACAATCTCCCTCACAAAGGCCATCCTGGCCACATCAAGGATTGAGCGAAAAAAAATTCTCTTGCAGAAAGAGGTTTTCTGCGAAACAGGCCTTGGTGTGAGCTCAGGGTGGAAGAGCTTGCGAGACACATTTGGCAGTCGTGATAAGGGGGGAGAGGGGGGGGGGTGTCTGAGTTTTGTCTAGGGTAACCCGGGTTTCGGCTTGGCAGAAGAGAGATCTTGGAAGACAGAAAATTCCCCGTGAAATAAAAAGTCTGGTTTTTTTTGCATCGGAGGAGGCCTGTCTTGTCCAGCCAGAAAAGGCAGAGCGGCTGAGACCCCCACGCTCCCTCCTCGAGTAGAAAGAAAAAAAATGTATAATGCGTGTGCCGCATCCCATGCATATTGCTTTCCCCACCCCCCGACCCCCCTCCCACCAACCCCACATATTCTGCTATTCTGGCTGTTGCTCAGAAAATAAAGGCGACAGTACTGCCTCCTCTTCCGAACCTCGACCCACAGGTGTGCCGCTCACAACTCAAGCCGCCCAAGTGGGGGCCAAGTTTGCGCCAATTGTGTGCCAGGCGCATATCCTGCACCTTCAGCTTTGTCAGCACACTCAAAAGCCTTCTGTCGCATATTTCCATTCGGTCACGCCTGTCATCGGTTATATACGTTGAGAGTTATAGCCCTTTGTTAGGCTGTTGTCGCTCCAAAAAGTGCACGTATCGGCCTGGCAGCAGTGGCTAGAGCTACGGCCGCCATGATTCTGCACATCAACATGGGCAGGGGCACTGCTGGGGGGCGCGCCGTCGATGCCTCCACGCGCACACGCTCCTCACCCCGTTTTGCGGTGGCGCCAGCAGTCCCCGTATTTTTTTTGGCATTCTCGAGTTGCTCGCCGCCGGTGCACCCGCATCGCCTAGAACTCATCCTTCTGCAGAGAAGGGCGTTGTGTAGTGAGGGCGGGGGCACAGCACAGATTTGCAAAATCACGCTGGTTGAAAAACAGCACCTCTATTCCCAATGTGTTGTCTTGGGGATTTGAAAACAGGCACTGCACACATGAGCTCTTTTGAAATGTGTCGTAATCCCAGGGTGTCCGTTGGGGATCAGTTTCCTCTGTGGTGTGCAGTATGTAACAGTATGACATGCACATCGCCTCCCTTCGGTGCCTGGGCAACACACAACTAGAATCGTGCAGAGTCACCAAATGGAGCAGTTTGCCACCTTCAGCCCACAGGCACTGCCTTCTGACATACCTTCTTGCCCCTGGTGAAGAAGAACATAAGGCTGGCGATGGCCTGGGCCAGTGTTTGGATGATGAGTGCCACACCAGGGTACGAGGCTGACCCGTTCTTCTTGGAGTAGGTATCAATGTGGAACACAATGGCCAGCGTCAGCGATGTGAAGGTGATGAGGAGCGCGAAGAAGAACCACGCCTTGTTGCAGTTCAGATCCCGCTGGTCCAGCATGCCCTCGTCGGACAGGTCCTTGGGACCCATCAGGTTGATGCAGACGAATGCAAGGGTGCCAACCAGCCCAGGTGTCCAGTCCTTGAAGGTGTAGTTGATGTACATGTCATCCCAATCGTCGATTCCTGCGTTTGACCTCTGCGAGAAGATGAATCCGTCCGCAAAGATCACCCACGACCCGGCGAACAGTGCCCCGCTCACCAGCGCAAAGAAGAGGCGGCGGTCAGGGCCCTCGTCGTCAAATGACATCATCTTGTCGGGGGGTTTGTGTGTGCCGCGCTGTGTGCCTGCTGTGTCGGTGTGACGATCGTCGGAGGCATCCGCAAAACATACGCACCCCAGGAAGGCAAGGCGGTGGCGAAAAGCTAGCTGTTACGAGAGTGAAGAACAGTGATGCCAGACTCTAGATGCAGATGCGATGCCGGGTGCAGAACGAGGGAGCAGGAGAGCAGGGGCGCTGGGCTCTGCAGGGCATGTTGTACCAGGGGGGGCTATGCTATGAACCACGCCTGCAGCACCATGAGCAGGGATAGACAATAACTGCAGGCTGGGTGGGGTGCCGCTCCAGCGAGCACACTGCACTACGAACAGACAGAAGAGCGAACAACCCGCCGAGACTGGCAGATCCATTCCGCTTCTCTCCCCCAACTCACGATTCTTGTGATGCGTGCTGTGTACTTCCACGCACATGTGCAGAGACGCGGTTTGACAGAACTGGTAGGCACTTTCTGCGCGAAAGCCGTCGACCGAAAAATGAAGGCAGAGAGAAAAGATGCGTGCGAACACAGAGTACCCAAGAAGCGTTGTGTTCAGTGTATAATGATGAATGTGTGTAATGTGTGACGGCTGTTGCAGGTGTCGATCTTGCGCAAATCGTGGCGCGCGTTGTGTAACGCGCAGCCCATTTGATTGCTGCACAGGCGCGTGTCGTGTTCCCAATGTTTCAAATACTTCCAGTTCATTTCAAGTTCATCTCTTTGAGCACCTTGAGGCAAGCTGCAGCAGAAGAGACGGGGAGGAAGCGGGCAGCGCCATCACTGGTGCCCCGCCCTCCCGTGACGGTGCAGAGGTTGCTGACAGCCTTCCCTCACACTGGAGACTCGGGGTTGGAGGACACATACAACAGTGCAGAGTAACATGGGCGGACAAGACAGGATACTCGTTCAAATCGTTCAATTTCCAAGTAACTCTGGGGATGAGATCGGGCCAACTGGGGGCCTCCGCTCTGTGTCAAAGTGTGTCAGGTTTGCAGCCTGTGTTTGTGAGGCGGCTCGCTTTTCTCCACTTTTGAACGAAGGCCCCCACTGGGGGCAGTTGCAGCCCCCTCGAAAGGAAGAAACAGCAACCTTGAGACTGGGGTTGGCGTTCTCCATTCTCGCCTGCTGCCATAGTATATTGAGCCCTTCGCAACATGCTGTGGCATGACCGGTGCCCACGCCGCGCGTTTGTCGAGCGCAGGGCGAGCTCCTCAGAGCAGGCCCTAAATGACACCCCCACCATCTCTCTCAGACCTCAGCAGGCAGGCAGAAAGACCCTGCCTCTTCTAACCCCTGCACACACCCTGCCCTCGACACCCACCCTGAGACACAGCCGGACAGGCCAAGATGGGGCACATCAGTCCTGCGTCGAAAACACCTCCGACCAGGGCGTAAACGGGGACCCGCTCGACTCACCACACCCCACCGCATCCGGGGGAGTCAGCCCTGCCGCACTCAGCCGTTTGATGCGGGGAACCTCCTGCCGCCGCAGCCCACCACCGCCACCGCCACCACCACACCCCACCCACAGGGGCCCCACCAACGACGACGACCAGGATGACGACGGCTCCAGCAGGGTCAGCGAGCTGCACTCATCACCCTCTACTGAGCCGCAACCCCGCCCCTCGCCACCCCCTCCTGCGGGCATGCAGGCCACACCCTCGGGCGACACGGGAGCTGCCGGCGCGGGAGGCGGAGTCCCGCCAGCCCCACCCGCAGCCACCCAGCGCAGGGCCCGCTCGCGCCACGCCAGCTCTGCGGCACGCTCCGCAAGGGCCCGCCTCTCTGCAACGCAGAGGCGCAGCTGCGAGCGGACCGCATCCCGCTCGAGGCTGCCCGCAAACCTCTCACACCTGCGGATGCCCGCCTCCGCGGCGCAGAGCCGCAGCCCCTGCGGCAGGGCACCCCCGCCACACCCCTGGCTGAGGCTGGGCGCTGTGTGCGGCAGGCCGGGCGTCCCGAAGGCGCGCGCCTTCACCAGGGGATGCTCCAGGATGTTACAGAGAGGCTCGCCTGCCGCCAACGCACTCACCAGCACAGAGGGGGCGGCGGTGAAGGTGGGCCGCAGGTGGGACAGCAGGGACAGCGAAGGGTTGAGGCTGCCACCACCGCCACCGCCATCTGGCGGCTCCCCAACTGCAGCCTGCCACAGCACGGCTGCTGCGGAGGCGAGAACCTCGCTGGAGTGGCGTTGGAGCTGTTGGCCCGCCGGAGGCGTGTCGGTGCCAGGGCTTGCCACGGCAGCGAATGCGGACCGCATCAGCTTCACCGAGAGGAGGCAGGTCCCCTCCGCAACCCCGAGGTCCGACATCTGCAGTGCGGCGGCGCGGGGGTGTCCCGACTCCTCCAGAGACAGCAGGCTGAAGAGCAGCGGCACGGCGATGCTCCAGAAGCCCTCCTCGCTGAGGGGGTCAGTGCACAGCGGGTGGTCGGCGTGTGGGTGGGCCGGGGGTGGCGGGCGGCGGCGGCGGTGGGGTGGGTGCTGCTGGTCTGACGCAGAGGCTGCAGCTGCGGCGGCGGCCTGCCGCCTGAGCAGCGGCAGCGGTGTGAGGGGTTCTGAGCAGATCAGCAGGACCACGCCGGGCGTGCCGGGGTGAGGGGGGTGTATCCGAACCTCGCGCGAAGCGAGGATGCGCTCAGTGTAGGGCAGCCCCTCCCCCTGCAGGGCCTGCAGGATGCCCGCAGTGCTGCCGTCCTCAGGGATTCCGGTGGGGAAGTAGCGTGCCCAGCCTGAAGCGGGCTCGCCTGTGTCGATGCTCTGGAGGTGGTAGCGGCCGGAGCCGGAGCTGCCAGAGACGATGTAACCCATCTGGACGTAGGTCTCGCGAAGGGCGCATTGGGTTAGAGGCAGCACAGGGGGTCGTGTCATAGGGGGGGTGGCGTCCTGTGGGAGTGCCTTTTGCAAAGTAGGGGTGGCGATAGTAGCGGTGGTGGCAAGCAAGCAAGCTTGGGAGGAGGGCCCTCAGGGGGGGGCTTTTTTTTGATTGTTGAGAGTGAATGGAATCAGGGTAGTAGGGTGACCTCTCCGATTTTCCAAAACTGCTGGTTTACTGGTTTGGGGGACGGTCGCCGGCAGACCGTTGAAATGCCCGTGTTAGCCAGGCACACTCACATTTCAGGGATCGTGTCGCATGTCACGCATGTCGCCAACGCGGCGAGTGTACCTCCCAGGTGGGGAAGTCCGACCTCCTGTCCGATGTCAGCCAGGCTTCGAAGAAGCGCTTCATGGATGTGGTGCTGACCTCCTACTCAGCACTGTATCCGGGTAAGTGAGATAGACAGACGGGCACACGCTATATCGGGGGTCTGGGGGGCGTGAGCCCCCCAGCCGCCGGAGGCCACGGTAGTGAACATCTGTTCGTGTGGGCGAACAGATTCTGTGTGAGTTGGCTGCGTCCTGAGGCGACTGGAGTGGTTGGATCCCCCGACCTGATGGGATTCGAAGGACTTGAGTACGAGACATGCGCCACAGGGGGGTCTGGGGGGCGGAGCCCCCCAGCCGCCGGAGGCCACGGTAGTGAACGTCTGGCTGTTGGCTGCAAAAAAAACGGGAAAAGGGTGGGTGTCAGGAGGACATATCCTCATCCCCCACGAGAAAACGCCTTGAAAAATTTCTGGTTTTTTTTTCCAGAAATCTCATTTTTTTTATAAATTTCCCCAAACCAGAAAACCGGCTTTTTCTGGTTTGGAAACCTCTCAGAAAGGGCACCCTATTCCCCTGAATGGAATCAGCAATGTTGGGAGGAGGAGGTGGGGGAGGGTCTGCTGGGAGTCGGGGCCTTGGGGGAGCTGTATGGATATGGATTGAAGTGGGCAGTCGACAGTTTGCGGGAACGCATTGTCGCTGTGCCTGAAGAGAGGGTTTTGGCCCTGCCTTCCATGCCGACTTAGTTGGACACATGATTTGCAAGACACTAGTGGGGAGGGGTTTAGAGGACGATCAGGGAAAAGGGGGGTCTGCAGGCTGTCGCTGCTATACGGCTAGCTTGCAAGAATGATGGTGGCAGGGAGAACTCAAAGACAGCAAGAAAGAGGAACAAAAGACAAGCCGTGCCGAATCCCAGAGGTGGCATCTGGGTGAAGGGGGGATGGCACAGGTTGGCAAAGAATCATGCCCCCCACCCCTTTTCACAAGAAACCCGGATTATCGAGGAGCAATCCGGTGAGAAAGCGCAAGAACGGAAAAACCTCTCGATGATGAAAACCTGACGTGACGCTGTGAGGGGGAGCCTCGCAAACCAAGCCGAAGCACCCTTCACCAGCAAGGAGCTGCCGATGTGGCCTGCCCAGCAGACACTCCCTTCTGCTGCAACTGCCTCACTTACATTTCAAACGAGAGTGTCTGGTCAAGAGAAAGAACAAGAACCGACACTTAAAACCCGCAAACCATAAAATGGGATGGGCGATGCACTGAGTCTTGTGTATGTCTGCATCTGGTCCCAGATCACTGTCCTTCCTCCTGGGTGATGCAGCAAGCCACGTGAGGCCGGCTCGTTCAGAAGAACGCACCTCCGTTTGGCGTTGCAGCGGGGAGAGGGGTGGGTGGGTGCGATCTAAGGCGGGTGAAGTCCACCTCAAATGCAAACGACGTCAACATCGTTTTGTGCTGCACCCTCAGTTCTTTTCTTGGGCTAGCATTGTACAGGCGGCGTGGCTGGGTGCGGATGCACCCCTCCGGCGACAACAACTCTGCCCCACCTCCAAAGAAGGAAGGGCTGCAGTGCTCCTTCTGCCTGCGTGGAGGCGGCAGGCCACACCCTCCCGCTACACGTCAATCCCCTCCTGCGCGCCTGCGCTGGGCGGCGGGAGGATTGTGTAGTCAACCACCCCTGTGTGCTCGCCCCACAGCTTGAGGAAGCTGACCGCATCCTCGTCGCCACGCATCTGGGCCATCTTGGCGGGGGTGCGGAAGAAGTGGTCCAACGGGACCAGGTCGGCACCCGCACGCAGCAGACACTCCAGGACACGCACATCACCGGACACGGCTGCGGCATGCAGGGGCGTCAGGCCGAGGGCACCACGCCGGTTGGGGCAGGCGCCACGCTCGATCAGCATCTGCACCACATCGAGGTGGGCATTCTGCGCTGCGAGGCTCAGAGCGGTGTCGCCTTGGTGCAGGTCGTTGGGGTTTGCACCGCTGTCGATCAGCAAGGAGATGTGCTGGAGGAGGCCGTTCACCGCTGCCCTGTGCAGGGCACTCGTGCCATGCGTGTGTGGCCTCCCACTTTCAACGAACCGGCGGCACCCAGCGCCCGCCCCGGCCTGCAGCAGGAGGCGCACGGTATCCAGCCCGCAGGATTTGTCAACCTCAGTGACAAGTGCCACCTCGAATTCCTCACACATGTCCTCCTCTGTATCGCCTTGCACAGTGATGCCTGCGAGGGCCAGCTGGTGGCGCGCCACCCCTGTGGTGTCCATGTCCACCGTGACGTGCAGGGGGCTGGTGCGCGCAACCTCCGAGAGGAGGTCGTCGCTGTCCCACGCCTGGTTTGACCCCTCCGCACGCACCTCGAAGCAGGACGTCTGCAGCCCGTAGCACGCCCCGATATCGGCCTTCAGCTGCTGCACCGAAGCCTCGGTGGCGATGGACATGATGTGCTCCACACCCCCAACCTGGGCAAACACATCCATGTTGTCGCCCATCGCGTGCTGCGCAGCGTGTCGATCGCCTGCAGATCGGGGGGCTGAAAGGAAAGGCACGGGGGAGGAGGATAAAGAGCTGTTCACGGGGTTCGTCAGAGTATAACGCAAGTTAACGCAAGTTGGTTAATAGCACCGGTTATCACCGTACGGTGTGGCCTTTAGGAGACACTGCATAATGCCCAAACGTCAACCCAAACTACAACACAATTGGCGGTCAAAGTCCTTGGCAGGACTTTGAAAGTGCCGCCTTGATATCCTGTTGGATTGAACCCTCATACCACACCCTCAATCAGCAAAAGTGTGACATCACTCTAAACTGGTTGTATCATGGCACAGGTTGCCACAGAGCGAAGGCAACCCGAGACCTCCCTTCACTCGGATCGCGGGGGGTGGGGCGTAGGGAGTGGGAGTGGTGTGGGAGCGTGGGGTTGCAGGGACACGCCTTGCCTCGGTGCAGGCCTTCATTCCGCATTTGGTCTTCATTCTATTTCACCTCTTCTTGAGCTGCTGGCCTTGCTCTTGTCTAAGTCTGGCTCGCCCACAGCTGCGCAACTCCTGCACGCCCCTCCTCCCAACGCCGATCGATCGTACGACACCTTCCCAACAGGGAGAGAAAATAGAGACGGGTAAACACCACACACCATTGCACCCGTTTGGCACAGCCACGCCCTGCCACACGCCTCCTAAAGCCAGGAGATTACCCCGAGGCTGACCATCCTTCCTGCCACCCCCGCCCCACCCCTTGGCCGGTAGGGGTGTCCCTTTTGCTCCCCGAGAAACAGCGGAACAGCCTTGCTGTGGAGTGGGACAGCAGGCGATAGATGATAAAGGAGCAGGCTGGCGGAGCCCCAGCACAGGAGCCGGAGACGCAGAAGCCATGGCAGCCTGCACCTATGTTTCTTTTGAAATGCGCGTGGCTTTCCCGCGGCCTCCTCCTACAACAGGGATTGCAACAGGGGTGGGGAAGCCCAACCCTGCTCACCTCGAGCCTTTGCAGTAGTGTAGAGAGAACGCACCGGTCATCCTGTTACTGTCGCACCCACACACGAGTGATGATCAGCGCAGGGTCAGCCCAATAAAAACGTGGTCTCGACATACACACACACACACACATGAAGTGGGCAATCAGCGGAAGATCTACCCACTAAAAGAGGTAGTCACTCCACACAACCTGCCACCGCACACCTTCGGTGCGCTGAGATTTCTTCGTTGTGCCTGTTCCTTCGGGGCAGGAGGGGAGGAAGGGGGGCAGGGGTCGTTGGTACGTTGGGGGTAATAGGGGTCCAGGAACCGGGTTTGCTGGGGGGGGGGGGGGGGGGCGGGGGGGATGGTGCACTTCTCAAGGTTCCGGATCGGCCAAGAGCAACCAAAAGGCCCGCCAAAAAAGGCAAAACCTTCTGTTGGAAAAAATATACCCCCCTAGCAGCCCGGCTTATCGACCACCCCTGGGGGTGAGGGCGTTGCAATCAAGAAACCATCAGGGGGCCCTGATGCCCTGGCCAGCCAAACGCCAGAGGACCTGCTCCACAGGCGGGTGTTCCTAGGTGGTCAGCACGAGGGGCAGAGGGACGGCCTCTGGCACGTGGCCCTACTTGCTACACCCACCTGCACTCATTTATTCGTCCACATCTGCGAGGATTTCGAGGGTGTTGTCCACCAGCCGCTTGATGAAGTCGATGTTCAACGCACTGAAGTAGACAGCGCTGATGGTGGTGGTGAGGAGACAGAGCGTGCGTGACTTGGGGTATGACGTGACCTCCTGCTCCTCGTCCTCAGGTTCGATGCGCGTCACCGCAAGGCTGTACACCTCAAGGTAGTTGAGGCGGACACGCTCGCACAGCTGCACCAGGTTGTCGTGCTTCGCCACGACTGCAGCGAGCTTGCTGCGTGTCACCATCACGCCGCCCTGCGGCTCGGCGTAGAGGATGGTTGCAAGGAAGCCAAACACAACTGCGTCGAGTGAGCTCGGCCCCGAGCCCCCCAGCATCCACTCCCCCTTCCCGAGCTGCTCAGAGAGGGCCGTGCATGCCGTGCCCAGCATCTCGGCGGCGCGCTCGCCTGTCAGTGTGTTGGCAGCCTGCAGCTTCTCCTGCTTCGTGATGGTGCTCTGCAGAAAGAGTCGTCGCACCAGGCCCACATGCTGCTGCAGCGCTTCGCTCGTTTCTTTCTGTGGGTGTGGCGGTGTGTGTGTGTGTGTGTGCCGCACAGTGGAGGCATCAGAGTTAGCTCGGCGTAGCCCTGCACTCAATAATTTCAGGGGCAAATAATTGTATGAACCCCCCTCATGTCTCCCATGCACAACACAAACCATGGCAACGAGCGACCTCCCAGTGTTTCCCTGTCATTCAGAGTACCTGAGAACAAGCTGCTCGCAACACCAATGCCCACCACCCGAACGCTGGAACTCCCGATCACCCGGATTACCAACTCAGGCACCCAGACCCCTCGACAGAGGTCAGTCCCTCCAGGCTGAAGTCCCTCGGGTGGGAGGCAGGCATGGCGGTGGCATCATGCATCTGGCCATGTACAAGGGTGTGCCTGAGAGGACGAGGCGTACATCGAGAACCTGCAAAGAGCAGCGACATCAATCTCGATAAGGAACGCATCGAAGCTACTGCAGCGAAGAAGGCTACCGATCGACAGAAGGCCCGCAAGAAGACCCTGGCGAAGACACCCTTGCATGCGGAGGCTATAAGAAACCCCCACCCCCCTGGCGGCCTTTCGCCACCCTAACAATGCGCCTCGGATAGGTCAAATCCAACCCAGTGACAACACTACAGTGAGCTGTAGTTCGGGTGACTGCAAAGGCGCGGGACTTTTGCCTGTCCCAGCAAAGCCACAGTGCGGCATCTGCAGGGCTATTGGATTCTAATTATCCGAGAGGGGAGTCGTGACGTACCCTGAACAGGCAGAGATGCTGACAGTATGATGCAAGGGACGAACTGCCAGCCACCCACTGGGAGGCACACAAGTTTGTGGGGAACAACGCTTCTCAAGAAAGCACTGGAGGGCATCACCCCCACCTACCCCCGGCGCGGCACACAGCAGATACCTGCATCGTATCGCCAGCAGGGCCTCCTGGAGCAGGCGGAGCCGCCCAGGAAGCGGTGGCGCCCTGGGCACATGGAGGACGTTGCGGCGGGGTGGCAGAAACAGAAGCAGTGTCGCACTCCACTGCAGCATTATATCAGCAAACCGACGCGACCGGTGGGAAGCGCCGTGAGTTCAACTGACGAGACGCTTCAGCGCATCCGCTTCCACTGAGAGCTCCGGGGGGTGGCGCCGAGCAGACCCAGGCCCTGCCCAGCACCGGAGTGCTTGAGGCGCAGGGGAGGGGGAGGAGGCCCTCCCGCAGGTGGTGGTTCGCCGTGAGGCGAAATTTGCAGTCGCGGAATCACGTAGGCATGGGGGAGACCTCTCACGGGACGGCAGGCTAGACAAGCTGGCCTCCGATGTCAACACCGTCCTCGAGGCGAAGAAGAACATTGGACCCAACAACACAGGACCAAAGACGGGGTGAATGGGTGGACGGTTCCCATCACTGTCGGCCCGACTGAGGGGGCGAGAAGTTGGACGAGGGGTCTGGCTGCCGCAGCCACATAGCTGGGGGTCGAATCAGTGAAGCAGGACGCGGAAATGAAGCGGTTTGCTAACCAGGCCTGAAGAGCTCACGTCTGCGTAAGGAGCCTGGCCTGTCTCTGTGGGAGGACTGCATCCCGAAGGTTCGCACAAGGAACGGATTCGCTTCGCGAGAGCACTGGTTGGCCCGGAGACAAAGGACAAGAAACACCTCCCTGCTAACGACCACCGCTCTCTGCCATCAACCACAAAGTCCTGAACCTGACGTGCGCCGAAGTGGCTGAAGCGTCTGCCTCTCGTGACCCTGCTCTCCGGAGTCTGATACTAAGACCCCCCCAAGCGGGAGCCCAGGGCAATTCTATAGCAGGATCAACGACTTCTCGACGCGACCCGGAGGCTGCTCAGAGTGAGCATGGCCTAGGTGTATATACAGCTTCCATATCCCATGCTTGCCATGCTGTGGCAGCAGAGGTAGGGACCACGCAAAGCCGTGGAGCAACGGCTGCGACAGCCTGTGTGAATCTTCTGGACACAGGAACAGCAGGTGCGAGAGGTGGAGGAGGTGAGGGGGGCTACCTGTCGCGCACCGGAGGAGGGCCACACAATAGGTCAGTGAGGGCTTCGCTGTCATGTGCCCTCTGCCGTCTTCTCGGATCCCTCACCACAGAGCTTCAATCGAGCTTCGTTCGGGCACCGAGCCACCTGCGAGGAGGGAACTGTGGCTATCAGCGTCCAGTCGGACGCTACGGAACTCGCCGCAGCTGCAAGGGGGCAAGGTGGGACGATCCACTCAGGCACCCGACTCGCGAGAGAATGGGAAGGTGATTCGCGATGTACACCGGAGGGCGGTGGGCCGCGGGACGGTGTGCCAGGACGCCGTCGCCCCGCTGAGGCAGTGCACCGTCAGGGTGAAACGGACGTTAGGATTTCATGGCTGTCATCCTTTTGGGGCGCCGGTTGCACCACCAGTTTGTTCCTGCGCCCTTGCATTCTGCTGGGCATAATGCGATGGTGGGGTCACAGGCTGATGATTACTGGGGGGGGTCGAATATAAGATGTACCTCGAATACAAGATGTACCTACCACCCCCCGTGCATATGTCACCCCCCAAAAGGGGTGTGTTTATGTCACCCCCCCAGGGCTGCTGGGGGGGTGACATAAACACACCTTTTGAGGGGTGGGGTGTCGTGGGCACTCTTACAGGCTGAGACGACGTTGGTCAACATTTTGGGGAGTAAATGGCCTCATCACGGTGGCCAGGACTGGGACCTCCCATGTGGGATATCCCAATGGGGTCTCCCACACGGGTGATGGTCACTATCCCACAGGGGAGGGCACGTGTTCCCCCCTGGGAGAACGTACGGTACCGACCTTGTCCATGGGAGACCCGATTGGGTCACGTAGGTTCTCCCAGGGTACATCATGTCCTCCCATGCGACATCCCATGGGACGGATGGGATATCCCTAGGTGTTCGTATTGCATCTTGGGTTAGCATGCTGGCATCGCAGCAGTGTCCCCTCGAGTCCACTCAGTGAGAACCGATCCCGCTCTCCTACTCCTGCTCTACGTGACACCACACATCGCTCTCCTCCACATTGCGCTGGAAAGGAGGGGTGACACACACACACACACACTGGAAGCCGGGGATTGCCTGCTGATACTGAGACGCAATCTTCGCGACGACGCGTTGAAGAGAGCGCGGAATAGCCGCCGAACGAAAGATGGAGGGAGAGGGGATGCAGCGGGTGCGCTTTGGAACCGCACGTATCACCTGCTTCCGGAGGAAACGGGAACGAGAAGGACAGACAGTACGTGTCTTGCGCTCCAGAAAGACCCAACGCAGGCTCTTCAACACGGACAATGCGGGGTCTCTTCAACTTCGGTGCCACCTGCTCGCCAACGCTGTGTTGCAGGTTGCTTCACGTGTCGGATGGTTGACCCAGCACTTCACCTGCAGCGCAAGCATTTCAACATATTGCCCAACGACGACCCATCCAAAGTGAGAGTACGCGGTGCTCCTCCTCGGTTATTCTCGGTGATGCGCTGTCCGTGCCATTCATGTAGGTTGTCCGGACGGACACGCTTCTTGTGCCTGACATGTGAGCTTGAAGTGTTTGTCTCGCAATAACGGGACACCATGTCCTGTCTCCTCCTCCCCTTCCACCGGGGATGACATCCAGTTCCCTGTCCTCCCGACAGGCCAACCTGGAGTGCCAAGAGACGCCCCCCGAGCGTCTCTTGGCACTCCAGATTGGCCTGTGAGAGGGCTGAGGTGTGTGCGCGTGTGCGTACAGGGCCTCAAAGGCAACCACCCTAAAAAGGTGTGTTTATGTCACCCCCCTCCCGATTTTTGCACCTGGGGGGGGGTGACATATACACGGGGGGTGGTAGGTACATCTTATATTCGACCCCCCCCAGTAAGCACACAAGAAGGGATCAGTATCAATCTGGGCCGATCCGTTTGCATCACCGGGAGTGATCTGGGACTGCTTTCCAGAAATGCATGAGGCCTGTGTATGGCCCTGACGCTCATGAGTGCTAGGGTGCCGGTGCGAAGCGCATCACCGAGAGCGGGGCAGCCAGCATCTTTCGTCTCGGAGAGTGATGGGGTAGCGATGATGGAGGCAGCAGAGATCGAAGGCACGACAAAGATCGGTACCTTCGTCATCGACATCGCCTTGTTGGTACTGCTCGGCCTGGTGGCGGTTAGCCTTGCGACAAACATACTTGCGGCATTCCTTTGTACGTGGACTGTGTTGCATCAGGAGGAAGCGCAGCTTCAGGTGGCGAACCCTGTCCCCCGCGCGAAGCGTTTCGACACGTCATCCATGGCCAGTGGATACGGTCTGTATGAACAGGATAGCCAAAATGACATTGCTCATTCTCTGGGCAATCCGGTCATCCGGTTTGCGGGATCGATGATCACGGGGCACGGCCGACTATGGGTGGGTCGCTTGATCACCATCCATTTTCGGGACAGGTTCATTCGGCAGGTGAGTTGTTACACACTCATTATCGGATGCCGACTTCCATGGCCACCGTCCTGCTGTCTAGATGAACCTACATCCACACCGACAGATCCAAAATAACACCGGTAAGGGATCGACGGGGAATGAACCAGTCTCATGGGCACAGAAGATGTACAACAAGACGGAATAAACAGTGGACGGACATCAACAGAAAGAGGATATTATCGCACAAAGAAGGACACGCATCACACGATGCGTGTCCTTCTTTTGTGCGTTTTAGGTTCCATCACAGGTGGACCCTCGGGTACTGCGTGCCCTTCCCTGTACACCCAACAGGCTGAAAGGTTGGCTGTGGATAACATTTGGGTTCACTCTCTGTTTCACTCTGTGACAACTTTGTTGGGACACTCACTTCCTGCACCTTGAGGGAGGTCCCCTTGAGCATGCCGATCCCGACGAGATATTCACACCACCCATGTCATGCAGACACGTGCCGGTGAACGAAGCTGTGAACCGATGTACAAATTCAACCTTGAACACTCGAAGTCATGCTTGGGGGAGGCAGCAATGAGGAATGCTCGATGTGGTGTTTATCCTTGACACACACGGTAGCCCGGGCGTGTGGGTGTCCCGCGCGGATCTTCCACACCTCCGGGCACCGTCCACACAGACCCCGCATGCTCAACCTCCTGTCAACCGAGCGGGGTTGCACTCGCAGTATCTCCAGACATGTGACCCTTCAAAGTTTCTGTTGTAACAAGAAGCCCCATCCGGAGACCGGAACAATACATGAACGACCCCTGCCCCCACACCCCACACCCCCGCCAAAGACATACCCATGCTGCCTGCTCTCCACAGAGCATGTAGGCATGTGCAGGCGCAATCTTGCGCTCGCACAACGCCATGAAGGATTTCCGCAACGTTTCACCCTCTTCGGACAGAGCGGCATCGTTGCGGCTCACAGTGCTACGCACGGGAACAAGCTTCTTGCGCACGTAGAGGAATCCTTCGCACGGCGATGTGACAAGGTCCTCGCCATCCTGCACCCGAGGCACCTCTGCCGCGGTCGGGTCGGTAACCCTCTCGAAGTCAACGTGTGCCATGCGCAGCAGCGTCTCTGCTGCCAGGCAGTACGGCTGCACGGCAGGAAGCTTGAACAGCCCTGGCGATGTCAGCAACACAGGGATCCCATCGTACGCCATGCTGCCGATGACTGCGGAGGTGCGGCCTCAGGGACTGACGGCAGTCCCGCCGCTTCTGTTAAATTCAGTTGTTCGTTTCAACAAGAGGTGTGGTGTGGCAAGAAACCTCGTCTACGCTGACGAATCCAGGCTAACGCACGTTTGTGGGTGATTCAGTTCCCGTTCCGCGCGAGTTAAGTATGTAGTATTAGCCCGATTAGACTGTTGGGATTGTGGCTCCAAACAAGGCTCGCCACAACAACAGATCGCTTGATGTATGTTGAGATATACCGCTACACCTATCTGTTGTGCAACTAGTGATTCCCCCAGTCGCTCGCAACTCACACATCGCATTCAGCCCGGGAGAGATGCCCGGCTGCGAATACACAGGGAAGGTGGCAGCGATGCCACGTTGACGCCCAGCACAGCCCACTTTGCTGGCGCCATCGGGGAGGGAAATCAGTGGCAGCCGCAGCCTTGAGGTGGCCGACCGCATAATATTAGACGTTCTTTTGATGAGTTGACTCGGCACCTCGCGGCTGTGATTTGCTTCATCGCAGGGAGCAGGCAACTGTGAATCGGACAGCGGCAGCACTGGGGGCTGCGCTCTGATGACACAAGCTGTGATGAGTCCCACGTAAACCTTCGGCACCTTAGAACCAAAGACCCACTTTGTATAACATATCCGTTCATCATAGGTAATTCACGGCCATGACACAACGTGAAGTGTTTTGGGAGGGGCAACGCGATGTGTGTGTATCGTGAATCATGTCTGGATGGATCTCTGCCAGGTCGTGGTGTTGACGAAATCGAACACCCAGCCCGCTCCTGGAGCTTGTCCGCCATGCTCTGTATATCGGTGAACGTGCTTGTTGGTGTACTCGGCAGTTAGACAGTGCCTGTCTCAAACGCCAACATCACATGAGCTCATTCCGCCCCAGCGCGGCGGGGCCCCTCCTGCCTGTTTCCTGTCATGATCTCCGGGATCCAATCCGCTATAGCGAAGCAGGGATAGCGAGCTCGTGCACCTCCAGTCTCTCAAGGCGGTGAGATCTGTGGCAGACTGTCAGCGGCTAACACCGGAAAAGATGGGCGATTTGCCAGATGGAACAGTTCTGGTGACCGTCAACAAAATGATGATGATGTCAGCTGCCAAGGTTTCTGCCTTGCTCTGGCGAGGCGCCCTCGTGCTGCATCTTGCTCCTCCTTTGCTTGAGGTGCTTGGTTACTCGTCTGGGGAATCGCAGCAGCCGAACAGCCACTGCGAGGACATCCCCTGAAAGAAGGCGGGGTGCCGGGTTGTGGGGGCTTTGTGGGGACTGGCGCGTCCAGAAGAAGGCCAGACAGCTATCCATGCACTCCTGCCACGTACGTGGGCGCTTTCGCTGCTGCGGCAGCTGTCAAACTGGCCGTCGTGCGCCACCTGCGCGCGCTTACGTTGTTGTAATTCATTTGTAACTTTCTGATTCCCAACCCTCTCTGCCATTCAGCAGTTTGTCTTTGTGCCCGTCTTTTGTACTTGGTTTGTAATTGATGATTTCTTTTGGGATCGTTCACCAGCATTATCAATGCTGGTGAATGTTGCCGAGGACTGCCCCTTTGTACCTTCTCTGCATCCCCTCTCGTCTGTGCCTCCTGGCACGGTGCTGGCCTGCTGCAGGGTGGTCCTTCCACGAGAGCGAGGGCCGTGTGTCACGCACACAACAAACCGACCTGTGCAACGTGCAAGTCACTCTCCGTAATGTGGCCCTGGAAATTCCCCTGCAACAGTCACCACGGCCGGCAGCAAGTCTCACGCCACAGGCACTCGTTCTCTTGTGTCCCCGCCTCCCACTGCCGTAGGACTGCGGCTTCCCGCTCGCAGGACAAAGCGTACCGCGTGGTCAGGTCGAGTGGCGGCGCCGACCTGATCCAGGAGCCGGGGTGGGCAGTGATCTCGTGGACCTCTGGCTTCACACACACACATCACTGGGACTCCCCCCGGGAAGGGTGATGGCAGAGGATCGTGACAACCAGAGCCACCCCCTGCCTCCTGCCCGTGGCACCTCCAGGGACGGAGGCGGGACACGAGGCACAACAGCCTGATGCACCGATGCTGCCGTGGATGGTCTCGAGTTTGGAGAACGGTCGGGTTGTGCAGGCGGACGGGAAGAGCTGTTTCTACCTGCGTTTCAGCTTAGGCATACATTCAAACCTTCCGGGATCCGCTGAGGAAGATCACACCGCATGCCGGTATGGGATCAATACGCTGAACCTGCCTGTCCCAGAGACGCAGAGCCGGCATGCGTGTGTTCGACGGAATGCGAGACCTGTGAGGTGCCGCGTCGCAGACTCCTCAATAACTGTCATCGGTGCGCCACAGGGAGGCTGGGCACCCTCTTGCACGACACGGTGCGTGTGCGACAATGCCTCCTGACATCGGCCTGTTCGATGGAGCAGGAAGAGGCTGCAGCAGCAGAATAGGAGGCACTCATGCCAACAGGACAAAGTTAACCCAAAGGAATAAAGGAGGCAGGGCTGACGTGTGGCGATGACCTTTTTACCCGGAGGGAGTCTGGCCAGAGTCCCGAACAGGTGTCGTTCCTGAAAGTTTGTTCCGTCAAACTGCGTCACTTCGCAACTTGTGTTGTGAGGCGCAGCTCACCCTTTCAGGGTTGTTCTGTTGGATCGCAGAACCACCTCGTTGTGTGCATCACACCCGGTGGTGGTTGATAACCACCAACGGTCAAGAGATCAGTACATCGCTTGAAATACCCGACGCCCCCCAGGATTCCCGACATGAACACTTCACACGCTCGGCAGGCTGTGGGTGTTCAGCGTTCGAAGAACACCCACTGTCGTTTCTCTCTTGTGACACGGCTGGAGTGGTGTCATCGCCTCGAGCCTTCTATGTTACGTCCTCTTGCTGCACTGGGGGGAGGGGGCAGACTTAAGAACACCATTATTGGAGCCCGTAACCGTAAAGGAACCAGAACCAGTAACCAGTGATATGTGTAAAGTAACCCGTACCGGTAACCGTAACCCGTCCCCAAGTAAACTTGATTAAGCAGCT
Organism: Rhynchopus euleeides; assembly: GCA_963210315.1. Taxonomy (NCBI): domain Eukaryota; phylum Euglenozoa; class Diplonemea; order Diplonemida; family Diplonemidae; genus Rhynchopus; species Rhynchopus euleeides. The sequence goes on along the minus strand of OY723248.1, from coordinate 1,330,275 downwards.
TGCAGCGTCTAGGGCCCCCGTCTGACCTCTTTCCTTCGGGCAGGATGGAAGTGCATCAGCCATCACCCGCCTTCATCAGGCCACTGACGCTTCCCCGGCTGAGTGACCTCTTGCTGGCCAACTGGAGACTTCCGCAGGATGACACCCGCCCCACCGCACCTTGCCTCGGTTGTGTGTTGTTGACTCCCCACCTATCACCCTAGGACTTCTTAACCCGTGACCCGTAACCAAGAACCCATGACCGTGACCGTAACCCGTAACCCGACCGTACATCTGGAGGGACTCCTGTAACCCTCCATGTATTCAGGTGTCTCGCACTGAGTGCGAACCTTACACACACGCACATACTGAATGTTCTAGGAATAAAGTACCTTGGGGCAACACATATTGCGCTCATATGGTCACCCGTCCTCGAAACACTGGAGCTAAAGAACAGGACACAGTTCGGGCGGACAAACAGCACAAATCTCACACAGATGTCCGTTGCTGCCTGCGAGAGATCCCGTAACCGGACCCACCCGTTCCCTGACGTTCTGCTTCCTGGGTGGGTCACGGTAGTGGCGAATATTAGTATCCATTCGATTTATCGTGCAATCGTGCGATCGCAAAGTAACACCATCGTCCAGTAATGAAGATGGAAGGGCATCGGCAAACCAGACGACGCTACACTTAATCTGCTGTCAAGCTTACTGGAAGATGATGATCAAGGTCGTCCTGGAGACGGGTAGGCAGACGTCGAGGGGGTAAGATTCTGACTTCGATTATGTTCAAGCGGCCACAGAGATCCGCCAAGGGTGAGCGCGCCGTGCCCGGCGTTCAGGTGGCGCACGTCCATCGGGCGAGGTGATGGTCGGTGATGCACCAAGACCACCCAGGGTGAGCCCGAAGGGTGGCCCACAATCCGCAAGACGGTGGGCAACGAACGCCGCGAGCGAGTGGTGTGCCGCCAGGGACCTCCCTCGGCTTGACCGACTAGGGGGGTTTTTTTTTGCGACCTGCACCGTGTCGTTTTGTTTTTGTTTTGTTGTTTTGCTTTGTTTTGGGTTTGGTGGTCGCCCCTCTTCGTGTTACACTACAAGGGACTCGGTACAGGCGAGGATCAGTCCTCTGTGAGGCACTCCTACGCGAGCCTTCTGGGTTTCCCCAAATGACCCTCGTATGCGGGCCGCTTCTGGCGCTGCGTCGCCTCGGCGGGGCTCTCTTCCCTCGCAGTGTCGTGGGTGTGGGTAGGGGGGAGGGGGCAATCTGTTTTTGTTTCTCTGGTTGTGTGTGGCAGTGCAGCTGCAGTCGATGGCCGCAGGTTGCACCACCTGTTGCTGCTTCCTCCTCCCGTTCCGGTGGGGGGGGGGGGTGACTTGATAAGAGGGGTGATGTACGGCATGTCACAGCCGTGGTACAGTCCACGTGGTGTTCGTGTGGTTATGCCACAACACGTTGTCAAGTGAAGCGAATGATTTTCAAATCATCTCCCGACGGGCCTGAGGCGGCTCCTGGCGGATCTGGACACGGCCCAAAATGGTCCAAGGCGTCCTCCCTTCACACCCGTCGGGGCTCAAAGAACCCATACCGGCCGTTCGATCATGCCTCGTACTGGTCTGTACCGACACGCTGTGGCGTGTCGAAACCCCGGTGGGTGCGGTGCCCTGACCTGCACACTTCTGGTTAGCACCACGGTGTGGAGCATGCAGTGGCTATTGATCTGCGGTCAACCAGGTGGATGCAACAGCTCTGGGCTGTCAGCGGTGAGTCCTCAGCCAGCCTTGCCGCTTCCTCCCTCGGTGCTGTCGAGGCGACAGCACCGAGGGATCGTCAAACGCGGGCGCCATTCACCCACCTACGCATGGGGTTGCAGGCAAGGGCTCTGGGGTCACTGTGGGTCACTGTGAGGGGCCACTCCCCTGCTGTGCCCAGGGGCCCAGGAGGATTGGAAGCGGCCCTTGAGTTGCATGGCAATGTGCATGTGCCTTCTCACCGACGGGCACAATAAATTCCTGGGGTCGGCACCAGCAGGCAACACAAGCCCCAACAACACTGCCTGCCCATAACTGCCAACTGAGTAGCAGCTGAGTCTCGGGGACAAGCGCACTGTGACCATGCGCTGGAGAAACATAATAAGCGACCTTCTGGAGACATCACAATGCGACCAACCAGGATGGACTCAAAAAGTCCAGCGTACGGACCGGAATATCCACCGGCCCGGTCCGCTCCCAGTCCGTTGCATTACGACTGCATGACGTTTGGAACTCTGCCCTCTGGAAAAGCAAGAACATACAGCAAATCACAGGGGGGTGGTGACGCCAGCTGGACTCAACGTACAGCACACCACCCCGGCAGTGCGGGCTCCCCCCGATGACAAACGTTATAACGAGGCTTCCCTCGACAGTCCCGGACACGACCTGAAACTGCCGAGGAGTACTAGGGGTTTGGAGCATCCGAGGCAGAAGCAGGGTGCCACCAGTTCAGAGCTGTGGTGTGACTGGTTCTTGCCTCTCCGGAACGAAGGGAGTGGAAAAGAGGAAGGAGGAACGTAGGCATCGCCACTGTGCAGTCAGGGCTACCGCCAGAGGCGAATTGCCTCAAGGCACACCTCAGGACCGAGACACGGCATAATGAGGGCCTTCACTCTGTGCAATGTGTGTGTCAAAACTGTACCACTTGGCAACCAGTTTTGTGAGGCACCCATCACCCATCCTTCACGGTTCGTCGGCACCGGCTCGCAGAGCAACACACCGTAAGGACTCGGGTGAGAGACTCTGCGGAAGGAACAGATAAAGGACATCTGTTCTGGGCCCTCATTGGGGGCCGATGGCTGGTGGGTTGGCAAGACTCTCCCCGTAACAGCATGATTATCTGAATTGGTGAAACCCTCGGCCTTGGGTTGTGGTCTCATGTGACCTCTTGTCAGCACCGCATGCCAAGTCTATGCTCCCACTGTGGTGTAGCAGAAGCCCCCATATTTCGTAGTACGTTCGTAGTTAAAAACCCCTTGGGGGTGTGGTTTTATGTACCCTTTTGGGGCCCTTGGGAAACCTGAGTTGTGGCTCTTCAGCCACCAGGAGGGACACAGTGTGAAGCAGGCACCTGTGCCTGCCTCACACCGCGATTGACATCCCCCAGTTGGAAGCTTTGCTTTTCCATGACCTTTCCTATCTATGGTAAGTTCCGGGTTAGTTGGCTGGGGAAGTCCTGTCGTTCTCGGTGAGTCCATGCTGAAGGTATATCCGCAAGGGGTTCATCCCGTACGCGCGTGGGGCGCACCCCAATCCCCCCTGTCGTACAGCAGCACCGCACAGACGGCAAGCCGCCGTGCGCAGGGGACAAGGCCATGTCGGACACGAGCGGCCCCCCTGTGGGGTCGTAGAGGGCACACCGTGCAGTCATTGTATCCCAGATGCTGACGCCCCCAGATAGGCGACCAACGGCACAGAGTCGCCGTCACCCATGGCTGCCTGAAGGTGGCTAACCACTCCTTCAACACAACCTGGCACAAGGGGGGTACGATCGGGTGAAGTTGCGGGACTCTGTGGAAGCGCAGAGATTGACCCATTGGAGGGTACTCCAAGAGCACTTAGGGGGTCTTCGCTGGCCGTTATCCTCCGTCAATCTCCGTCAGTTTTCAGCTAATTCAACAGGAAACTCACTAAAATGCACTGACGGTCACCCCGTAGCGAAGACCCCCTTATGGTTTTAGAAGTTCGCAGCATGCCCCTCACTGAGGCATGCTGCGAACTTCGAAAAAAGACTTCACTGGTCTCCTTCGCGAGCCGCTGTCTGAAGGAAACAAAGTGCATGTGCGACTGAGATCAACCCAGTGAGGAAACGCCCCCCTGTTGTCTCCACCACTGACTGGGGGTCACCATATGGGCCCAAATCCTGCAGGGTTGCGTTGCGTCAACACCTTGCGACCGCTGCCTCCAGACCCAGTGCTGCCGCGGTTTGGTGGGCTCGATGGGTATACTTTGATTGGTTGGATTAGCTGTGGCTGGTCCAGGAGGACTGGCTGAAGGTGTTGATCGAATGGCCGACGACTGGGAGTCACTCACGGTGGAACTGCAGGAAGAAGCGCGTGTATGCTGCGACACTCAGGCAAGGACGTCCTGCTGCCGGGCTGCGTCTCTCGTGGCGACATAACAGGTCAATAGTGCTAACCACTGCTGAGGGCGACGGCACGTCCCCGACAGCGTCTACTTCCCGCCCCACATACAGCATGCACTGCAGTTCCACATTCCCTCCCACTGGGGTCCCAGGAAGCATCACAGAGCCATTTCCAAGGGGAAAACAGTTGCTCACCAAGGCAAAAAAGGGCAAACAACATCGCACAAAATCAGGGCAAAAAACCCACACCCCACACCCATATTTCGTAGTACGTTCGTAGTCAAAAACCTTCTTTTCTGCTACACCACACTGCTCGTCTGTATTCACGGTGAGCAATAGGGGCTGGAGCAAGGTTCGGCAGACAACTTCTTGCCATGTGGTTGGCTCCGCATTGCATGGGCTGAGTGCACTGCCGTGCCTCTGAGAGATGTGTGGCTATCAGCAGTTGCTGGACAAGGGACAGGCCACGGTGGACGCGGGGCGAAAAGAACGGATGCTGGCATCTTGGGTCAACTACCAAAAGACACGGAACCCTGACAATCGCAGTCCACACGCGGTGGCCGTACAGTCTCGTTCGTGTGAGCCTCGTGTGCCAGGCCATCCTCAGCAGAGCAGCCCCTATGAACGACGTCACCACGAGTCAGAGCGGCAAGCGAGGAAGGCCACGTTGCCCATGCGGGCGAACTGTGTGGACTCACCTGCATGCACCGACATGCCTACATATTACAATCGATTGGACCCGGCAAACTGGCCTGGTCAAGCCTTCAATGTTCACTCATGGGCATCGCTTCTGGATGCTGAGCAGACGGGGTGGACTCACGAGTGACTGCAGGGACAAAACAGGATCATCAGGTCAGCGGATGGATGTAACAGTGTATCGAGCATTGCCACCAGAGTACAAGCTGTACCAAGCAATCGCTTCGGACACCATTGCGAATATTCGGGTCCGATTATCATTCTGGAACTCCGTCAACGGCTTGGGACAAAGTAATCACCCCGGCACGCAACATGCCAAGATGCCACTTCCCGTGCTGTGACATGGCAACGAAGGTGGGCAGAACCCACACGCCAATCGGTGCGGTAGCCGCGTTGCCTTCGTTACAATGTGCCACATCATGGGTTGTGATCGATGTGTAGGTCATGGGACTAAGACCAGGAATAGCATTCATCTCAACTGCTTGCCTGGAGCTTTGGCATGGACAAGGAGACGTAACCACCAGCAGCAGCAGGAAAGGGGCGCACAATACTTGATGTATTCCCAGGCTTTGGCAACCGCCGCCTCCGGAGGCATCATGGGCATTGTAGGCTTCGGGCGGGCAACCAACTGCCTGCCTGCCTGCCAACCCCAAATCTTCCCGGAACCACGGCCCGCAATGCCCAAGCACACCCCGCACACTATCCTATATTAGCGGTCTGCCAGGAACTCCATCCGCAAAGTCACCCCAAACTTGACCAACACCACAGTCTGCAGAACTCTACCATTTAGGACCTAACTATGATCGGGGTGGATAACTAAAGCGCAAACCGTGACAAGTTCAGGATTGTTTGTGCGCCCCGAGAAGTGTTTCGCAGCTCCATTCTTGTATTCGGAATACCATTTCTTTGCATGTTTCCCGGACCAGAACCGGAGATGCATGCCCGTGGGGAGCGTGGTTGTGTGTAAGCTGTTAGCAGTCAGCTCAGCCACAGCCACAGCTTCACATGCCATTCAGCATCACGAGCCCAAAGCACAGTCGTCAGGCAAGCAAGCGCCAGGCCCGGCCCTTCGCTGTTCACCCAGTCCCCACATTCGACTGGCTGCTTTGCGGGCCTTTTGTACGGCTTGGCCGCTCTTGTGGGCTCTTCGCAGTGGATCCCTTAGACTGGCCGCTGTTCTGTGGGGGACAAAGGCGGGCCGAGATCAACCCTGCGATATCACAACAGGCCCAGCCACGGAGAGAGGCAGGCAGAGTGCCATCTAGAGGGACCTGAGCCACCCGGGCACCAGGAATACGGAGGAGGCGCGCAGCCTATTGCAGGCAGGGCACGTGGCATTCCACCTTGCACAAGAGGCTTGCCGCAGAGTGGCTGAAGCGACTGGCAGTCAGCTGCACTGACAGGTCTCAAGCCAGGGCAGCTGCGTGTGATGGCGGTGCAGCTCTGGCGTGATCAACAGGAGGGGCGAGTGCCTTCGCTTCGAGCTGAACGAGCAAGGCAGCAGACTGGGTGGCAGTGGGCGTCGTTGCGGATGGACAGACAGCGCAGTGAAGGCAGGGTTCGAAGAAGAATCAAGCCACATAACCATCCTCAAATGAACTGCCCATCGCAGTTGGGCAAATCGGACAGTCTTCCCCGCAGCAGGACATTCCTTGCAAGAAGCTTCTTCTACAGCCAGCAGGCCTAGACGTAAGCGATAGTGTTTGGCAACACAGTTATTCTCAAAGTGCGGTTCCTGAATACGGCTACCCCCTGCGTGTATTCAGGATTTGCAAACCTTTCCTGCAGAACTGATGATGAACGTTGCAGGGCGACCCGCTGTGGAACGCAATCGACCGGCGGCCAAATGACAAGGGTACAGAAGGGACGAGTGGCCTGGTGGGAAAGCTTGCTGAGCGAGCACGAACCGTGGTGGCTTCAACCATTCGCCCGCGTGCTGAACCCAAAGATAATCCGGACGCACGGGCATCTAACGAGATCGGGCATCGCATCCTGCATGGACAACTATCCAACTGTCACTGCAGAACGTCGAAAGCGAACTCTGCAGTGACAACGCGATGAAGAGGAGGTCACCAAAGAAGTTCCCCTTCTCACCTGCTGGCCGGCACCCATGCAGCCAATGAAGCAACCGTGTTGGAATATGCAACAGTCCACCGAGCGTGATGATGGTGTCGAGCCAAGGTGAGCTTGACGCATGCATGCCCAAAACACTGTTGTGGAAGAGGTCCGTATCGTTTTCAGAACACGTAAGATGAACACCTGACAGCAATAAGTAACCCTTGCCCAAGATACACCTTAGATCTACCACCCAGCACACCAGTCATAGGACGACACCGCGAAATGTCGCTGAATTAGTCAGCAAAAGCCCGGATTATAGAGACGCCAGAATTAGTTGAACCGTACTCAACCCATGAACCCGACCTTGAGGTAATTGACTCCAACATACCCTGATTATGAAGCAGGCAAGGCACACCGCATCATAAGCGTGGCCATGACTAGCTCCGCACATGCAGGCCAGACTTACTAACGCAGAACCTGGACCCAACCCAACCGACACAGGCAGGCTGTGTCTGCAAGCAGACCGCAGCCCTGCCCCAGCACCAGCAGCTGCCCCACCCTGATGACCAGCCGGCTGCCGCAGGGATCACACTATGTGCGAACCACCGGGACCACCGCCAGACCCAACCCACCCTGCCCGGCAACCGTCACGCGAGCGACTGCTGCCATCCCCGCATGCAAGCATGCCCTCCGGCGTGAGGCCGCAGCCCACCCCAGGAATGCGGCGAGTCCCCCCTCCCCTCTCCCCACCACACCCTCTGGAGCACCTGGGCGTCGTGCGGTACGACCCCCCGTGTCCGTGCGCACCTTGCGGTGGCTCCCACCCTCCCCAGGCCGGCCACCGTGCGCAGTGCACCGTGCCGTGACCGTCGCCACGCTGCCGCAGCAGTGCCGGGTGGCTATACCGTGCCCTCCCCTTCCCTCCACAGAAGGGCACCGCCACGATGTGCCAGCCGGATGGATCACACTATGTGCGAACCACCGGGACCACCACCAGACCCAACCCTACCCGGCAACCGTCACGCGAGCGACTGATGCCATCCCCGCATGCAAGCATGCCCTCCGGCGTGAGGCCGCAGCCCACCCCAGGAATGCAGCGAGTCCCCTGCCCTCTCCTCACCCCACCCTCTGGAGCACCTGGGCGTCGTGCGGTACGACCCCCGGTGCCCAGCCCCACCCCACGCAGCACCCCCTCATCTGCGGTGTTGCATCGCGGCAGCGCGTCTCCCTCGGTCCGTCCTTCCTGCCCCCACCCCCACCCCACCCCACCACACCCTGCAAGGTCACCTCCCCTACCGCCCCGCTGCACAGCCCTCGGTAGGACCGAGTGCGGCAGCGAGCTGAACCTGTCTCATGCGAGCACGAGCCAGGCAGCTGAGGTGAGGGGGGGTGCTTGAAGACCGCTCCGCTGGCACCCGCCACCTGATTACCTGACTAACCCAACCCTCAGCCCACAACACCCCCGGCCCTCCCACACAGCACCACACCAACCCTGACCTGTTGACTGGGCGTGGTCTGCAGACCACCCCCCTGACCCAAACACACTCGACACAGACCCTGCACTGCCAGGCGACAGCGAGAGGGCGGTTGCGGAAATGGGGAGGTGGGTGACTGGAGGAATGGGATAAGGGCAACCCCACCAGTGATCCTGCACGGATCAGCACCAGGCCTTGGGGGGGGGGGGTATTGAGGGCGGAAATGCGTTTGAGCTGCTGAATATTGATGAGGGGGGGTGGGGGTGGGGGTGGGGGTGGTAGGGAGGTGGTGTTCTGCTGCCAGCTGGGTTTTTTTGAGAATCGTATGTGGGGTAATCAGGCTGGGGGAAAAAACAACAAATCACAACGAATCACACCCGATCACAACAAATCACAACGCCAAATGTTGTGATTTGTTGTGATTTGTTGCGATTTGTTGCGATTTGTTGTGGCCAGTTGTGATTTGTTGCGACCAGTTGTGACGACTTGTGACCCTTTTGTGATGAGTTGTGATGAGTTGTGATGAGTTGTGATGAGTTGTGATGAGTTGTGATGAGGTGTGATCTGTTGTGATCTGTTGTGATCTGTTGTGATCGCGATCCAAAATTTCAAAAATTTAAAATTTTGGATCGCGATCACAACAGATCACAACAGATCACACCTCATCACAACTCATCACAAAAGGGTCACAAGTCGTCACAACTGGTCACAACAAATCACACCACGTCACACCTAGTCACAACAAATCACAACTGGCCGCAACAAATCGCAAAAAATCACAACAAATCACAACAAATCGTTTGCTATGTTGGATTAGCGGATCCGCATCGTACAGAACAACAAATCACAACATTTGCCTTGTGATTTGTTGTGATCTGTTGTGATCGGGTGTGATTTGTTGTGATTTGTTGTTTTTTTCCCCAGCCTGATTACCCCACGTATGTTTGATTTCCGCATGTGGGGGGGGGGTCTTGAAATAGAAGTAGAAGGAATCACAAGAATGATATATTTTCACTCGTTATGCAGGTTGTCTGAGATCCAGAGGTTTATCCGGCATGTGGGAGGGGGGGGGGGGTACTGAAATCGAAGTAGAAGGCAAGGATGATTTCCCTACACTCGATATGCAGGTTGTGTCTGAGTCTGAGATCCAGTGCAATACTCGGCCTGTCGAAAGGGGGGGGGGGATTGAAGTAGAAGTAGAGGGAGGGGGGTGATATAACTGCGAGCAAAGTACAGACTTCGCGGCAAATAAGTCGGTGTTAAAGCGGTATCGTTTTAATTAAGTCGTTTATTTTATGTCGGGCCGCCAAAATCCACCGGACCTTGCATTTTTCCAATTTATTTATTTATTTTTTCCCGGCGCCGCAGGCCGGGAAAAAATGGAGGTAGGTGGGCTTGCTCTGAGGATGTCCCGTCTCCCCTTGCCGTGTCCCTGCAATGATCATGCCGTTGTCTAGTTAGAGGCAGTTGATGGCAAGGTATTTGTCCCGACACTGGTCGAGGAAGGGATTCATAGAACCCCTTCCCTTCCCATTGTCTGTGAGAGTGGCGTCTGGGACTGGCGTATGGTCGCTTGTCTCACATCAGTTGATACTCCGGTCACTGATACCCATTCTCTGCATCTCTGCCCATACCCACGAGGTGACCAACAGGTGGACCCAGTCCTGTTCACCGAGGGCAGGTGGTACTCTGCCCTCGGTGAACAGAACCCCACGGCAAGGGCCCGACATGTAAGGTATATACGAGGTTCGCCCGTTCGACAGACACGTTCATTGTTTTGTGTCAGTCGATGGGCACCGGAGGTGTGCAAAATGTAGCATATTGTGCGAGCGTAGCGAGCCACGGTAGCGCTTAGCGATTTTTGGCGGGTTCAATTAGATACCGTTTTAAATAAGTCGTTTTCTTTAAGTCGGCGCGGCTGAAACCGTCTTAAATAAAAACGACTTAAACGACGTTCTTACTGTACTAAACTACCAAAAATGCCGTGCCGTGAGATCAGGAGAAGCTATGTGTGCCCCCCCGGTGGATCTTGAAGTGGTGGCAAATGGTGTCAACAACCCAAAAGGGTGGCTGCAGCTGTTTTGTTGGAATGCAGGCACCTCCCCCCCCATCTCTGATGAAGTGGTGTGAGTGGGTGAGGGGGTTGCAAGATCCAGTACAATACAGACACAGAGCTGTTACCCGTTGGGGGCTGCGCCGAAATATCAATAAACACCCCGCCACCACGAAGAACGGAGCCGAAAAAGGGAGCCGAAGAAGGGAAAGAAATCATAAATGGATAGAGCAGGGATGGCGTCATATTCGGTTGTTAGATAAGGGGAACCAACCCATTGCGTTTGCTGGTGCTGGAGACACAAGCATATGCAACTTGCAGGTCATCGCGCAATTCTTACCGATATGACGCACCATGCATACACGGACACCCACGGGACACACTCTTGTTGAGCGAAACAGGGCCTAGGTGCGATATGTAAAACAAGCGGACAACGACCCACTGCGACGCAACTGAATTCATTTTGGAAAGTACCGATGGTGCCTGAGGGATCAGGAATGCAAAACCAAAATACTGGGCCCGAGATCTGCGCCCCACTCGGTTTGCGTCATCTCGGGGACGAGTGATGACTAGCAATACCATGCACCTGCGTCGCGTGTGCCCCGAAAGGCACTGGTGCAGGAAAGATTCACAACACAGACGTCTATACACGCTCTGTGTCAAACTGTGACCCGCATGACATCCCCCACTTTGTTATGGGGACCTTGCATTTTCGAGAGAAGGCCCCAAACAAACTAAAGCAATACAGAAAAAGGCAGCTAGCATAAAAACTGATCGGAAAAAATTCTTTCACCGCCACTCTTGCACCCAAGTTCGTGCGAAGGCGCTTTGAAGATGATAGACGACCTTGGTTCCCATACATCGTATGGGCTGGCCATCTTCTGCACAACCCTACAATGAAGAGGCGGGGACATCAGTCACATCTACCGCTGCAGCCACCGGGATAGGAATTCCAACGACCTCAGAGACTAGAGGGCTTATTCGTTAGCTGTGGCTGACCTGGAAATGATGTTGTCTGTGCATAACCCCTCACACCCCCGGTTCCAAGTCACTCTTCTTGTTCTGCCACCCCCCCCCCTCCGATAACTACATCTGCAGACCAACCGACAACCATCCTGCATCAGCATGGGGGTAGAATCTGGCTCTGTTCGCCACGCATACACACCCACCCGACCCCCACCACCACAACCACCCCTAATCTGTAATTTGATAATGTTCACAATCAGGTTTCGATAAGCGAGGTGAAACGGATGAATGGATATGATGGGAGTTTCCGCTGTGGTGCTGAAAACTGTGCATTTTTGGTGCATTCCCTCCTATCGCTGATGGACAGCTGTAGGTGAAATCGCCGACTTTTGCCGAAAACTTGCTGAGAGCAAGACGCCCTGATGGGAGGAGTTTTATGTGAATGCTGGGGTGTGCCCAACAATGGGTGCGCGGCTTCAAATCATGGTCTTGATGTCAGGCGGGGCAGCCCAGGCGCCCCATCAGGCAGAACCGGCCCCACATGCAAGTAAGGTTCGGCAACAACGTTCCCAACCCCCACCCTCCCCGCCGTTGTTTCACCATAGCAAGTTCTGGTTGATGTAAAACAGGTTCCGATGCCAGCCTCACACATTGGGTGCGGTTTTGTGCTTTGACGACCCCACCCAGTTTGAAGGGATGAGGGTCGCGAGGCGAGACGACCCGCACCCACACCGGCAAGTAGTGTTGTAACTGCGCCCAATCACCGGCTCACGTGGTATGCTGGTGTCGCAAAGGGTTCGTTTCAAACTGGACCAGCTCTCTTTCAGGTCGTCTCACAAGGCAACCTCATAGTCGCCCTGCAAGACATAATCACCGTCACCGGCACTGCTGTAGCTGTCAACGTCAGTTCCATTCATGTCATGCATGTCCTCCTCCATGACAGCCTGCAGCCTCGCCTCCTGGAATGCGGACGAGCGGCGTCGGATGTAGAAGATGACCGCAATCACCACCACCGCCAGAGTGGACAGCACGGCAACCACGACAATCGTTTCTGTATTCATGCTGGACTTTTCCTCCGGCTGGGGTGTCGGTGGTGCCATGGTGAAGCGGAACCCATGCGGCAGCGCTGTTGACGGCAGAGGGGTGTCGGTATCAGGGGGTGTGGGTGTCGGCGCCGCGGTGGGAACATCCGTCGGCACGGCGGTCGGTGCGGCTGTGCTAGGCAGAGCTGTCGGCACGGCAGTGTCGGGCGCAAAAGTCGCACCCGGCAGCCCCGACAGGTTGAAGAGAACCCAGTTCACCCCGGTGGCCACCCCCACGGCCGACCCATCTGGGACGAAGGAAATACTGGCGGAGAAGAAGTTGCCGTTCTGTAGGCACAGCTCTTGCATCTGCTGCCCGGTGGCGACATCCCACACCACCAGGAAGGCAGACAAATGCGACGTCACCACAAGCGACCCGTCTGGAGAGAACTTGAGGGAACGCGCAGGCTCGGTCGTAACGAGCTCAACCAAGACATCCCCGGTCGTAACATTCCGCACCACAGCACCATTCTTCCCCGGCAACGCGATGGTGGTGAAATCCCACGAGAGTGCAAAACTGCTACGTGGGGTGTTGTCTGCTGATGCCACCTCCACCCATGCCTGCGTGTCGTAGAAGCCACCAGAGGCACCTCTGGGCACAGCGAGTCGGCGGCCATCCTCGGAGAAGACGAGACCACGTCCTGGACTTGCATTCGGGTCGCTGGAGGGGATTTCCTTCACAACCCCGCCATCCCTGCGCCTCCACACGGTGGTGCGTCCCTCAGAGTCCATCCCCGCCAGCAGCTCGTCGTCGGGGGAGAGGGCGAGCTCGACAACATCCGCACTCGACGAGGTCGGCATTTCGGTCTCCCTATAGCTTAGCACATTTTTGACGGTGACTTCCACGCCGTGCGCCCATGCGACGTAGATATGATCCGAAGTGATGGCAACTGCTTGGCAGCCATTTGTCGGGGCACCGACAAAGCGATAAATCTCATAGGGCACCGCTTGCATGAGCTCGGCTACGGGCATGCCGAAGAAGGATTGGTGGGTGCACACCGGAAAATGCAGGGTGGAGTTAGCCCAGGAGAATGAAATGGCACGCGTCGGGTCGTTGTGTTGGGCAATGATATCCCCTTCGCTGCAGCTCCGTGGCGTGAGGGTGGCGGGGACAGAGGTCGGCGGCGCACCCGTCACCGGGTTGTGCGGCACGGAGAAGGTGAACAGCGTGGTCCCCACCAGCACCGCAGCCCGTGTCCCATCGGCGGAGACGGTGATAGACTTGATATTGGAGAGCAGAGCTGTGCAGATGATCCCGTCAGCCGCCGAGTCAAGCCCTGTCACCCTCAGCTGCGGGGGTATATACTGCACAACACTTGCATCGCCCTGCGACAGCCCAACTAGGGACAGCATCTGGAGCCGATCAAAGAATACTCTGTTCGCCAAGATTAAACCTGTCCTGAGGTCCAGGTTCACGATCTCGAAGGGGGTAGTATAGACCAACCCGAATGGACCGCTACCGGAGTGGAAGAAAGTGAAATTGAAACTGTGTGGCATGTCTGATCTGATCCAGAGGATTTCTGCCGAGCTGGCACGGATCAATGTGAGCACACCTGTGGTGCCGTTGTAGGTATGCAAGGCAATCAACTGCGCATCTGGCGACAGACATGCCCCCTGGAGATCTATGGGGCGGCCGTTTCCGGAAGGTTCTCCATCCCAGGCCAGGCCACCAGGCACCTCGACTGATTCGGAGTTCCCTGTTTCGGTGCTCAGGGAGAGCACGCGGTAGCCGTCCCCGGAGGACACTGCAATGACAAAGGCACCATCCTGGTGGAACCCCGCGGCAATGGTGTTCGGGAGATTCCAATAGAACAGGGGTGACATGCTCTCGATGGAGTAGAGGAGGAGGACATCCTCAGCCTTGTGGATTAACGAGGTGGTGTTGCTTGAGAAGAACACCGCAGAAGGGTTCCCACACGGCATGAATGTGACCTGCGAGTCTGAGGTGGTTGCATCGAGGAGCGCGAGTGTCTGTGTGGCGATGTTACATGCAGCGATGAGAGAGCCATCTGGTGACATTCTGATGGATGCGGAAGAGGTCGCCTCGCGCCTCGTGTAGATAAGCGTGTCGCAGTCAGGCGCCGGCAGGGGGGGCGGTGGGGGGGTCACGGCTCGGAACCCCGGTGTGTCGAGCACCTCCATCAGGCCGTTCCATGCCATGATTTCGGAAACCCACAACCCGCGTCTGCTGTTATCTGCCACACTCACGCTCAGGGAGGGTTTTTCCAACATATTGAGCACACCTGCCACCAGGTTGCGCCCTGACGCAGTCTCGTAGATCATGGGGATGTAGGAATCGCGTTTGCTGACCTGATCCCAACTGTATTCTGCTGTCGCAAAGACCTGCGCGTTATTGCTAAAACCAACAAACCCAGTGAAATTCCCTGAGAAGGCAAGGCTCACATCCCACGTGTCGACATCTGCCTTGAACAGGCCGGACCCATTTGTGAAGACCACGGTATCTTCATCCTGTGGCTCCGTCGGGTGCCTCCAGAAGGCCAGCCCTGACATGGTGGCTGACGTGTGCCTGAAAACCAGCTCCGTATCGTTACACCGCACGACCTGCAGGCGGGATGGAGAAGACATCGCAAGCAGCTTGCGGTCCGAGGAGAGCACTGCCCGCCGCACACCCCAGTCCGGAAAGGGGACTGAGGTCACAGACACCTTGTCCGGCGCCAGTCGGATGAGCAAGGTGCTCATCAGACCAAAGGTTGCAACTGCAACACCCGTGCTGCCAGTGAAAGTGAGGCTCGTCAGCTGCGGCTTGACCATGGCGTGCCTAGTTTCGATTAGAATCTCCTCGTGTGTCATGATAGTGCGTGCAGTCCTGGCAGTGAGGTCGAACAGCATCAGGTCGTCCTGCATGCACATGACCTGCTGGGCATCGAGGGAGAAGGCGATCACGGGGGACCCGCACTTCCACGAAGCATTCTTCTGGAATGACTTGTCCTCGAGGGTGTATACGATCAACACGCCATCGTCGTGTGTGGCAAGCCGTTCTCCATCCGCCGACAGTACACCGGCTGGGTACTCTCCATATGCTTCAAACTGCTGTCGAGGCGCAGCCGCAAGCACAGCGGTGCCCACGACCCAAAGGAGTGCCGTCATGGCGACCACATGTGACTGCTGGGGGGGTGGTGTGGAATCATGCCAGGTGCAACACCCATTCAGTTGCAAGGTGGTGCCCGTGGCGGGGTGCGGCTTATCCAAAGCAACAGCAAGCAGGGTGGCGATAGGCAGTGCAGTGCAGGGTGGGGGTGCGGCATCAGTCGGGCAGGTTGTGCCTGCACGGCATTCTTCTTTTGCCACGGAGGGTGAGACATCTGGTGTTGAAGAATCGCATGGCATCCGTTCCACGGTGCCTATCTGCCTTTTGCTGAGAACCTCTTCGCTGAAGCCACAAGTACAAATAATACACGCAAGATACAAGGCCGACCTGAGGTCGTCCTGAAAATATCGGGTTCAGGAATGATCCGGACACAGATTGTCTTGAAACACTGCATTAAAATCCGGGGCCCCGGGGTCAGAAGTGAGTTGGCCACACAGACTGTCTGCATTCGAGATGTTTGGTGAACTGTGCCTTCCTGCTTTGTCGGAATACAGCCAACACTACACTCTTTGTGCACACCACTCCCGGGTATGGACCAATTCTGTGAGTGGGCGTAAAAAAATACAATAAAAAATCCAAAAAAAACTCTAGATGATGGCAGAGAGGGCAATAATACACAGCCCACGAATGCTTGGAGAAAACACCCACCCATCCACCCCCACCCCCTCCGCAATCAAACATTCCGCTCTTCAGGCGTTTTATACTGAAGGCCGAGAAGATCGAATATGTCCTTCTCCATACGGCACCCCTGAAGGTATGCCCCTTCATGCACAACCTCCTTTGCAACCCTCACGACAGGCTGGATGCCCTTGTCCGAAAGGGAGTAACCCCTTTTATGGCAATAGAGCCTCATCGACCTGTTGAAGTAGTCAGACCCTGTGAAGTACAGCAGCGCAAAGGGGTATTGCTCGGGGGTGTACAGCTTGATGTCGATGCGGCGGTGCAGATGGGTTGTGGGCGACAGCTGCGGGGCAACCTCACAGAGGTGGGCGTGGGGGCACGTCGCTGCATCGCGGCACGGGGGCATCTGGCAAACCCCCATAAAGCTGTCGTGGTCCTCTTTGGCATTCACATCATTCATGTAAGCGCTTGTCAGCTCATCCGTGATGAAACCCAGCTGCGACAGCTTCATCACGGCCTTCTTCAACATTCCTGTGGAAGGCCTGCCTGAAGGGTCGCAGAGAATCACATCAGCATCGCCGCATGTGTCCTTTCCCCTGCGGTATGACCCACAGATCTCCATCGCCAGGTCGGGGTTAACAGCCTTCACAGCCTTCGATATGATCCGCTTCATGCAGTCCACCTCCGATCTGGGGATGCGGTGCTGTAGTTCCTCGATGTACCGCAACCCGACCTGCTGCTGCTGGTTCAGCACCTGGTGCTGCTGCAGCCTGAGCTCTTCGATGCTTGTGATGTGGTGTGTCTTGTAGAGGCGCTGCGCGGTGACCGGGCCGACCCCCCATATTTTAGCAAACATTGTCACAACGGTGACCTCCTCACAGCCGTTGAAATACTGCATCTTCCCGGTGGTTCCCTTCTTCAGAATCTCGTCGATTTTATCCGCAATCTTCGACCCGATCCCTCTGACATGCTCGATGTCCGCCTTGGCGCGTATCTCCGACTTCCACTTCCTGATGACGGCAATCGCCTTGCTGTATGCATACTTCCTCCAGTGATCCCCCAGCTTGGCATACACCTCCTGCAGCCTCGACAGCTCGCTGATGAGGTTCTCATTCAGGGCAGCCCCCGACCCCGGCTTCCCCGCCTCCTCCCCACCCCCCTCCACGTGGGGCTTCTCGCAGGCGAAGATACCCTTCGGCGGCAGCCGGTTCCCCCGGGCCGCGAAGCTGACAGAACCCGTGTGCTGCGGTGGAGGCGCGCCTCCATCGCCTCCCCCCTCCGGGAGGCACGGGGGGCCCCCTGCGACGCCCCCGCCCTCGCCTGAGAAGAACACGGGGATGAACCCCGCGTCGTCCTTCCCCTTCGGCATCCCGGTCCGGTCGCGGATGGACCCCACCTGCAGCGGGTCCGCGCCGAACAGAGGGGCCACCACCACACCCCCTGCACCACCGCTGCCACCCCCGGTGGGGGCCGCTGCTGGTGACCCCACGGGGGTCGTCCTGCTGGGAGGGGGGCCCGGGCCTGCGCTTCCACCGCCGCCACCGCCGCCACTCCGCGGCGCCGCCCGCAGGGCGGATGTGTAGAGGCAGCCGTCTGGCGCAAAGCCTCCGTGCGGCTGTAGGGCTGCAGGGGGTGGGACGATGCTCCTGCGTGTGACGCACTGACTCACCCAGCTGGGCGGGCAGAGCTTCTGGGTGGGGCCGAAGGCGCGGCGGAGGAGGGTGCTGTTGGGATCAGCGCGGCTGCCCTCCGCCAGCTTGTCCCTCAGAAACCTCGAGAGCTGGTCGGTGCTGTCGAACCCTATTATCACATAATCCGCAGCGCCGAGCGCACTGCCAGGGAGGAGAGACCCGCCATTCTTCTGTATCACCGCACCGAGCGCTTTGGCACGAACCCCACCGAGGGAACGCCCCCCGATAACCACCGCAAAGGTCTTGCCGCGGAAGACAGCGCCAGGGGGTGGCTCGGCAGCACGGCTGTCCTGTGGAGGCGGCAGCACGCAGCCCTGCAGCGCATCCGGGGTCTGTCCCGGGTGTTGGGCCTGCGGGGGTGGGGCTGGAGTGTAGTCCACCCGGGTGAAGGCGAATGCCTCGGGGGCTGCCGGCGGCGCGGGGTGGGGCGCAGCGGCGTCGGGTGGGCGGACCCGCTTTCGGGGTGGGGTGGTGGAGGCGGAGGCGGGTGGCTTGGCAGCAGCTTTGACCCCGCAGAGGAGCCCGCGCCGCTCTGCGGGGTGGCGGGGCGGGCTGTCGGAATCGGAGTCGGAAGGGAGGAGGGCCTCCACCTCACGCAGGACATCGTGCTTCCGCTTCGCGGCGGTGGCCCTGCCGCTGCTGTGGCACGGTGCTGCTGGGGTGCCCTTCTCCACAGCCCCTCTCCTAACTGGCCTCGCCACCTCTGCCGCCATTGCAGAGAGCGGGGTGGGCGTGGGCAGCGAAGCAAATCAGAAGAGGAAAAGGTATAGTCAAGGGATACCGAGGTGCGGTTGGGTGTGTGTATGGGAGATGGGAGGGAGAGAGAGAGGGGGGGGGGGGGGGGAGGACGTGCCGTGGTTTGCTTCCGGCTGGGTGGAGAAGGCTACTACGCAGCGGTGGTGTCTGTCAGGGCAGAGGCCATTGCTGCTGAAAGGGGGCTCTAGAGAGTGTGGGGGTAGTGTACTGTCGGGCGGGTGGGTCCGGGCAGTTTGTTTTGAAAGCGGGAGGGGGAGCGGGGGTGGACATCATGCAGAATGGGCCCATGGGCGCAGGATGGATGGGGTGTGAAGGGGTGGGAGGTGTGCCCAAGGCTCCTTTCTGCACTGTCGATGCGTCTCTCTCTCCCTTTCTCTCTTGCTGTATTTTGCGAGGGGGTATATTAATCGCATCTCTCGTTCGCCTCACGCACCCCCCCCTACACCCACCTCTCCCACAGATGCACACACCCCTCGCCACCGCCCACAATCCATAGAAGCGGGAGCCGAATCTACAGCTGACTATCCAGCTACATTTTCACTCACTCGCACACGAAGGGTATTTAACGAAAGCCTCTGCAGTGCACCCCCTCCGGGGATTCTCCCTGCTCGAGAGAAGCCTTCTTCCGGCGCAGGGAAGTGGCACGCGCGCCGCACTCTGAGAGGTTGTACGCTGGCTTTGGATTGTCATCCAAAGAAAGGTATCGCGCTTTGAATAGAAAAAAAAGGCTGAATCATGAAGCACACACACACACACCCCTCGCCGGTGTGTTACCAACGCAGCAGAGAAGTGTGCATGTGGGGGCATTCGCAAAGGGGAAGCAGCAGCACCACGCGTGGCTAGGGGAAAGGTATGCCGCAAACACGTCCTGCCCCCCGAGACATGCAGCAGCGCGGCTGCACCGCAGCTGCGACACCGGGCATCCCGTGTGGGATAATCAGACCGGTGGACTTATCGCAGCTGTGGCAGACGGGCACGGCAGATGTACAGACCGACACCCGCAAGTGGGAAGCCCAACACATGGCAGTCCACGGGACAGTGCACCACAGAGGAGGAGGGTATCACCACACACGGGCAAGATGTAACAGCTATCTCCGCCCCCGCCCCCCCACAGAAGAATGTGGGGGGAAGCGGGGGGGTGGGGGTGGTCTGAGTGGCCAGAGAAATGCGTGAATCTAGAGGTCCAAAAAATGGGCTCGCAGAAGAAGGGTTTTGTTTTGCTGTGGCAACTGGAGGATACTGGCAAGCACGGGGTGCACGGCAGCCGGGTTGCCGAAAGGGGGTGGGGTGTGGGGTGGGATGGTGGGATGGTGGGGGGGAGCGATACCTCCTGGGCAGTGAGTCAGAAGCTGCGCACTGCAGCAAAGCAGCCCAGGGGGGTGTGGGGTAAAAAAAAATATATGGCAAAATCACAGAAGGCGAAAGTCAATAGAAGAGCTGAGATCGTTGTCAAGGGTTGGTTGCGGCAGGGGCATGTGGCATGACTTCATGTCGCGCTGTGCTGTGCACCCTCCCCAATGTGAAAAAGAGGAAACGCATCTCGGAGCAGATCTGTGCCACACATCCCCCGACTAGCCTCTTAGAAGGCACCGTCGTCATGCTCATCGGTGGCATCGTCATCATCATCATCCTCGTCATCCTCGTCCTCCTCTTCCTCCTCTTCTTCATCCTCCTCCTCTTCCTCCTCTTCGTCCTCCTCCATCTCCTCCACCTCCTCCACCTCCTCCTCCAGCTCCTCGTGCCCCACGTCGCCGCCCTCGGCCCCGCCATCAACCTCCCTCTCCTCCACCTTCTCCGCCGACAGCTTGCGGACCAGCAGCTCCAGCACACGCAGCAGGGCATCGTCGTAACCCGGCACGTTGGACTTCCGGAAAGTGTCCATCAGCAGCTCCAGGGAGGGGTTGCTGAGCTCGGCTGCCACACCCAGCGCCTGCAGCACGCCCTCGACCTGCTCGTGGTCCACAGGTTCCTGTGCCTCGGGGTCCAGCAGGGAGGCAGGTGTCGCGACAAGGCCTTCGCGGAACCACCACGACATCATCGCATCTGCGATGCCCCTCCCGTCGCTTGTCCTGGCCACCACGTCGTGTGTGAAGGGCCCTGCTGCCTGGAAGAAGGCCTCGCCGTAGTGAGGGGACTGCAGGGCCATGCCCAGCACGCCGTGGGATGCGCCTGCGCATTCGGAGCACAGCGGCAGCACGTTGGCGGCATCGGCGCTGACGAGGTTGCATCCCAGCAGGCTGGGCTTAGCCTTGGCTTTTGAGAAGACCTTGAAGACGCGCGGCAGTGCCTTGCCCATCTTGGTGAAGCGGGTGTAAAGCACGTCGTGCGGCACTGCAGGCGCGCCTGTGATGTCGCCCTTCTTCACCCAGTGCCCCCCGAAGCAGAAAGCGAGGTGCTGCCCGTTGGTGCGCTGCGCCAGCACGTCCTTCCCGCTTCCCTGCAGGAAGAGGAGCTTGGCCTGCGCCACGCGCCGCATGACAGACACATCGGCTGACACGAAGCCCTGCCCGATCGCCTTGGAGGCGGGGAGGCTCTTCGACTCAAACCTCTTCGCCTCCTTCTTGGAGGACACGACCTTCTTCGCCAGGAAGTCGCTCTCTTTGCAGAACAGGGGGTAGAGAGCGTCGATGAAGGTGAGCTCGCGGTTGAGGCTAACATGCTTGGCCTTCTTCGATGTCGGAACGTTCGCCTTCGCTGGGAAGGCAGCGCCCTCCGACAGCTCAGGGGCAGGCATCGGCGCGCTGATCTTCAGGTCTGCCGGAGCGGCGCTGTTCTCGAAGGCAACCTCCGGCTGGCGCAGCACCACATTGTCACCCTCCGTCACATGCGGGTCGTAGTAGGTGTACAGACCCCCGAACAGGGCATCACGCTCATATGTCACAGCAGCAGGCGCGACCTTCTCCTGGGCAGGCTTCTTTGCCTTTGCCTTCTTCGGCTTCTCCGCCTTGGCTGCCTTGGTCTTGGTCGCAGCCTTGCCAGCCTTGGCAGCGCCCTTGCCTGCCTTGGGTGACGTCTCGGACTTCGGCTTCGGCTTGACAGCCTTTGCCTTCGCCTTCACCTTCTTCTCGGCGTCAAGAACCATTGTGTCCGGAGGCCTGTTTGCTGTTGCGGTGTGGAGAGAGCGCGCGAGGGGATGGGGAGGCATGGCGGGTCGGTGGGAGGGATGTACAACCACCACCCACATCAAGTCAAGCAGACACGACAGGGGGGCGGGGTGGGTCCAACATGATGCGCATTTATCAGCAATGGCATGGGATCCGGAGAGAGGGGGGGGGGGGGGAGGTGGGGGGTGTTGGCTCCCGGCACATCATATCATTCGTCATTGGCCCCTTTATGACCGTTCTCTAGTTACTGCAAGTTACATCGCAGCACACGCTTAACGTACCGTGCCCGGGTTCACTTATGATTTTGGTGTGCTTTGAAAAGGCATCCCACCTGCCAATAACCCACCACATCCCCCGTCTCCGCAGCAAGGCTTTTCGGGAAGCGTTCAGCCTTGCTGCGTTGCAGGCAAGATCGGCCGGGGTCTGCCTGCACAACGCACAAAACCCCACCCTCCCCACAGCCGCATCGGCCTGCAGCACACGGGTGTCTCCAAAGGGTTCCCCAGTTGCAGTGGAAAACCGACGCGACCCCCTCCCTCCCCTTTCACCTCACACACACGTTAATGGGATGGAACGCAGGGCCACGCCAAAAGTGTGCTCTGCTGCAGAGCTCCAGATTGGAGGGGGGGGGGTAGCGGAGTCGAAGAAAAAGGAAACACAGAGCTGGCCTCCCAGATTGGTGGGAGGGAGGAGGGGGGTAGGTGGGTGTGTCTAAAGGTGTCGGGGATCCTGCCAGTGTTTTCCCGATGATGAAAACCATGATGAACTCATCATTTTTTCATTTTTTCCGAAAATTGGCTTGATGAACTCATCATAACAGGGATTTTCCTTAGGAAAAAAATTCTGGGGGCTCCGAGGGTCTTCAGGGGCATTTTTTCTGATGAGGGACAGTTTTTTCATCACGCACAGAACAACCCCCCTCCCTAACAGGCGCCACCCCCACAGGGTGCTGCTATTAGATGCAGAAAAAGCTCTCTCAGGGGGGCAAATGCGAAGAACTGACTGCGACACCTTCTTAAGAGAGAAGGGCGAACTGGAGCGCCAGGCCTCGCACATAGGCATCAAGCAGGCGGTGTATTTCCTCCGACCAGCAGTGCCTGCTCATAGGACCCTGTGGTCAACATTTACATGCCATGGCTGACCTGCCAACCCCAACAGATGTTCACTACCGTGGCCTCCGGCGGCTGGGGGGCTCCGCCCCCCAGACCCCCGACGGATTTTCAGGAAACCACTGCGCATACTTACAAAATCAGCGCGAGAAATTTTTTTTCACACCCCCCCAAAAAATGTACCTCATCATGAGCCCCGTTTTTTTCTTGCACGGTGGACTCCAGCGGGGGTAGGGTAACCCTTTTCGGGAGTCTCAACTAGGGGGAGTCCAACTCCCGCTAGCGGGAGTCTATACTCCCGCTAGCGGGAGTCTGACTCCCCCTAGCGGGAGTCTTTTCACCTATTTTCACTCATTTTTCCCATGATACCTATGCAATGTGGCACTCGTCACTGAAGTACAGCCACACACACACACACCAAACGGACGTTTCCACCCATCCCAGCTCGCAGACCTGATTCACAAAAATGGGGAAGACGACAACGAAGCCGGCAGTGAAGGTGGCAGCGAAGCCGGCGGCGAAGTCGAGTAAGAAGAAGAAGAGCGCAGAGAGTCCCGAGGCTGCGGAGGCGACGAACATTGTGGCTGATTTTTGCACGGCCTTCCTCGTTAAAAAAGGGGGAAGTGTGCTGACACTGGGATCCATTAGAAGGCTCCTAGCAACGGTGTTGACCGGCAAGGAGATCAACAAGCACAGCCCCCAGGTGGCCAACGCCATCACCGCCGTATTCCCTGACATGGACAAGCTCGCTGTGAGGGAGGTCGAGATGATGCAGAAGGACGGCACCCTCCCCGCCACCTACAGGGTTGAGGTGAAGCGCGGGAAGGTGCAAGACACCAAGTTGGTGGGTGTCACCCTCAAGCCAAAGATGCCCTTGGCTTGGGCGGAGGAGGGCCACAAGAAGAATCCGCTGTACCAGCGGGTCCTTGCTGCGCTTGCCCCGGCCTACAAGGAGGTCGAGATGAACAACGTGTACACTGCCGTGCAGCAGGAGGAGGATACTACGACGAAGAATGTGATGCAGCACTTCCCGGTGGTCACCCCGTTGCCTGGGGCAGCCAACGTGCATGTGGTGATGCTCGAGGGGCTGTTGACCCGGGTTGAGTTTTCAGTGACAGGCCTGCAGGTGTCGCTGACGTGTCTTCGCGTGGTCCACGAGGGTTCGACAATCCCCAGCGGCACATACACCGCCACCTATTTCCTCCCCAGGAGCCCTGCCGATGGCGAGCCCATCACCTGCGAGCAGGTGGAGGGGCAGTTGGCCCTGTGGAAGGTCACCGTTCCTTTGGAACAGCCCCGCGCCACGGTGACCGGCTCAGGCCAGGCCAACACCTCCACCGTGGGGAGGTACAAGGACCTGCTGGGGATCGACCTCGCACAGCCTGAGGTCCCCGACACAGAGGAAGAAGCCCCTCCGAGCATCCCGCAGGCCATCACAGTGGAGGAGGACGACATGGACACCCTCTGAGGGAAGCTGGCTGTGCATCAGCCTGCGGAAGTTGAATGATCAGACTGTCATGGAAGCCACAAACCCCACACTCCAAAACATCGACAGTTTTTTCGCTTGGCTACATCTGACGTGGTGTGTGTGTTGCAACCTTATTCGGCTCCACTCACACTCGCTCTCACAGGTGTCACAGGGGGTATTTTCAAGACCCATGCCATCGAACCATGTCGAATGCAAATGAAGCGAAGAGTGTCGGGGAGACTCTTGCTGCCAACCGGCATGCCCTTCGGATGTCTCAACGGACACTCGCCAAGGTCAACCAGCTTCATAAGGAGCGTGTTGGTGAGAACCTGGGTGTGTCACGAAAGCGACTCCGCGAAATGGAGAAGCCTGCCTGCGAACGTGTTGAATGGCGCCTTTCCCGTGGTTTGCTCGGGGCATTTGAGTTCCTCGAAGAAGAGGCGGGAGAATCATCGACAATGCAGTGTAGCGTGCCACTTCTCGGCGTCATGTACACGGACGGATACACGCCACGTAATTCATTACGTTCCGATAACGCACGTGTCCGTCTGTCTCTCGGGGTCATCAATCCCGAAAACACGATGACTGCGCCGGGTATTACTTTCTCAGACCTTCCGAAAGGTGATCACAAGCTGTTCCAAAATCACGCGTTGCTGCAACAGATCATGAGGCTGCACAAAGCGAAAATCTTCCGAGGGGTGCATGTCGCGAGTGTGTCCATAGCAAGAATAACCGCCGACCATGCTGAGCAGTGGGCAACAATGAGGCGATGCGGGGGGCGAGGGCACCGATGCTCACTGTGCGACATCCCAGAAGAACGCTGGTATCAACAGGTGCATCGATACCCGCACCTGACTCTCTCTGAGATGAAAGAGGCTGGCTACCCCTCCCTCTTGGCAGGTGTGCTTCCCAATGCCCGCTACGTCAACGTCACCCCAGCACTCCATGACTGCAAGGGGCTCGCCATGCGGCTGATCAGGGTACTGGATGAGACAACAAAAAAAATATTCGACAAGACCTGTACAAACCTTGCACTGAATGTGTCGCAGAATGGGACAGGTGCTCAGTTCCGGAAGGTCGTGCTTGCCATGTCACAGGACACCACCTACAAGGGCTTGTTCCGCTACCTCTTTGTCTCCCTTGCAGACCTCATGCATTTCCGGTATGCAGACATCCCCTGGCGCTTCTGGGGATGCAAGGATGAGTCAGCCCGGATTCCCTTCTTGCGTGCTCGGATCTCAGGGCATATATTTCACTGGTTGATGGAGCATGCCGAAAAGGGATCAACGCGCAATGCCTACGTACACAGTCTCCATCATTGGTGGGCTCCAGAAGATGCAGTGCCTCTGCAGAACAACGACGAATTTGAAGAAGCAGAGAACGGACATCGCAAGAAAGATGCCGTTACAATCGCCAGCTCCGCAACTTACGAGAGAGATCTTGCAATGGCAGAAGAGAAGCGGCGCGAATCGGGCATGCCTTGGAAGGTTGCGCACCTGTCGCAGGACGGGATCCTCGGGTATAGAGAAGTCATTCTGTGTCCGTGTCTGCACACCCGACACGCTCATAGATTGGCTGTGTATGTTCTTTGCACACAGTTGACACAGCTGCAGAAGGGGTTTGTGCACTGCAACACACAGGACTTCGTTGAACCCAGCAGCGCGCCCTACTTCCTGTTCCGGTTCCCCGAAGGACACCGCAAATTATCGCTCTGCTTGTGCAAAATGCCAATCCCGCTGGGGGCGACTTTCACACCATTCGTGTCATCCGAGGCGACTTTGAGCACGCTTGACCAACGCGCACAGCAGGAGGGGGATGACAGTTCTGACGAAGAAGATGAGGAAAGCCTGCAGGATGGTTTGTCTTGCCCAAGGTGTAACACAACTACGACAGGCGACGGCCGCACTTTGACACCTCAAATTCTAACCGCTCACCTCCGCAGGTGCAGCCGCTACCAGGAGGATAGGTAGGTAGTCCAGAGTCCGGGGAAACTGACAGAAGCAAAACAAGCCCCTCCCCATCCCTCTTCCACCTTCCCCCCGCATGATTTTACCCCCCACGCCAGTAGACTGTAACTATATCATGGGAAAAATGGATGAAAATAGGTGAAAAGACTCCCGCTAGGGGGAGTCAGACTCCCCCTAGCGGGAGTATAGACTCCCGCTAGCGGGAGTCTTTGACACCCTCTCAGACTCCCGCTCCCAGACTCCCGCTAGGGCCGCTGGAGTCCACCGTGTGATGATCGGGAAAACACTGGATCCTGCCCGCACCCCCCTGCTGGGTTTTTTTTTCTCGGTGTTTCTGACGAGGAAAATACACAGGAGAATGCGAACTGCCCGAACTACTGTAGAAGACAAAAGGCACCTCCTCCCTGATACAATACACCCCAGCAGGTGACGCAATGGTTCATTCCGCTAGATTCCGCTAGAAGAAGCGCACAACATGGCGAGCAGAAAATCGGGGCAGAAATCGCGTTGGTGTTAAGTGTGATAGGAGACACTCTCCCTAAGAGCATGGGCCACACGCCACACGCGTTAACATTGCTAGATGTGCTGTGCTGGCAGTGTAGAAAGAAACGAGGGCAGCAGGGGCCTTCGTCACACCACACTCCACATCTTGCCCCAGAGAATCACCAGCCTTGACAAGAAGAGCACACGCCTGGAGGGGCGCACCTCCCCTCCCTCTAAGGGCTCTGGGGTGGGGAAGAGAACCCAAGGCACACTGCGTTGCCCTCCCCACTCAAATTTTTGGGCGGGGTGGTGCGGTGGAGGTGAAGCACCGTGACATCGCTGGGCTATATCGGCTTCGTTCGATTCCACACGCATACACGGTGGACTCCCACCCCCTGGAGCGGGGGTCTGGGGCGGGGGTCTGGGGGACCCCCGCGAGCGGGGGTATGGACCCCCGCTCGCGGGAGTCTGCCCTGCTATTTTTGGTGCCCAGACGACCCCCGCGAGCGGGGGTCCAGACCCCCGATATTCCGATATCCCAAAAAGGTGCACCCTGACGTGTGACGTGTGGGAGCCCACCGTGTACACCCTACCTCCCACCCCACCCCCCCCCCCCTCCTCCTCCACCCCCCCAACCCCCTCCTCCCCCTCGGATGCTTTCAGTGTGGATACCCCCGCGATGGGAACACTAACACCCCCTCCCTCTTCCTTTCGTTCAGGCTGTCGCCCACCCTCCCAACACATCGAATGCGGAGCACCTTTGCTGGCCTCCAGCAACCAGGCGCAAGAAGGGGGGGTGCGCTTCTCGAACAAAGCGTTTTCCAGGAATAAGAAAATACGGTGCAGGGTGTGGCAGGGCGGGGGAGGGGCGGGACAAACGTTTGCAGCGGGTGTGGCCTAATCTGTGTGGGGGGGTGGGGGTGGTGGCTTAGCTGCCTTTCAAAAAGGAAGAGTATGCAAGCCGGGGAGGCCGCCACCACAGCACAGCACGGCACATCACATCACCCGCCCCGCAACCCCCCCCCCCCCTGCCCTTCGATGCGATCGGCTGACCCACACGGCAACAGCAATACCGGCACAAAAATTGGCGCAAAAAAAAATATCAGCGCCAATGCATGACTGAACAGAACAGACGTGACGTACCATACCACCAATGGAAGAGGGGTGGGAGGTGGGCTGGTGGTGTGAGTGGGAGGTGGTGGCCGCACACATCACCACATCGCCCGATGCGCTGCCCACGAAACCCACCCTTCCCCTCCCGATCTGCAGGGCAGCCTTGTTGTGCTTGGTTTCATGTTGAAGAAAGCAAGATGGAAATCGCGGATTACACGTTCGGATCTTGCTGTACCAAACAAAAAAAAAGCCACCGTGCACATCCATACCTGAATGTTGCCCGGTATGAGTATAAGGATTTTCAGAATTGCCAATATTTTTTTTTCTTGGTGGTTCAGGCCCAAAAGGTGTGAACAAATAATGTTTCCGGAGAGAAAAAAATACCGTGGCGTGAGCCACGGATCCCAATGATGCAAATAAACGCATTTTCGGGAGGAGGAAAAAATGGACCAAAAATGGGGCCCGGGCGGGCCAGCCCACGGGGCCTGGCCCATGTCCTCAGTGTCTGTCATTGAACCTCTGGCTTGAGGCGACGATCCAGCCCGCACTGACGAGCCTTGGCGCCCTCATCGAACCCTTGGGCGCAATTTACTCAAGTTCAGGAAGATGACTGTACCGCACAAGGAACAGATGTTCAGTACCGTGGCCTCCGGCGGCTGGGGGGCTCCGCCCCCCAGACCCCCGCGTGACGTATGCCTGTCGACCAAGCCTTTGGGATCACATCAGGTCATGGAATCCAGACCGCCCTCAGGAGGACGCACCCAACTCACCACAGAATCTGTACCCCACAAGGAACAGATGTTCGCTACCGTGGCCTCCGGCGGCTGGGGGGCTCCGCCCCCCGGACCCCCCTGTGGACATCTGTGCATTCTCTGGACTACCTCTAAGGGTGCACCACTCTTCTCCAGGGTCAAACTGCATATTCCCACGTTTTCTCGTGTTTCTGTACGGGGTCTAATAAAAGATGGACTCATCCGCAGAACACGTCCGGGGGCACCATGGATTTCAATGTTCCGAAACATGCCGTTTTCGGGGTTTTTCGGGTCACCTGCGGTGCGCACGGCCCGAAAAATGGGGTGAAACAGGTCACGAAAACCAAGAAAAAACTGAGTATAAGTACCGGGTTTTTGGCCACTTTTTGTCAGAATAAGCTTCAGGTATGTGCACATCCCTTCTCCACCCACCCCCACCCCACACCCACCCACCCCCCTCCCACCCTTCTTCCCCCAAAAGGCAGATAGATCATTACAGTCCCTCATTCACCCCGCTTCCCTCCTCTCTCTCTGTCCTCTCGCCCTCCCTCTGATGGTTCAGACCCGTTATCACCTCCCGCCACCACCATCACCTTTCCCTCACTGACTTGCCCTGCACATTGTGCAGGGCGTCGCTGCGTGCATGGCACGCAAGGGACGGAGGGGGTGGGCGGTGGGGGGCGGGGAGTGGAGGGGTGGCACTCCGAAAAAGAGGGGGGGGGGGGTAGGGGGGGTCTACTGCACCTAAAAAAGCGTGTACATTGGCCAAATTTTGAGAAACGAGTTTTTGACCCTAAAAAGGTGATTCTGCTGGCAGAAAGTGCCCAATATGCTCCGGAAACTCGTTTCCGCTCACTCCCAGGGGGTGGTATGCCCCCGACGATGCTTTTTTTAGCAACGAAATTTTTTGGGACAGAACTTGTACCTGGGGCTATTTGTGCAGTCTGCTTATTTCCGCTGTTGCCCTTTGCATCACCCTCAGGGACTGCCAGCGGCGCCGGGTGGCCCTCAGGAGGTCCGTCCGTCGTTCTGGTACGTGAACTGCGCCCTGCACAACACCCTGCTCGTCGGCGAGAGCAATCAGGTCTGGTTTCCTCTTCCTTTGAGAGACTGGCCCGTATCTCAACTGTAGACTCCGTCGACTCCCTCAATCCAGTCATTTGTGGCACCCAATCAGCCTCCCATTTGACAATGCAGCCATGCCTGAGTACTTCCCGACAATACCGTTGAGCGGAAGTTGGGGCTGGAAGCTGAGACGGGAAAATCTTGCGCTTCTGCTGAGCGCTATTTCTGGCCACTTCTTGTACCCGTGCCTGCTGTACCAGGTGCCTGTTCCAGTCAGCTGCCTCCCATCAGAGGAGGCATCTGAGAGACTCTCGTATGGCGTCCCTGTGCCACATGCTCACAGGTGAGGCACCACACCCGAGGACGCGCTCCCTGGCAACGGATGCGCCGTGCCACACAGACCCAGCTGCCGTAAGCTCCCAAGAACAGCGTCAAATGGGACACGAACTGTACCATACTTCTCCCACAACTGTTCCTGGCGCGATTACCTCATATTGGCTTGGCTTTTGACCTCTGGAGGGCACCGAGAAGCTGTTATGTTTCAGAACAATCAACGACAACAGTTCTTCTGTGCATCTGGCAGGTTGAGGTGTGTTTGCTCTGCTTGATGTGTCCTGTGGTGTGCAGCCCAGGTACAAGTTCTGTCCCAAAAATTTTGGTTGCTAAAAACGGCGTCGTCGGGGGCATTCCACCCCCTGAGAGTGGGCGGAAACGAGTTTCCGGAGTATATTGGGCACTTTCTGGCACCAGAACTACCTTTTTGGGGTCAAAAACGTGTTTCTCAAAATTTGGCCAATGTTTCCCCCAGTAGACCCCCCCTAGGGGGGGGGGGGGGTAGGGGGGGCTAAAACCGTAAAGATGCCCCAATTTTCAACATCACCCCAGAGAGGCCCCCAAGGGCACCAAAAGGTCGGAAACACCCCATATCACCCCGGAAACTCGGTATCTGACCGGAATAGGCCCGAATTCGGCTCAGAAAGCATGTTTTTTGCGACTCTAATTTTGTGGCTCAGATGTGGTACCAGTGCCGAGCCAGTTTGCAGCATGCAAACCGACTTCAACCAAATCCTTCATCGATCAAGACCTGATTGAGGCCGTGGAGCGATTTAAAATCGCCATCGGAGCACCCGGGGGCGACAAGCAGCACCACGGGAGCAGGGGCAAAAGTGCTCTGCACAAGTTCACGGTGTGCCACCCCGCATTAGAGCACGCGGAGAAGGAAGTGGTGGCAGCCTGGCGCGAAAGGGTGGGAAGGCCATGGCTGCAAAGTTCAGTGAGATGCAGGAGCGATGACATCTTCTTTCACGACCCGGAGGCCTCAGCTGCCCTGGATACTGTGCCCCTGACCACCGATAGGGTGGAGTGCTGTCATGGGGTCACATCCTGGTGATCATCGCGACAGATTGCCGTCAACCCCTATCGCATTGGGCAGCTCATGGGGCAGAATCTCCACACACATTGAGGCAGAATCTCCACACACAACTGCAGCTCGGGATGGACCTCCTCTCTACCGACAACGAGATCCATTAGGCGCGGCAGCGGGCAACCCTCCTTTCGCATGCGGAGGCGTATGATGAGGCATACGCTGTACGAAAGAAGGCGGAGCTTCAGGGCAAGTACTCTTTCCGTACGTATTCTTGATCTCAAAGAAAAGGTGAACGGGGCGAAGACGATCAAGCCTGGCCCGAAGTGGCTCAAGCGCGACGACATTGACGCACTGGGAACACATGACTTCAAGCCGCCAGTGCCCGCAGAAAAGAGTTCCCGGCGGCGGTTGTTCGAGGGTCATTTAGGGGGCCGAAGCGGTACCACATCTGAGCCACCTGAAAAAAAGCAGGAAAAATCACGTTTCTGGGCCTCTCTGGACTACATAGGTCACCTAAACCCCCCAGAAACACGTTTCCAGGCCGGTCTGGGTCGGTTTCCAACCTTGGTTTCACACTTAGGGGTGCTCCCTGAAAAAGTGGGGTATCTTAACGTTTTTTTGGTTGAATTAGCCCCTCCTAGGGGGGGGGGGGGCAAAAAGAGCCCAGGTTTCGTTTGTGCGAACGAGCGGCAGTGTGTTGTGGCCCCTGTGAAGGGCGTTGCCAAATAAGCAGTTTTGTGTTGCTCTCTCAAAACACACTCCGCGCGGGTACGCTCCCGCTGTGACAAGCAAGCTTGTTTGGGCAAAAAATGCTGGAAAGAGAGGTTAGGGGTCGGAGGGGTCGGAGGGGTAGGAGGGGTAGGAGGGGAGAGGGGGGACAACCATGTGAGTGTGGTGTGGAGAGCGGGTCTCGGGGTTAGTTAGGGTACCGAGGGGTACCCCACTCAAGCAGGCTCACTCACCACCTCCGTCAATCAAGCACCATACCTGAAGCTTATTCTGACAAAAAGCGGCCAAAAACCCGGTACTTATACTCAATTTTTTTCTTGGTTTTCGTGACCTGTTTCATCCCATTTCTTGGGTGGTGCGCACCGCAGGTGACCCGAAAAACACCGAAAACGGCATGTTTCGGAACATTGGAATCCATGGTGCCCCCAGACGTGTTCTGCGGATGAGTCCATATTTTATTAGACCCCGTACAGAAACACGAGAAAACGTGGGAATATGCAGTTTGACCCTGTAGAAGAGTGGTGCACCCTTAGAGGTGGTCCAGAGAATGCAAAGAGGTCCACAGGGGGGTCTGGGGAGCGGAGCCCCCCAGCCGCCGGAGGCCACGGTCGCGAACACCTGTTCCTTGTGGGGTACAGATTCTGTGGTGAGTTGGGTGCGTCCTCCTGAGGGCGGTCTCTGGATTCCATGACCTGATGTGATCCCAAAGGGCTTGGTCGACAGGCATACGTCACGCGGGGGTCTGGGGGGCAGAGCCCCCCAGCCGCCGGAGGCCACGGTACTGAACATCTGTTCCTTGTGCGGTACAGTCCATCTTCCTGAACTTGCGTAAATTGCGCCCAAGGGTTCGATGAGGGCGCCAAGGCTCGTCAGTGCGGGCTGGATCGTCGCCTCAAAGCCAGAGGTTCAATGACAGACACTGAGGACATGGGCCAGGCCCCATGGGCTGGCCCGCCCGGGCCCATTTTTGGGCCATTTTTTCCTCCTCCCGAAAATGCGTTTATTTGCATCATTGGGATCCGTGGCTCACGCCATGGTACTTTTCTTTCTCCGGAAATATTATTTGTTCACACCATTTGGGCCTGAACAGGCATGTAGCTTGGGGGGTCCAGCTGGTCTCGAGACCAGCAGTTGCCTGTGTTGCTGGTCTGGGGGAAAAAGAAAAAAAAAGTATAAATCCGGGAACAGGGCTGTTCCTAACTGGGGGGCTGGTTCCCCACTTTCAGGATTCTGAACTTTTTTTCTAAGAACTTTTGTACGGGGAAAAAAAGTTTTTTTCTAAGAATTTTGTAAGGGAAATTTTTTTTCTAAGGGTTTTTCGCAGAGGAAATTTTTTTTTCTAAGATTTTCCCAGTCGACAGGGCGCACACAAGGATGGAAGGGAAGTCTCTCCCCCGTACAGTTCGCCTTGCTGGCCAACTGGAGACTCCGCAGGATGACCCCGCCCACCTCCTCTTGCCTCGGTTTGCGTGTTGCTGGTGTGTTGCCTGTGTATTGCTGTTGTATTGCACTCCTGAGGACCTCCCTATTTATTCCCACTCGACTACCCTTCGACAGGACCCTGACCTCACACTCACCCAACCTCACGTACTCCGCGAATATGGTGCGCACCACTGCAAAAATCTCCGGGAGCTTTTGGGCTTTCAGGCCTGAAGGGGCCAGTAGGGGGGTGGCGTCGGGGAGTGGCAGCTTTGTAACTATCCTCCAGCTGCTGGCATGTACAGTACTGCGGGAGTGCCAAGGTGTATTGAGCAACCTCCTCCAGTCCCTGCGGAGCACAACCCCCGATGAGAACGAGCCCCAGATGATCACCTCGCAGGACCCGCAGCGACCCAACCCTGACGTCAGTCTCTCCGCCCTCGGACACAAACACCCGCACCTGAAGCACCTCTGCACCACCAAAAGCGCCACCGTCTACAGCTGCCCATCTTGTGGTGAGTTCCGCACAGCTATTACAGACAGCATGGTTGTGATGTTGGGCGTCGTGAAGGACGAGGTGCAGCGCGTTGCTTCTCAATTTATGGAGAAGCAAGGTCCGTGCACATGTGGTGCTGTCCGGGCTGCGCAGTTCTGCGTCGAGAAGGCCCCGCACCTCCTGTTCCTCTCGACGCAGCGGTTTTCTGCATCCGGCGAGAAGCAGAAGCACCTGACGGAGCTTGCGGAAACCGTCAACGTCAAGGAATTAAGAGACCTCTCCGCCCTTCGTGAGCTTGGCGTTGACGGCAACGGGGTGGTGCAGGTGGGCACGGTGCAGCCGGTGAATCACCGGTACCGGTTTGTCGGTGCATCGTGCACAAAGTCCGGGCTGACCCTCGCGAAGGGGATCGCCTGGGAGACGCTGTGCGCTCGTGGCCCCGCCACCACTCTGAAGTGGAAGTCGATCACGACTGATCGTGTGACGGATTGCTCTGTGGCGCCGTTCAATCGTGCGAACGCGAAGCCAGCACTCGTGCTGTACGCACGTGAGGCATCGGACGGTGACGGGCACGACGTCGATGCTTCGCATGATGCGCCGCCGCCTCCTCCTCCGGATCCCCTGGCCGCCTCTCCTGCAGCTACCACCGCCGCCCCTGTCGCCCCTGCACCCCACGCCGCCTTCTACACCGGGGAAGGGGCGTGCCACGTCGCCGCGTTCGACAGCGCCGGGCGACTGTCCCCATGGCTGACCGCCATGAAGCTCGCCCAATCAACCGGAGGCGTCAACATTGGGCTTGTACCAGGGTGGGTTCAACGGGATCTATACAGTTCTGGACACTACTGCCTCCGAGTGCTTGACTGCCTAGCAAGGTCAATTCCCATTACGGAGCCGACGCGTACCAGTGCTGCGGCGCTTCTGGAGGGCGTTGACTCCCCCGAAGCGGAGGCCCTCACGGTGAAGCTCAGGCGTCCGCGATTGATGGATACGAGATTCCTCGTGGACGAAGAGTTGGACACCAACACCGCGTCAGTGGCCCTGCAGACTTTCCGCACATCCCGCGGTTTAAATGTTCACTTTTCTATCGTCGACACCACACAGCCTCGCACCTTCGGCTTGCTTCTTCCGTCGTTGATGGCCCAGTACCCCTTGCGGCTTGTCTTCGACACAGCAAAGGCGCACTTCCTTCTTTTGATGGCAGCAAACAAGAAGTACGTGCCAGAGGGCTCAATGGTGAACGGTCTCCTTCGGATTCAGCAGCGGCAGGCACAGCTCGCCATACAGGAGAAGCAGCAGCGGAAGATCCACGCTGCAGCCTCCGGTGTGGTGCGTCTCCCTGATGGGAGGTGGAGGTGCACCACGTGTGCACCGTTCTTGGTGCAGCTGGAGGGGGAGTTCTCGGAGCAACCCCACTTGCTCCGGTATGCACGCGGCGAAGCGTCTATGTCTGCCACGACAGTTGGGCGCCAGCAAAGCAATATCCGCCGCCACATGGGTGGTGCGGCGCACAAGAGAGCAGTGCAGTTGTCCACGCCTGGGAGTGAAAACACCAATGTGACAGCTACAGATATCCCCAAGCAGACGCTGTGCGCGAAGGTGAAGGTGACCAGCGAGCAGTACACAAGTCTGGTCAACCTGGTGTACAACGTGGCAACGGCGACGCAACGGGCGGAGGGGCTGAGCAGTGTGGGTGCGAGGTTGCAGGACGACAAGCGGAAGGGGCTGCATGTCCTGGACACCCACTACTCTCGAAAAGTCGCGAAGGAGTTCCAGACGATACTCTGGGAGGTGCTCCTGAGGGGAGTGGTGGGTGCGGTGCGTGCGTGTCGGGCGGCAACCCTGAAGGTGGACGGTACCACGTTCGCCCGCATCGACTTGATGATCGTCATCGTTTCGGGGATCAGCAGGACGGATTGTGCTATGAAAGATTGGTGTGTGGGCACAGTCGACTTGAAGAAAGCTGACGCAGAGTCGCAGAAGGACGAGCTGGTCAAGTTGTTCGACAGCCTCCAGCTGTCGCAGTGGGCGCGGCGTTCGCTGAAGGGATTCGCGGCAGACGGGGCATCAACGATGAAGAGTCTCAGGGGGAAGCTCGAGATCGCGTGGGGATGCACTCTCATCGATGTGCATGATGCTGCCCACATGCACCAGCTGTCCGTCGGCCTCATCAAGAAGACACGAAAGGTTGTTGAACATAGCCGCCTCCTCCGACACTGGTTTGCCTTCTTCAGATCAACCGCCAGGCAGAAGTCTCTGCAGATCATTTCCGGTGGGAAATGTCTCTCCTTCCCGAAGGAGCACTCCGTGCGTTGGGCAGCTGCAACGTTCCGTCGCCTGAACGCGGCTGTGGTGAACTTTGACTTCACTGTCGCTATGCTCGGGGAGATCCAGCCGCCGCCGTTCTTCTTCCACAAGCTCACCCCCGAGTATTCCCTCTCGACTTGCATCTTGGCTGACGTCTTCGACATCAATAAAGGGGTGAGCGAGGCGTTGCAGAAGCGAGACCTGTCGCTCTCGTCGATGGAGAGCATCCTGCAGAATGCACTGACAGTGCATAAGGTGCTGGCGCGCCAGCCTGGCAAGCACGAAGCCAAGTTCTATGAGAACCAGGGAACCACATCGTTGCCTCCGGGGGTAGTTGCCGAGATGACTTCCTGGCGCTCAAAGCTCTGCCACACCATCTACAAGGACCTGGCCAAGAGGTGGGAGGAGTATCCCTGCCGCTCATTCAGCTCTTTCTTCGCGACAAGTGGGAAGGACAGCACGTGCGAGTGCCTCATGGCGCTCGCTTCTCGCTTGGGTTACGACCAGGCAGAGATTCTCAGCATCGGCATGGAGTGGGTGAAGCTGCGGTTGGAATGCACAGATCTCAGGGGGAACCTTCTGAAAGAGTTTGTCGTCGACTTCTTGCTGGAATCCGAGAGTTCGACGTTTGCGATAGTGCTTGAGGCCATGGTGGCACTGTCACCCTCGACTGTGTTTGTGGAGGCTGCTTTTTCAGTTGTAACGCGCATGAGGGGATCGTTCCGGAAGGCACTCTCTGCCGCAAGCATCTCTCAAGAACTGGGCATCACTCTAGAGCTGTCACATGATGACGCGGCGCGCAAGATCATCGTTGAAGAAACAGTCAACACGTTCCTCGCCAACAAGAAGCGCCGCTTCACTGCGCGTTCCCTGACGCCTCTTCCAACTCTGACAACCGTGGAGCTCGTTGACCTCGATGCAGCCATGGGTTCTCTATTTGCTGGCGTGGAGGATTGTGATGAGGAATCGGACGGCAGCTGGGAAGATGACAACGCCGATGCATTGTCGATTGTCAGCCTCGTGGAGGAAGTCCCTGAGGATCCCTTCCTCACTTCGTTGCTTGCAGATGCCGCACCCCCCGTCGTGCCTCCAGCCACCCTGCAACATGTCACCTTCCAGCTCCCCGCTTCATCGACCCCGGGCACCCCATCGACACTCCCCACACCTCAGCCGGAAGAACCGCCGCAGCTGCCTCCCACACAGGCGGCACCGGCAGAGCGCAGGAGGGAGGTTGGGCCGCACCCCGAGGAGCCCCAGGAGAAAAGGGCCCGCGTCCATGTCGACATCGATGTCGACATGGAGGAGGATTGGGGAGAGTGGGCGTACGTTTCGGACGCCGAAACTTCCGAGTGAGCCATCATCGTTCTTAGAAGGGGGGGGGGGGTGGGGGCGGGGGGGTGGTTTTCATCGTAGAAATCATAGAAAAAGTCCCGCCTGACGGGCACGCGCCTGAAACCTGTGGGGGGGTGAGCAAAAAATCCCTTGTAAAAATTCTTAGAAAAAACCTGGTTCCCCGACCCAAAAAACCCGGAAAAAGGGCTGGTTCCCCGCCCAGGCCTGTCCGGGAAACCCCAGAATTTTTTTTGGTGGGGGGGTTTTCCCTCACACCAGGCCGAAGATGTACCTGCAGCAGGCCCGAACCACGAGGGTTTCGGCTCCCGAGGACTGCTTCCCGCGCAGGACTGGGTTCCGACCTGATGTCGGAGAGATCCACACCGTGTTCAGCCCGGAAGGAACAGATGTTCACTACCGTGGCCTCCGGCGGCTGGGGGGCTCCGCCCCCCAGACCCCTGTGGCTTGTGCTTGTCAATATGCGACTGTGGGTTTCTTCGCTACCGTCAAGTTTTCGTCAAAGTTCGGTGATTTCTTCCTATGCATACATCGGAAAAGCACCAACACACCGTTTCGGCACCGGAGCGAAGGCCCACTGTGGCGCTGTGTACTCCGTGCCTCCGGACACGCTCCGGAGAACCGGTGTTCGGTCAGGACAAGATTTTGGGCGAAGCGCCGGAAAATTCCCCAGACCAGCAGAACCAGCAAAAATCTGAAAATCCAATTTCAAGCTACGTGCCTGGGCCTGAACCACCAAGAAAAAAAATTATTGGCAATTCTGAAAATCCTTATACTCATACCGGGCAACATTCAGGTATGATCAAGCACGCCCACATTTTTTTTTTGGCGGGGCGATCAGACTGTGGCTACCCAGTTCATTCATTTATTTCTCTCTCTCTCTCTCTCCCTCCTCGCGACATGCAAGGAGGCACGGACGCATGTCTGGATAGGTTCGGTGTCACATGCGTGGAGAGCTCCGCTTCCGGACACCACCCTGCAGCACATCGGAAGGAAGGGGGGCACCAAGCAGGGCGCAGGGTGTGTGGCAGCCAGACAAAGGAGAGAGCCCTGTCGGCTTTCCGCTAGAGCACATACGCGACATGGCAGAGCGTTTCGCCCATGGCGGTGGATACGGTGCTCTTCTGGTCAACCTCACGGCTGACACTGGAAAGCTCTTCATACAGGGCGCTGGGGAGCTGCCACAGCAGGTCGTGGTCTTTATTGGAATCCGAGGCATCGATCACCTGCTGGATGAGATGGTTAGGATCCACGGAGGGGGACTCCGTCACACGAGCCTCAACCGCTTCGATGAGCTTCAGGCTCTCCGTGACAAATGTGCTGATCCCTTTCATCGTTGTCGTCGCAGTTGCCGTCTTCAGGTATTCCGCAACCCTCTCCGAGAGCGAGGTGAACACATCCTTATACCGAACCATGTCATACACCAATGCCACCAGATGGTCCTGCGAGTAGAGAACAGTCGGTTTGCGCAGCAGCAGCTTGAATAGGTGGTACGACCGCTTCACAAGCCCACGTGACATCTGAGATTCACCGAGGGGGGACTTCAGGCTCGCCTTCAGAACCTGGAGGAGTTTCTCGAAGAGGTGGGACCAGTCCCATGCGATCTTCTTCTGCGAATCCATCTGCTGCACCACCAGGTGGATCAGGGCATCCAACGCAAGCTCATAATACTCCAAGGCATAGAGCGACGGGAGGTGAGTCGAGATGAAGGCATCCACCAGAGAGAAGACAGTCCCCGCGGCAGCCCCGCTGAGGCTCGCCGCGGAGTCCTTCACGGGGCACCCTCGGGAGGCTTCCACCTTCCATGCGCTGCCGAGCACCTTGCCTGTCGCGTAGAAGTGGATGCGCAGCTCGCTGCTGCTCTCAAACAGCTCGCGGGCAACACGGCTCTGCCGGAGGAGGTGGCACCACGTCAGGAGCACGCCCCCCGTTGCATTCTTGACGTGGGGGTGTTTGCTGAGGTGCAGCACAATGCTGGTTGTCAGGAGGAGCTCGAGGAAGAGGTAGGAAGAGGACTGCAGCACCTCGCCCTTCTTCTGTGCGGTGTCCAGCAGGAGGAAGGCGTCGGAGAGCCCTGCGTTATTCCGGTGCGACCTGTCGTGCGCGCGGAGGTAGGCAAACTGCTCGCGTGTGTCCACCTGGCATGACACGAGGAGGTCGACAAATTCCGACAGCGGGGCAGAGGGCGATGCCGCCTCCGCCACCACCATCAGCGACGCGCTGAGCAGCGCAGGCACCGGGGCATACACCGGGGAGCTGGGGTGGAATTCGGGGAAGAGGGCCTCAAACTCCTCCTGCTCCGTCTGGGTGTTCCCCCCTCCGGAGGGCGGGGCGTTGATCCTCCCGTAGTACCGCTGCACCGCAAGGTCGTCCGACGCCTTCCCCTCCGAGCCCCCCTTTGCCGCATCCCCGCCGCCGCCACCACCCCCGGAGATATAGCTCATCCAACCCATCAGCATGCCTGAACCCATGCTGCCCGACATGCTGAGACTGCCGCTCTGCGTCTGCTGTATGATGCCCCTGTTGTATGCGTGGAGGCAGAATTCGATGAGGCGTGCCAGCCCCTGCACGGGGCCGCCACCGGTGCCCCCGATGAATGCGGCAACGGCGTTCCGCTTCGACCCCCCCGGGAGGAGGCTGTGCTCCCGGGCGTGGCTCACCATCACCGCGAAGACCTGCAGCACGTTCAGCTCGAATCTCTCCGGGTGGCGCGAGCGCAGCGGGACTGCCGTGGGGCCAACCGACTCCCCATAGCTTGAGAACACGGTTGCAAAGAGAGAGCTCTGCTGGAGGATGGACACAGGCAGCTCCAGGAGGCAGTTCAGCGCTGTATCCGCCTGAGAGCAGATGATGCTCTTCAGAGCTTCCGAAGCGGCATGCTTGAGGCGCAGGACATGCGTCGCCTGGGCTGGGTCCCTCGGTGAGTCACTCTCCAACACCATGGCTGTGGCACGGATCAGTCCTCCATAGAATGAGCTGCCGTCGCCCTGCCCGCATGTGATGCGGATGACGTCCACTGCATAGGAGGTGTAACCTGTCTTGGAGAGGATTCCACGGAGGATAGCGGCGATGGTTTCGAAGGCACGTAGCCTGCGTGTGGGGTTTGCGGCGGAGTCGCAGGCGACCTGCTTGGCGCGGTTGAGGAAGAGGGGGAGGGTGGCGCTGACCCCGCCCGATACCAGCTCCGCTTCGGTGAGCATCCCGAGGCAGTGGAGGATGTGGGGGGAGTCGACGCGGAGGAGCCAGAACTCATCCCAGCTGGGGACAGCGCCCTCAGGGTCCTTTCCGTCAAAAACGCTTTCGTAAACCCCGCAGACGATGCTCTTCAGCGCAGCCTTCGGCGCGACCTTCAGCTTGGCTGCGCTTCCATGAGGCGTCCGCCCGCCCCCCTCCTTCCTCAGCCACTTCGTAAACCTGCTCGACGCCCCCGCCCCGCCTTTGTCCTGCTTCCCCGAAAGGGATCCCGCTTGAGGCGCCATACCTCCTCCCCCCACACGCAGGGGCTTCCTGCCAACAGCAACGAATATATAAAGGGTGGGCGAGCAGGAGGAAGAGCGAGGGGAGGGGAGGGGGGGGGGGAAAGGGCGAGCAGGTCCCCCCCTCCCCCCGCCCTCCCCCCTCCTCCGTGCCTCTCGGAGGGGGGTTCAGAGCTCGGGGGGGGGGGGGGGGGTGGCGGTGGTGGTAAGGTGCAAACAGAGTCAGCCTCTGCCTGTCTCGCTCGATGTGCTATGCAGGGTAGTGTCGCAGTGAGCTCGGGTGGGTGGGTGGGCGGGTTAGGGGGGGGTGGGGGTGGGTGGGAAGAGGGTCTGTGTATTTCCCTCCCCCTGTTGAGGGCGTGTGAGTGTGCGTGATGAGCGGCGCGATTGGTCTTGAAGGGGAAATAGGATAGGTTGGGTAGGCTGCTGATTAATCTGTCTCTACCAGGTGCCACCGACGCTTCCCGAAAATGATTCATGTGTGTGTGCCAGTGGAGACCGCAGTGGAAACCAAGAGGAGTGATGCGGGGTGTGTGCGCTGTTGAAACCCAGAAAATTGCAAAGGAGGGTGGGGGGGGTGGGGGGGATGGGGATGGGGGGATTGAGGTCCAAAATACGATGGAGCTCTCACCATTCGTCGAATCAGACAACATCATTTTGTTAAGGCAATAAGAAAAGGGCAAGCATCCCGGCAAGCACAGACACACCCTCCTTCCCCCCGCCCCACCCCTCAGGACATCGAGTTGCCTTGAGAGGGTGCTCGCCACAGCAACACCGGGTTTAGCGTGTGCTTGCTACACTAGCTGCTTTCTGCTTCCGACGCTTCCCGCTCAGGATCATATATTCATGGGTGTGCAGGATGGTGTCGACAACAGTGTTGACACTGTTCGGCCTCCTCCCAGGCTGCCCAGGGGTAGTCATTGTCGCAAAGAGTGCTGGGTGCCGTGTCGCTATGGTGTGCTTGACGAGGGGCGACATGTAGATCGCCAGCTGGACCTGCTCCAGGGTGCAGGGGGTGTCGTCCCCGCCGGAGGTGGACGTGGCCTTCACCGCCGCCTGCAGCACATCCTTCGTTGGGTAGTGCGGAGGCTGCTGGCCGTACAGCGGCTCTGATGCCGACTCCCGGTCCTGCTTGGCAGCGTGTGCGTCGCGCTTGCTATTCCGCGCGAGAATGCACAGCGCATCGATGAGGACGCTCTTCCTGCTGGCCCCAGCCTCCGGCACCTGCAGCCGCTCCAGCTCGTCGAAGAACTCAGGGTAGTAGACATGAGCCGCTATCGCTGTGGCGAGTGTGCCAATCCGTGTGTCGATCACACCTGCGATGTCGTGAACCCGCTTGATGACCGCCTGTGGGAACCCCGGGCAGATGAGGTACACAAGCTGCGAGAACTCATCCAGCCCCAGGGGCTCCGAGAACTCCGCCTCTGGAAAGGCAAGCGAGAACATCAGCCCGAATGCGGCACGGTTGTGATGTGTCGCGGTGATATATTCATACCCCCTGTGCAGCACATGCGTGCCTTTGAGAACAGCAAGGAAGTACTCGCTGAAGAAGTCGGTGGGGCGGTCGTCCCTGCAGTCCAGCAGCTGCCGCACCACATCGTTGAGGTAACACTTCACGTTAAAATGCTGCAGATACTCCTCGCCGCTCAAAGCAAACAGATCCTCACCCATGTCACGCTGAAACAACGTCATGACGCTGC
Organism: Rhynchopus euleeides; assembly: GCA_963210315.1. Classification (NCBI taxonomy): domain Eukaryota; phylum Euglenozoa; class Diplonemea; order Diplonemida; family Diplonemidae; genus Rhynchopus; species Rhynchopus euleeides. Next base: position 1,287,772 of record OY723248.1, on the reverse strand, counting down.
CGGTCACTCCCCTCTGTGTAAATACGCCGCCTGCAGAAGCAAGCAGACACTGTGTATAGGGTTACACACCCGATACAATGCGCTCTGCGCACCTGTGGTGATTCAAGGGTGGCACTGCCACGATGACTCATCGTGAACAGGTGTGTGGACCAATGGCAGGCCCGGACAGGATGGGACGAGACAATCCGTAAGCCAGAGGAGAAGGGAGGGGTGGTGGGGTGGGGAGCAGTACCGCCTCACCTGTGTCCATTCTGCCACTGCTTCCGTGTTTCAGCTGGTTCTAACGCCCAGGCCAGTCAGTGCGGGGGAGGGGGCGGTTGCCTGCAATACGGATTGCTTCGACAGCACCCTGTGTTTTTCTCTTATCATGGGGGGGTAGGGGGCAGGGTGGGGTGGGGTGGGGTGGGGTGGGGGGACCTTCTTCCTCTTCAGCGGCAAATAAAATAGTGCTGGCAGGTTTCTGTTGCGTTTGGCAGCAGTGTTTGTTTCGTTCCTCTTGCACACAACACACACACATGAGCCAGCCAGATACGGGAATCTGGGGTGAACACTTGCTTCTTGGGACCCCGGGCTCACTGCCGGGTCTACACTGTGCCTTGAGATAGGACACACCAACCCAGAAAACGTTTTGTTTGGTTACCCTTCTGTCTAAAGGCCCAACCAGAGCAACACAAGCAGATATAAAAAAAATCGGGGAGCCGTCAGCATCATCAAAAAACAGATGACGCGAGAGATCTGCCACCCACCTATCCCCCCCCCCCTAGGGGGGGTCAACAGGCCTCTGGCTAATTCTGGGGCCGGACTTAACGTTGGGCCGGAGGGGGGGGGGGGGCACGGTGGGATCTTGTAAATTTTACATGTATAACTACAAGTATATACATGTATTATACATGTATAATACTTGCATGTCAACTATTATACATGTATAATACATGTAAATGCCTGAAATATACATGTAAAATACATGTATATCAAGTAAAAATACAAGTATAATACTTGCATGTCAACTATTATACTTGTATTTTTACTTGATATACATGTATTTTACATGTATATTTCAGGCATTTACATGTATTTTACATGTATAATACTTGTCATGCAAGTATTATACATGTAAAATACTTGCATGACAAGTAAAATACTTGCATGCAAGTAAAATACATGTATTTTACTTGCATGCAAGTATTTTACTTGTCATGCAAGTATTATACATGTATTTTACTTGTCATGCAAGTATTTTACATGTATAATACTTGCATGACAAGTATTATACCGTATACGTAAATATTTTGGAACGTAAATATTATGGAACGTAAATATTATGGAACGCTGGTGGGTTGGCGTTCCAGATTTTTTTCGTTCCATAATATTTACAGGGCTTTCTGCGACTCGGGGACTTGGACCAGGTGATCGGACGGCGTACAGAGTCCCTGACGAGACCTACTCGTGCACTTTTCGCGCGATTCCTGACGCAAGCCGTCCTCACCACCGAGTGGCCCAACTGGCCCTGTAAATATTTTGGAACGTAAATATTATGGAACGGACCATAGTAGATAGGGTTAACCCTAGACCCAACCCTACCCAACCCTAGGGTCAGGGTTGACCCTAGACCCTACCCAACCCTAGGGTTAGGGTTAACCCTTGACCCAACCCTAGGGTTAGGGTTAGGGTTAACCCTAGACCCTACCCAACCCTCGGGTTAGGGTCAGGGTTGACCCTAGACCCTACCCAACCCTCGGGTTAGGGTTAGGGTTAACCCTGGACCCTACCCAACCCTGGGGTTAGGGTTAACCCTTGACCCAACCCTAGGGTTAGGGTCAGGGTTGACCCTAGACCCTACCCTAGGGTTAGGGTAGGGTATAGGGTTAACCCCAACCCTGATCCGAGGGTTGGGTCGGGTCTAGGGTTCACCCTGACCCAAACCCGAACCCTAGGGTAGGGTTGGGTCTAGGGTGAACCCTAACCCTAGGGTCGGGCAGGGTCTTGGGTTAACCCCCAACCCTAACCCTCGGGTTGGGTAGGGTATAGGGTTAACCCTAACCCTAGGGTTGGGTTGTGTATAGGGTTAACCCTAACCCTAACCCTAGGGTAGGGTTGGGTCTTGGGTTAACCCTAACCCTAGGGTTGGGTTGGGTATAGGGTTAACCCTAACCCTAGGGTGAGGGTAGGGTATAGGGTTAACCCCAACCCTAACCCTAGGGTTGGGTAGGGTATAGGGTTAACCCTAACCCTAGGGTAGGGTTGGGTCTTGGGTTAACCCTAACCCTAACCCTAGGGTAGGGTTGGGTATAGGGTTAACCCTAACCCTAACCCTAGGGTTGGGTGGGGTATAGGGTTAACCCTAACCCTAGGGTTGGGTAGGGTATAGGGTTAACCCTAACCCTAGGGTGAGGGTAGGGTCTGGAGTTAACCCCAACCCCAACCCTAGGGTTGGGTAGGGTCTAGGGTCACCCGTAACCCTCGAAATCGGGCCCAAATCGCCAAAATGGGCACCCCTCGAAAAAAAAATTCGAAAAGGTCCCCCTACCCACACCTGGAAATTACCAAAAAATCTGGGACCCCGGCGGCCCCAACCCTAGGGTAGGGTACACGGTGGGATCTTGTAAATTTTACATGTATAACTACAAGTATATACATGTATTATACATGTATAATACTTGCATGTCAACTATTATACATGTATAATACATGTATATGCCTGAAATATACATGTAAAATACATGTATATCAAGTAAAAATACAAGTATAATACTTGCATGTCAACTATTATACATGTATTTTTACTTGATATACATGTATTTTACATGTATATTTCAGGCATTTACATGTATTTTACATGTATAATACTTGTCATGCAAGTATTATACATGTAAAATACTTGCATGACAAGTAAAATACATGTATAATACTTGCATGACAAGTAAAATACTGGCATGCAAGTAAAATACATGTATTTTACTTGCATGCAAGTATTTTACTTGTCATGCAAGTATTTTACATGTATAATACTTGCATGACAAGTATTATACATGTAAAATACATGTAAATGCCTGAAATATACATGTAAAATACATGTATATCAAGTAAAAATACATGTATAATAGTTGACATGCAAGTATTATACTTGTATTTTTACTTGATATACATGTATTTTACATGTATATTTCAGGCATATACATGTATTATACATGTATAATAGTTGACATGCAAGTATTATACATGTATAATACATGTATTATACTTGTAGTTATACATGTAAAATTTACAAGATCCCACCGTGTAGGGTAGCCCCCCCCCCCCTCCCCCCCCCGGCACGGAGAAACTTAACGTTCGACCCGAATTAGCCAGAGGCCTGGGGGTCAAATGCCACCCTTTTACGTGGACAAACACGATTTTTCAAAAAACCGGCGCAGAGGCCCCAAAGCCCCCGTAAACCCTCCAAACCCCCCCAGATCGGTCCGGAAACCCATCGAACCCCACTTTTCCACCATTCCGGGCACCTCAGGTGCCCGAATTGGGGTACCTAAATTTTGTGCCACCGTTTGGTACCGGACAGTGCCACTGTGTGGGAGGTTGGAAAAGAAAATGCCCCAACACACCACATCTGAGGGTTGCAATGCATGTTGCTTGCCAACCACGTCATCCGGTGGGTGTCAGGCGCTATGTAGGTGGCATTAGCCAGGTCTTCGATGAGTTCTGGCTTGTATATGTACCTCCCTGCCACCATGCACCGGGAGGCTGCCTGTAGGTACGGAACAAGTCCAGATGGTCGTGTGATTCCTGTGCAGCAGTGCTCCACAACCGGGATGTGTTGACAACGACTGTTGCAACACGAGCTGTACATTCCGGGAACACACGAAGTGCGCTGTCGTGGTACCCATTGTGCCAGAATTGGTAGTTGCTGCGGTCTACTTTGCCTGGCCCAAGAGCACTGGTACTGAACGGTGCAATATGCGTGGCGAGGTGAATGCAACGGAAGGGCGCAAAGTCAATACAGCTCTCGGATGGCGGGTGGTGGTGCCACTAGTGTGTGACGTTCACTCGAGGATACAACGCATCACAATGAATCAGCAACCGTGGACCGAGTACAATACGCTCTCTGTGGCTGGTGTGGGGGACAAAGGCAGTGCCTGTGCCGCAGGCAGGGAGGTACATATACAAGCCAGAACACATCGAAGACCTGGCTCATGCCACCTACATAGCGCCTGACACCCACCGGATGACGTGGTTGGCAAGCAACATGCATTGCAACCCTCAGATGTGGTGTGTTGGGGCATTTTCTTTTCCAACCTCCCACACAGTGGCACTGTCCGGTACCAAACGGTGGCACAAAATTTAGGTACCCCAATTCGGGCACCTGAGGTGCCCGGAATGGTGGAAAAGTGGGGTTCGATGGGTTTCCGGACCGATCTGGGGGGGTTTGGAGGGTTTACGGGGGCTTTGGGGCCTCTGCGCCGGTTTTTTGAAAAATCGTGTTTGTCACCCCCATTTGACCCCCCCTACCCCCCCCCTCCCCTCCCCCTCCCCCCCCAGCCCAGCATCCGGTGTGTGCGGCAACCCAACACGACGAAAGCTGGGAACGTTGCTGATTGCCGGCAAGGAGGATCGACACCTCCAAGCCGTTGGGACGGGGGTGGTGGGGGGCAAAGGAACCAAATCATATTAAACCCGATGAGTCTCAGTCCTAGCTATATCCCTGCCCTTCGGAGAGAGGCGTGGGCATGGCGGTGTGGGTGAGGGAGTGAGTGTTGGGATAGGGTGGTGACGAGGCGGAGGTGAATTGGATGGTGTCCAGGGGCAGCCTGTTCTCTTCCTGTGTCTATGTTTGTATGTGTGTGTTGATCACTTTTTAAGGTGGGTTAACCCTGCACGGGTCCTAGCCCACCACCATTGTATGTGTGTGTGTGTGTGCCCACAGTGGGGATCACGTCAAGAGCAGGCGCTCGGTGCGCTCACCTATAAAAAGAGTCACATGTGTGTGCGTGTGTTTGTTGGGGGGTGAGGGGTTAGGTGGAACAGAGAGAGATGCGCCCTTATTGGAGGCGGTGCCATGTTTTCTCCTATTTTTTTTGCCACAAATCCGTCCCCGCCTCCACTCCCTTTCTCTCGTTGGTTGGCGCGTCTTGAGGTGCATGCTCTGCAAAACTTTTAGTGGCCTGTATCCCAAGAGGCTGAAGGGGGTGAATGCAATTGGCAGCTTTAATATTGCGGGCATTGCCTCTGCAGAGTTTTGTGCATGCACCCAATTTTGCTTTTTGTGCAGGAGCGGCCAAGGGATGGCGGCCAAGTGCCTGCCACACACCGAGGGTAGCATCCCAACAGGCGAGAGATTGTAAGAGAGGTTGGAACGTGAACAGGGCGACTGTGTGGAGGTATCGACCAAGGCGGTGAGGGTGGGCGGTGGCGGGTGGTGGTGCTGGCGGGATACGGGAGGGATGAGAGTGGTGACTTCTCCCAAGCAAATCCTCCCAAGGCTTCAGCCGTTATACTTTTTGCTATCACTCCTGAGGAGCACGGCGGTGTCACCCACATGCACGGAGGGTCAATAATTGACGGACCAACCGCATGCGGAGCCCCCAAAGATCGAACAGGCAGCGACATTCAAGCCATGCATGTGCATGAGTGAACGTACGATGGTGCGAGTTGATTCCCGCCTGGTCAAACTGGGCGCCTGATTTGTCACGCCGTGGCAAAGTTCGTGTGAAGAGTAAAAAATGTTGGACTCCGAAAGAGATAAAATGAAGGTAGGTGGGGGCCTGTGGCTGAAGACAAAATGTAACGGGACCGTTTTATCGCAACAAGGAAACAAAAGCCTCCTCAATTATTGCGTTCGGGTCTTGGCCACACCTTGGGCCGTGCCCCAGCTGGGGGGGTTCTGTCTGTGTTTTTATGGGATACGTTGTGAGTGGCCATGAAACATGTGGATATGCTCGCTGCTGCGACTGTCAGAACATCACGTTCCAAACATGTGATGGAGATGCACGAACATCGTGATAGCACCAGAGGCAAGAACCGACTTGCCGCACGACTGCCTGATGGAGATTCGCCTGGCCTGCTGCCACAGATGCAGAAGACAGGTCAATGTCACATGTAGGCACCTGCAAACTTCGAGAACACGCGAAGCAAGTCACAGGCTACCTCCGCACTGCCCACCGAGCAGACTGCCAGGCTACTGCTCCGCGCTGTAGGGTGGTAGTGGTGGTGGTTCTCGGAACAGTGCCAGCCATTGTCCCCGAAGATTCAGCCGCACATGAGTAGCACACGTGCTTGACACAGACACACAAGTTGATTCGTTGAAGGCTCTCGGACCAACAGTTTCTGGGAATACCCAGAATCGCATGCGAAGCTGCATACCTGAAGTCGTCCATGGCATCCTGCAGGAAGTCGTCACCGTGGCGTGCAGGGTCGTAAACCCCGTCCCCGACGGAGTCGCAGTGCGCACGCCACCAATCAGGGAACCCCGGGGTGTTGCGCTGGAAGTCCTTGAATGTGTCCACCAGCGAGCTTCCATTCGACTCCCCACGCCCCCTGCTGCTGCCGCCGCCACCGCGCCCCGACCCGCCACCACCACGTCCCCTGCCCCCTCCTGACACCACACCCTGCGCACGGTCGAGGTGCAGACGTGTGTACTCACACGCCTTCTCCAGGAAGGAGGTGTCATGCAGCAGAGGGTCGTACCTGCTGTTGCCGTGCTCGTCACAGTAACGGCGCCAGATGGTCCTCCCACCTGCACGTGTCATGTCCTTGATGTCAGCGACAAGGTGCCCCGCACGCCGCATGTGCGACAGGGCACGCGCCAGGAAGCCATCGTCAAAGCGCTTCGGGTCGCGCGTCCCATCGGAGTTGTTGTCACAGTACTCCACCCACGCCTTGTGCGCCACAGGGTCGGTCTTCTGCTGCTCCTTCACCTCATACACCAGATGGCTTTCATTCGTCCCCTCGTCGTACCCACCCCTGCCCTGCGGGCGGCGTGTGGGGCCCTCGAAGGCATCCACCGGGGGACCCTCGGGGCACGCAGTCTCCAGCAGCTCAAGGCCGCTCTTCAGGAACTCCAGGTCGTAGAGGCTGGGGTCGTAACGCGTGCCGTCGCCGTGGTCATCGCAGTACTTCTTCCACGCGTCACAGGCGTCGGGAGACGCGCGCTGGTAGCTCTTCACCTTGGTGGCAAGCTTCTGCTTCTCCACCTCCCCCTGCGGCAGCCCGATGGTCTTTATCGCCTCCATCAGGAAGGTGATGCTGTGCCTGGCAGGGTCGGCTCTGCCGTTGCCAAATGTCTCGCAGTACTCTGCCCACGACTTGCTCCAATCGGGGTTGGTACGCTGCGCGTTCTTAATGAGGCTCGTCATCTCTGCCGTCCCCTCGTCCACATAGGGGCGGCCCCCCCTGCCACCCCACCCGTGCCTTCCCTTCCCCGACATGGTGCACTCAACAGATGCTGTGTGCGCCTGGGTGTGAATGATGTGGCTTGCATTTGTGACGTGAAAACAGTGACAAATCCTACGATAAAATCTGTCCATCTCAAGGGGTTGTCGTTCTGCAGAGCGGGGTGGGGTGGGGGGTATTGAAATCGAGACAGGGTGGGGAAGAGGGGTGAGAATATAACTCTGGCGACTCGGGCCATCCCGCCTGCCCCTGATCCATCACGCCACAGTGCCCGCTTAGATACCCAACCCCGCCACAGGGGAGGTGGGGGCGCGCGAGGAGGGGGCGGTATGAAAATACCGTACCCCCCTCCCCGTTCCCCCCTTCCGTGAGCCGGGTTCGCCCCAGCCAGCTCGTGGGTGAAAGGGATGCAGAGAACAGATGAAACAGAAAGGCATATTGGCACCGCTGTGCTAACAGCAATAAAGGCTTGCCGCAGTGTTATATAGTTATGCGGAGCTGCCTCTGAGCAGCCATTCCCTGATGCCCGGAGTGCAAAGCGTGACTTCAGGCCTGCTCCACGCTAGGTGGCGAGGTGCCGGATTGATTGGGAACGCCGTTTCCTCTCAGGCCGTGCACCCATTAGTTTTGCGACTGCACGGAAGTGGTCCTCCATGCGCATTGTCCCTTTCACAAACCCGAGGCTGCAGCGTATGTTATTTGACTTCTCCGCATTCCCCTGCTTGTGCGACAGGTCGAGCGCCTGGGTCAGGAAGTCTGATGCGTTTGCCCACTCCTTCTTATCGGATGACAGCATCCCGAGCTGCTCATAAGCCTCGCACGAGGCAACGGTGTCATGCAGGTCGTTCGAGAGCTCGAGGTTTCGCTCAACGCACACCTTCGCTGTCGAGTGGTCCCCCTGCGATCGCTCCATCAGAGACAGGTTTGCCAGGGCGAGCGACTCGGCCTGCTTATCCTGCGCCCTCACTGCGAACTGCAGCGCCTCCTTGTGGTGCCCGATGCTTGTCTTGAGGTCGCCCATCAAGCCTGTGATCAGCCCCATGTTGGTATGCGCAATGAACACCCCTGCGGCATCCGCGATGTCGCAGTGCTGCTGGTGGTACTGCAGACTGCGCCGCAGCGACTCGTCAGTGCCGATCTCCTGGAACACGATGCCAAGGCAGTTCAGCGACTTCGCTTCACCCTGCGTGGTGTAGGCCAAGGTGGGAGGCGGGGTGGGTGGATGGATGGCCGGATGGGCACAGGTAAGCACAGATAAGCACAGGTAAGCACTCCTCCTGGAAAGGAGGGACGGCTTGCTGTGCCGCTGCGGTTTGTTGCGCAGGAATCAGCAACACCAAAGGGAGATACCTGGAGATCGTTGAGGCGGCGGCAGATGTTGAGATATTTCTGGAAGTAGGGGACAGACTTATCCAACGACTCCCTGTGGCCATGGGTGGGGGTGGTGGTGCCAGGAAGCGGAGTGCCGTTCGAGCCATGCAGGGGACCGGATAGCGGGTGTTAATCTGGAACAACGGCTGATGGGCGTTCGTGATTTCTCAGAGGAGTCAAATGTGGGATTTGGATGCGAATGGATATGCCTGCCCTCACACAGCAGAAGCTTTGCGTCTGCAAATCAGGAAGGGGAGAGAAGAACCAGCGGGTACTCGTCGATCGCGAGAACACCCCAACAATTACACCTGCCGCTCGCTGCTGGTTGGGTGAGCCAACCAACAACACTCACACAAAACCGCCACAGTGCACACCTCTTCTGAGCAAGCAGCTCGGCAATCTTGTAATACGCATGTCCCTCCATGCGTGCCTTGCCTGCACGTTGGCAGGCTTCAGCGAGCAGGTGGAAGTCGTGGAAGGTCATGGGCTTGGCTTGGCAGTGGGTATGCACGATCATCCCGACACTGACCTTGGCGCGCAGGTCGGGGCGGTAGGGCACATGGATGGGGCGCCCAATGGCCCCGGATGTCGTTGGTGCTGGGGGGGCAGGCGGAGCCGTGGCTGTCGCAGGGACAGGCGACGACATCCGGTGCGGGGGTGTGGGGGAACGCACGCCCTGCCCGATGTGCAGCAGCTCCTCTTCAAACCCTGCGTCGGGGTCAGGCACCTCGGCCGACCGGGGGCGGTACTTCGACTGCGACGCCACCAAGGTGTCGCTCTCCATAGGCATCGCACTCAGAGGACGCCGCTTTCCGCCACTCGGCTCAAGATTTGCCCGCACACGGGCAGGAGTATTCTTCGCCAAAATCCCCGGCAGCACAAACGATGACATCGGCCTCCCCGGTTGTGCCGAGGTAGCCCTCACACTGTACGTCGCATTGCGGACACTTGTTCGGCTCCCAGGCCGACTCCTCGTGCCTGTGTCGAGCATGTCTGCAGGGTGTATGTGTGTGTGCACCACCTCCCTCACTCCAGAGGGACAATTAAAGAGGGACCCGGCGTAGACACAGGCAAAATCCACCACCCGAAAAGTAAGTCGGGAAGACACGGGGCCGGGGGATCGAGCAGCGGGGATACAGTGCGCCCATCTATTCTGCCACGCCACTCACATACTACACGAAGGGCACCCCCCCACCCCACCCCACCCCACCCCCCACACACGACACCTCCACTGCCACACACACCCTCACCGCGGACTCCAGGCAGGCGGGGCACTCCGCTGCGGCAGGGACGTGCAACGCGGCTCCCTCTCGTAGAGGCTCACCCAACCCGGCGCCCGCTCCTCCGGGGCCGCATAGGGGGAGTAGGGGAACCGCCCGAACATCACGCTGTCCCGCATCACCTCACGCCCGTGCGCACGCGCCGCCCGGTCGTGCTGCGCCTGCACCCAACCCTGCTGCTCACGCGCCTCCTCCGGGATGTGGTGGAAGAGCTGCTGGTGCACCGGGTCCGCCAGCTCGACACACGCCAGGCCTGCCTCACACACATGCCGCAGGGGGCAGGGGTAGGTACACCCCCCTGGGCAGAGCCCCAGGAAGTGCCAATACGCCACCGCATGCCGTGCACTCCGCAGCTCGGGGCAGCGCGCCCCCAGGGGGCATTCGTGAAGGTATGCCGCGCAGTGGAACCGATCCCCCAGCAGCCGGCACACCCCGCCGAACTGCGGGCACACGGGGCGCTGCTCTGCAAGGGGGGACCTGCCGAGGCCCGACCTCTCTGGGGCCGCAGCCCCACCCTGCGCGATGGGGTGTGCGCGCAGGGCGTGCAGCTGCCGCAGCTTCGCCTCCACAGCGGCAGGCGACGCGCTGCGGGGGGCTGGCGCTGCCTCCCCACGCGCCCCGCGCGTGGGGGGTGACGGCGTGCGCTGGCGCCGCCCGACCCCCATGCTGGCAACGGGCGGAGGGGGGGAGGCTGCGGCAGCAGCACCGGGGGGCTGCCGGGGGTTGGAAGCGCTGGCCCCTGCCTTGCCGCTCCCCCCCGCAGGCGGGTGGCCCGCGGTTTTCACCCGCCCTACCCGGGGAGGGGGCATGGCGGCGGCGGTGGTGGTGGTGGTGGTGTGTCATGTCGTGCCGTGCCGTGTCTGGTTCCCGTGGTTCAACCCCTCGCTGCCGCCCGGCTTATCCGGGGGAGAAAATGACGAGGAGGGGGGGGGGGTGCGGGGAGTGGATAGGCTGCATGGGACTTCTCGTCTCTTCACCCACCCCCCAGCATCTTGGCACACAATAGGGACCCCCTCCCCCCCCCCCCCCATCGTCGTATTTCACCCTTCTTTGTTGAGAAAGAGGGAGAGGGAGGGCGGGGCGGGGGTGTGTGTGGGGTGTTGATTCCTGTTTAGTTCCGGGTTGTTCTTTCACCCCCTAGACCTCCCCCCTCCCCCCCCCACCCGTGTGCCCCGCTGCTGCCAACACCCCACTCCCCCGGTAACCCCCCCCCCACCATTCCATCCTCTGGCACAACATTCCCTGGCCGATAACAAAGGGTTCTTCTCCAGGAAATATAACTTCCCCAGCTCAAAAGGGCTAAAGGGGGGAGAAGAACCGTCACATATAGAGGGGGGGTCTCCGCTGTCGGTTGGCATATTTTAAGTGATTTCTTTGGGGGTAGAAGTTCGGCGATTTTGTTCTCCCCACCTACCCACCCCCCCCCCACAAAACATGCACGGTGGGATCTTGTAAATTTTACATGTATAACTACAAGTATATACATGTATAATACATGTATATGCCTGAAATATACATGTAAAATACATGTATATCAAGTAAAAATACAAGTATAATACTTGCATGTCAACTATTATACATGTATTTTTACTTGATATACCGTAAACGGAAATATTGTGGACCGTAATAAAGGTGAACCGTACTATAGGTGGACCGTAAAAAAGATGGAACAAATGGGATTTTTCCGGAACTTGGAACATTTTTACGGTCCACCTATTTTACGGTTGGGATAGTGGACTTGGCGGTTTTTTTTACGAATTCCTTCGACGAAGTCGCGAAGGAACCAAGGAAATCGCACGACTGAAGCTGCAGGATTAACACCGCAGGGCCTCAACACAGAGTGTGCGCTCACCATCGTCCGGGAACTGTTCTCCCACAGTTACTGCAGGGTGTACTACACTAAAGGAGTACGATTTCCCTGAATTTTCCGGGCACTGATTCACGAATTTACATCTGGAGGGAGCCCGGTGGTCTCAGCTTCTGTCTGCGCGCCCTGCCGTACTGTGGCTGCTTTTGTGGGCTCGTGCAGCAGGTTCTACTTTTACTTCTACCGGAACGCTCCTTGCATGGTACTACACTTCTCGAGGTGTGGTGGTGGGTGAGTCTCGAGGTGAGTGGTGGTGATCGTGCCCTTTCCACACGCAGGGAGGACTTGCTTCTCTTGCTGGTGTTGGTTGCGGTGGTGGAGGGAGGGTCCAAAGCTGGGAGGTCGGGAGGCCTACGTGCGGGAGTCTGCGGCGTGGAGGCCGCAGTCCGCGCCCCGCAACCCACCAGCCCGCGGGCGAAAATCGCATTGTCTTTTCCATATTCAGTCCCAATAAATGGTGGACCGTAAAAAAGATGGAACGTTTGGCCTTTTTTTGGGAACTTGGAACATTTTTACGGTCCACCCTTTTTCCGTTTACGGTACATGTATTTTACATGTATATTTCAGGCATTTACATGTATTTTACATGTATAATACTTGTCATGCAAGTATTATACATGTAAAATACTTGCATGACAAGTAAAATACATGTATAATACTTGCATGACAAGTAAAATACTTGCATGCAAGTAAAATACATGTATTTTACTTGCATGCAAGTATTTTACTTGTCATGCAAGTATTTTACATGTATAATACTTGCATGACAAGTATTATACATGTAAAATACATGTAAATGCCTGAAATATACATGTAAAATACATGTATATCAAGTAAAAATACATGTATAATAGTTGACATGCAAGTATTATACTTGTATTTTTACTTGATATACATGTATTTTACATGTATATTTCAGGCATATACATGTATTATACATGTATAATAGTTGACATGCAAGTATTATACATGTATAATACATGTATTATACTTGTAGTTATACATGTAAAATTTACAAGATCCCACCGTGTGGGAGGGCTAGAATCGCACCCCCAAAAAAATGCGCTCGTCAGCACCGTAGCGAAGACCCCCAGAATACCAACAATGTGTACATGAGTACAGAACGGAGCAAGAGTAACCGACCGAAAAAGTATACGACGCGGGAGGTGAGGGGAAGGGGAGGAAGCGGGGAATGGAATATATATCGAGAAAAAAAGGCGTAAGTCGAAGTGGGGAAGGAGGTGAATGGAGAAGGGGGGGGGGTGGGGGGCAATGTGGTTAGAAAGGCACAATACACACGGCTGACCTGGTTCTTTTTAAAGGCTGGCCGGGCGGTGGGTGGGGCTCCCTGCATAAAACCATGCCCCGCCACCCCCAGGTTTCGGCGCGGCACTGAGCAGCGACACGCCAGCAATCACATCCCTTCAGACCCAGAGTCGGCACACCACCTCGATTCTTTGGAAGCCACTGAGATCCGAATCGCTACCACCCACACACAAATTCATGGCACCACTGCCCCCCTCCCCCTCCCTCCCCCCGACACCCCTCACTGCGGATGCAGCAGAGGTGCACGCCAACAACGGGGGGGGGGGGTAGTGAAATCGAATTTGAAGGGCCCCGCCAACAACGGGGGGGGGGGGGGGGGTGCAACCAGGCTCGGGCAGGCACGTCGCCACACAGCGGCGGCAGCTAATTTTTACCCATCCACCACCGCTGGCACAGCCCCTCCTTTGCAGCAGCGGAGGGCCCACCGAACAGCGTTCTCTTGATGGTCTATGCCGTCATCACACACAAGAAACGCACTCAACTCATCTCCCCCACCCAATGCATATGGATTCTGACATGAAATACAACAAATAATACACACAGTGGGGGGGAGGGAGGGGTCTTGTTGCCGAAAGTGAAGGCGAGACAACGGGGGGTGGGGTCGTAAAGTCGAGAAAAGGTAAGGTTTTCTCCAAAGGGGGGTGGGGGGGTGGGGGGCGGAAGGAGTCAGATTGATATATAGGAGATCAATGGAGCTGCAGAAGGTCGGGGTACAAAGAAGGGGGGGTGGGTGGGGTATGTCCCTGTGCTTCACCATACCCACAACCACCGCTGCCGTCACCGCTACCATCCTCTTGGCTCAAAGTTTAAGCCAATCGCGTCCGAAACTCAGTGAGAGGATGGATGCAGGGGATGGAGATGGGGGGGTGGGTGGGTGGGTCGGTGGGCAAAGAAAATACCCCCCAACCCGCTGTGGCCACACTGCGTCTGGGTGGCTCCATTGTCTTTCAGGTTGCTCCGCAGTTGGTCGCCCCCACGTGACCTCCTCATCACACCGTCCCCTGGTGGGCAGCTATTCTTTCGAGCTTCTCTGGACTTTACTTAATTTCGGTTGGGCCGATCTGTGATTTGCGACCTGAGCGATCCCAGAGATCGAGCTGAGAACTGAGAACTGATTCAGCTGTGCACGGCATGCCATCCAGAGGGCGGGTCCATATTTCAGTGGCGACGCACGTATCATCCGGCGTGCCGAATTTAATGATATTTCCTGTGTGCAAGGCATGAGGCACACAGATTCTCTGGCTGTGGCAAAGACACTGGAGATCGTGTCAAAAGCAATATCGCATGGTACGGTTTCCCTCTAACAAGGGATTTCATGTGGAGGTCCTGTGCGGACTATATCGTGTAGTTTGCAGTGTGCATGCGCTGGTACACAGGAAAGATAATTCAATCACATGGCCATCCGCAAAAAAAAAGTTCGCTTTTCATCACACGGCATTGCGGCAAACAGCAAAAAAAAAGCAGAAAAGAGAAGAAAAAGAAAGGTCGGGCCGAACACACAGTGGTGTGTCAGACCCTCCGGATCACGGAACGTGTATCCGAGAACAGGAGCAGCAGCAATACAACACTCACAACAAGAATCGCACTCCTTCCGCTATAATAAGAGAGAACACCCTGCCCAGCAACTGCAAAAAAGGGCAGATCCAGGCTACTTTTCGTTGAGCACACACTCCTGTGTCAAAGGCTGCGGAAGCCCCTGTGAAGTGGCATGCAGGTGCGATCCTTACAAAGCTTCACGTCGTACGATTCCCTTCGCTACTTCGCGACTTCGCTACGCTTCGTCGCTCGGAACTGGTAATGAAAAATCCCGGGCTTCCAACCGCCCCTCGCATCTTGGGCCGTGTCAGGCGCTGCAATGCATCTGCGAGGGGCTGCCACACCTCGACAGGCAACGCAGCGCGGTGGGTGTTGGGCAGTAAATCAGAGAAAGGCAAGGAGAGATGTGGTGTTGATGGAGCCATACCCCCCCCCTCCCCCCCTCCCACCCCCGTTGTGCAAAACAAACCACAGGCTTAGCGTGTATACAATAGGATGTGGCTTGCCGGGGTTCTGTCCCCCCCCCCCCCTCCCCCACCTCCCCTACCCCCCAATATATGCGCATTCCAGCAAATGAATGGGCCTGCCCGTGTTGCTTCTTGTGTGAGAACATCACCCGCCCCCTTATCGAACAGCACTCAATGCCTCAGACCTCGCCACGGTGGACCGGTGGAGATGGAAAGGGCAGGGACAGCCTGGACACGGCACACTTGACTTGCCAGCTGATGCAATCTTCGTTCAGATTTGATCGTTCCGTCAGCAAAGGCAGGGAAGAGGGGGGGGGGGGGGCAGCCAGACATGTTGCAACTTGTTGCAAGGCCAGAGTGAGTATGTGAGTGAGAAGAACGGGGGTTGGGGGGTAGCCTGTTGCATCGATCAGTAGAACAGGCCATGGGTAACAAAGGCCGGGACCGGAGCCCCAAAAGGCCCCGCACATGAGAAGAGAACTCTGGGGGGTTGGGGGTGGTCAGTAGCCTTCCCTGGGTGGGGAAAAAAAGGGTTGCCAATCCCTTTTCTGCCAAAAGAAAAGGCCTCCTTGGCGGGCCCATATTGATCATGCGATTCCCCACAGCAACGTGGGATACTCCACTAGGAAGTGGGCCAGCATCCCCTAACCCAGGAATGCCCGCAACACAGTTGTGAACCTGGGGAGCTCCAAGTTGGAGCCAGCGCCCCACGGCACTGCATTCTTCTTGGGTTTGGCAAACTGTGCCACCAGGGGGGGTTTGATCGTCGAGAGGGAATGGAAAAGTAAATCTCCCAGCACCTTCTCGCAATGTTAGTCCTTTTTGTAGTCACTACACCAGATATGTTGTACAAGGCAGATCAATGCACAACGGGAGGGTGTGTAGCAGTTGTCTGTCAGTGGCTTGGTGGTTGGACCGCAATACAGACCGCAACCGGCCCCTCATGGGCGGTGGTGCATTCGGGGAACGCGCACCCTTCCTTAGGTGCCACCGGCTCGTACCCGTTCACCAATTGGAGGGGCATCAGGTTGTCTACATCGATGTCGCGCACCCTGAAGCGCTCGGCAGTCCTTGGGGCGGCCATCGTGTGAGTGCGAGTGTGGTTATAAAGTTTTAAGGCGGTGTCGCCCTGCACGGGCAGTAGCACCTCCCCTTCAGTATCGCACTCCCGAAGGATTCCCCAACACGACGTGACACCGGTTTCGACGCGTACTCTTCGTACCCCTCCCCCCGGCCGCGTCTCTTCAGCGAAGAACCGGGGATAATCGGACCAGGGCTAGCTAAACCCTGGTGGTGTCACGGGTGGGGTTGGAGAGGGAGAAAAAGGAAGAAATGAAGTTGCGAAAAAGTCAAACACTGACACGTGAAATCAATAAAAAGGGTGGTATATATCGCCCCCTTGCTGCGACGAAGACACTAAATAGTCAGGCCGCTTCAAGAGTCTTGAGGGCTTGAAGGAAGAAACAGGTTGCTGATGAGTCTCAGGAGCAGGCACCTTTTGTCCGCCCACATGACCTTCGCCCGAAGGCGAACCTCGTCCAGCTTGGCTCGATCGCCACAGAGAAGGGGATCATTCTCCGCTGTGGTGAACATCTTAAAAACCGAGGGTGCAGAGGTGGGGCAGCCCACTGGTGCGACAGCAGGCCGCCCCCGGATAGCTATAACTAGTGCATAGGAAGAATACGACGGCACACGCAACAGATGCCGAAGGCACAACGGCGGGTCACTTTTAACCACCAGAGGAGTGGCACTCCCGAGGGGTGGGGAAGGGGGGGTAGTCACAACACTTTCGAAGGAAGAAAAGGGGCAAATGGGATGTTTTGTGCAAGGTAGAAAGGAAGTCACAACATGAGGCAGGGGGGATTGCTCATCAGGCCTGGGGGAATAGAGGGTTTGTGTGTGGTTATGAAGTTTTAAGGCGGTGTCGCCCTGCACGGGCAGTAGCACCTCCCCTTCAGTATCGCACTCCCGAAGGATTCCCCAACACGACGTGACACCGGTTTCGACGCGTGTGAGTGCGAGTGTGTGTGTTTTGGGGGGAAAATGTGTTGCACAAGCGGATCTTTTTGTTTGTGCGCACCTGTACGTGTATGGGTGTCCATACGTGCGCTGCCAACAGTCTTTTTTACCGTGACCTGAGCAGGTTATAGCAAAAACACAACCAGGTGTCTGTCCGTAATACGTAGTCTCTCCTTGACACCATATACTTTGTGCCCCTGTATCGTTGTTTTTTTTGTACGAATAAATGGCGGAAGGGAAGGAGGGGAAGGGAAAGCAGGTGTGTTTCGTAGCGGGGTATATCTACTACGCAGTTTCGGCTGCCAACCCACGACTGTGCAGTAGTGCGTGAACCACTGGACTCCGGCAGCCCGGTATCGAGTACCTTTCGTCAGGTGGGTAGAAGACCCAGTGGAGGACGCAGGGTGGGGGGGGGGGTGGGAGAGTAGGGGGGGTAGGGGGGCAGGGGCTGGGGTAATTTTCTGGGGGGTCGTGAACGTCGGGGGGGGGGGGGGGGGGGGGGGGGTAGGGGGGGTCAAATGGGGGTGACAAACACGATTTTTCAAAAAACCGGCGCAGAGGCCCCAAAGCCCCCGTAAACCCTCCAAACCCCCCCAGATCGGTCCGGAAACCCATCGAACCCCACTTTTCCACCATTCCGGGCACCTCAGGTGCCCGAATTGGGGTATCTAAATTTTGTGCCACCGTTTGGTACCGTACAGTGCCACTGTGTGGGAGGTTGGAAAAGAAAATGCCCCAACACACCACATCTGAGGGTTGCAATGCATGTTGCTTGCCAACCACGTCATCCGGTGGGTGTCAGGCGCTATGTAGGTGGCATTAGCCAGGTCTTCGATGTGTTCTGGCTTGTATATATACCTCCCTGCCTGCGGCACAGGCACTGCCTTTGTCCCCCACACCAGCCACAGAGAGCGTATTGTACTCGGTCCACGGTTGCTGATTCATTGTGATGCGTTGTATCCTCGAGTGAACGTCACACACTAGTGGCACCACCACCCGCCATCCGAGAGCTGTATTGACTTTGCGCGCTTCCGTTGTATTCACCTCGCCACGCATATTGCACCGTTCAGTACCAGTGCTCTTGGGCCAGGCAAAGTAGACCGCAGCAACTACCAATTCTGGCACAATGGGTACCACGACAGCGCACTTCATGTGTTCCCGGAATGTACAGCTCGTGTTGCAACAGTCGTTGTCAACACATCCCGGTTGTGGAGCACTGCTGCACAGGAATCACACGACCATCTGGACTGTTCCGTACCTACAGGCAGCCTCCCGGTGCATGGTGGCAGGGAGGTATATATACAAGCCAGAACACATCGAAGACCTGGCTAATGCCACCTACATAGCGCCTGACACCCACCGGATGACGTGGTTGGCAAGCAACATGCATTGCAACCCTCAGATGTGGTGTGTTGGGGCATTTTCTTTTCCAACCTCCCACACAGTGGCACTGTACGGTACCAAACGGTGGCACAAAATTTAGGTACCCCAATTCGGGCACCTGAGGTGCCCGGAATGGTGGAAAAGTGGGGTTCGATGGGTTTCCGGACCGATCTGGGGGGGTTTGGAGGGTTTACGGGGGCTTTGGGGCCTCTGCGCCGGTTTTTTGAAAAATCGTGTTTGTCCACGTAAAAGGGTGGCATATGACCCCCCCTAGGGGGGGGGGGGGGTGGCTGGCGTGCAGGGTGCAGGCAGCGCGCGCAAATGCGACCTGTTTCCGGGTGCCCGCGCGCTCGTGCCCGGCGACCGTGCACCCTGGGTGCACGGGTTTGGGCTGAATCTGGGTGACGTACGAGTAGGGCTCCCACCCTGAAAATGGGCTATCTGCAGTCACTCCAGGGACCTGACATCACCTGAAAGTGACCCAAAAGTGCGGAATCTTCGACTCGCGGAATCGCGATTGACCCCTTCCATTGCACTCTTTGGGCTCTGTGCGGATCGTAGTGGGGTCACACTGTGGGTCTAGGTGCCAAGCTTCACCCATGAAATGTGGGTCTAGTTCAGGGGCTGGTCATAGGAGACTGTGATGGGAGGCCGAGAGTCAGCCAGCCCACCCACCCAGCGGGACCCCCTCCTCGGGTGTTCCGAAACCCCGTTCTTTTGAATATTTGGAATCTGTGCGCATCGTAGTGGGGTCACTTTGTAGGTCTAGGTGACAAGCTTTGTCCATGAAATGTGGCTCTGGTTCAGGGGCTGGTCATGGGTGAAGGTGACTGGGAGTAACACACCATGCCACCCCACCCAGCCACCCACCCAGCGGGACCCCCTCCTCAGGTGTTCCAAAACCCCGTTCTTTTGATCGTTTGAAACTTTTGCGGATCGTAGTGGGGTCATTTTATAGGTCTATGTGACAAACATCGTCCATGAAATGTGACTCTGGTTCAGGGGCTGGTCCGAAGAGAAAGTGACTGAGGTAGCCGCACGGCCGAGAGGGGGGCCGAGAGTCAGCCAGCCCACCCACCCAGCGGGACCCCCTCCACGAGTGTTCCAAAACCCCGTTCTTTTGAACGTTTGAAACTTTTGCGGATCGTAGTGGGGTCACACTGTGGGTCTAGGTGCCCAGCTTCACCCATGAAAAAGCGGTCTGGTTCAGGGGCTGGTTATGGGTGAAGGGTGACTGGGTGACACACACCATGACACCCCACCCCACCCAGCGGGACCCCCTCCTCGGGTATTCCAAAACCCCTTTCTTTTGAACGTTTGGAATTTGTGCGGATCACAGTGGGGTCACTTTGATGGTGTGTGAGCCAAGTATCACCCATGAAACACGGGTCTGGTTCAGGGACTGGTCGTGGGAGAAGGTGGCTGGGAGGCAGCCAGTCCACTACACCCCACCTACCCACCCAGCGGGACCCCCCCCCTCGGATTTTCCAAAAACCCGTTCTTTTGAACGTTTGGAATCTGTGCGGATCGCGATGGGGTCATTTTGGCCATGGGGTGCCCATTTACACCTATTACTGGGGAACATCAATTGGGTGAAAGTACCACCTCCTGACCCCCCCCCCCCATCCCGAGTCGGGTAGGGGGGTCGGGTAGGGGGGGTACCCCCCCCCCCATACCCCCCCTCGTGACCCCCCCCCCCTGGTAGGGTGCCCGACCAGGGGGTGGGGGTCACCCAAAATTTCGAGGAAATCCTGGTGTCACCCTGAAAACCTGGGTCGCCAGCCTGACCTCAGCCCGCGGGGAGCCCATATCAAGTAAAAATACATGTATAATAGTTGACATGCAAGTATTATACTTGTATTTTTACTTGATATAACATGGATGTATTCAGATCTTAATAAGAGAGGAATTTTTTTCGCCAAATCTACCTCCTCCTCCTCTTAGATTAAGACCTTAGTCCATAAACGGCCCAAAAAAGCCCAACATCTGAATCCCCTTAATTAAGGTCTTAAACCTCTTAGTGTAACCTCTTTAAGGTCTTACACTCAGAGGTTAAGACCTTAGTTCGATCTTCAGCAATATTACGTTGACAGCGGGTGAACCCAGCAGGTTCCTGCACACACCCGCCCCCCGCGCCCCCACCACACGCACGTTCGTGCCCCCCCCCCCCCCCACCACACACTCAGTTGACTCCAACACTCACATCCCCCACGAGGACTCTTATTTGCGTGGCAGCAAGTGGCAACATAGTGTGAGAGAAATGCCACACTGCAAAAGTACGCTTGAGTCACAGAGCGGCAGCAGAATACAGGTTGGAGTTTTGCCGCTCAGCGGATCATCTCACGCGGTGTACGCGTGTGCATTGATGGCAGAGACTGCCTCTTCGAAAGAAGCCAGCACATTCTTCGGGATGGTGGTGGGCTGGAGAATGTCGTCCTCCCACTCGACGACTTTCGGCCCAGTCGCAGCAGGATAGCCCTTCCGCAGGGTCCGGTCGAACTGGTTGGGTAGGTCCTGGTTGCAGGCATGGAAGAGGATTCGGGCCCGAGTTGATGCGTGCGCTGCCATGCGGGACGGGGGGAGCACACGGCGCGCGATAGAAAACACGCTGTCACACCCCAGAGTCGATGCAGTCACCGCCAGCAGATCAAGGCACAGAGTACGCAGCGCGCACTCCCCGTAGTTCAGCCAGAAGGAGTCCACATCGCCCTTCATGCCCTCCTTCTTGGAGTGATCCACATACTCTACCCACGCCGCCTCCTCGACTTCACGGAACGCCGGAATCCAGGCAGTGATATCCTGGAAGGACATCAGGTTGTCAGTGTTCCCCATGATCTTGACAGCACGTGGGTTCACGTGTCTCATCGCCTTCCAGTAGTAGTACGACCCCTCCGACTTGTTCCCCCACCACCGCACCTTCAGCTCCTCTGAGAGGACAGCTGCGACTGGGGACTTGGCATCCAGCAGGTCTTCCAGGGACTTCTTTTCCCGCTCGAGAAATTCTTTCTCTTTTTCCGTCTTGGCGTACGCGATGTTGTCAAGGTCCTGAATCTTCCCCTCCATGTCACCCCAAACAGAGTGGCTGTGCGACTTCTTCGAGGGGGTGGTGTAGGAAGCCAGCAGCTCCATGATCGGCGAATTTGCCCGCTCCATCTCCAGCAACTCCTTCTCCAGCCGTGTGACCCCCAGATCCTTGAGCAGCTGGCCCAGCTTCCCCATGCTGGGTGTCGTACTGCCCTGTTGGAGCTCGGTGCTCACGAACACGAACAGCGCCTTCATGCGCTGGCGCACGTGGGTGTACACTTCGATGCGAGACGAGTACCGAGTATCACCTGGGAGGGGGCACTTCACAGCCGGCACCTTCTCCTTTGTGTTGTTCTTTTTTGCAGCGTCGAGAACAGCATGCGCTGCTGGAAGGATATCCTTGAGGGTGGTAGCGGTGGAGACTGCCTCGTTCGGCTGGCGGAGGGCTGCACGGATCTTCCCGGCGCACGATTCGAAGAGATCGGCTTCCTCCTGCGGCGTGCAGTCCTCCCTGAGTTCTTCGACTTCCCCGAGGATGGTCTCCAGCGATGACACAGCAACTCCGGAGAGACACTCCATCTGCACTTCGACCCACCGTCTGTGCCGATACTTGTTCTCATCCCCGCCCAGCAAGTTGTTGAGTAGGCGGGACACCTCGAAGGCGGCACACCCCGGGAACTTCTTCTCCAGGTTGGCCAGCATCCAGGTCTCGCAGACGTCGCCACAGTTGTTCACCAAGTGTGGGACGCACGACACGAAGGGGACACCGAATGCTTCGGCGAGTTCACGGCTTGCAGCTGCGTTGGACCCGCCCTTGTCGGATCTGATGAGGAAGGGGGGGGGCAAGCTGAGGCGCGTCAGCTCGCGCTTGATGTCCTGCGACAGCTCGACCCCGGTCTGGCTCCCCCTCCGCTCCTCCGGACGTATGAAGATCAGCGATGCGGCGAATCCTACAGCGCTGAGGATGATGGCCGTCGCCTTCGTGTCGCCAATCCCACTGTTGTCATGCGACATGCAGTACCTCCCCCCCTTCAGCTTGGCCGTGATGACCTTCTCGCTGTCCTTCGTCAGCTCGTCGCCCAGCTTCTTCACCAGCGGAGCAACCTTCGGGGGGTCCTTGGGGATGCGTGTGCCTGCGAGGCAGGAGAGTACACCCTGCATCGCGCCCGCTGTGATCCCCGTGTAGAGCACCCCTTTCGCGATTTT